>WETZ01000012.1:354573-897363 GCA_011034095.1 Fusarium cf. aywerte
GCCGAAAAAAAATAACCAAGCGCGCTGGGAATCGCAGGCTCACTTAAAACTTCCACTCATCCTCAACCTTTCATCTCCTTTCCCTTCCGACATCATCTCAACCCTCGGGCGCGCACTCCTTTTCCATCAAAAAGAGAGCCAATCTCGTTACTACGAGATATTATATTGCGTTTCCCACCACTCTCTTCATTCTAATAATACCCTTTTCCCTTCCAAGACGGGCTCATTGTAATCGGCTCCGTCTTATCACATTCTCCCTATCATAATGTCTGGCTACGACGGCGGATACAACGGCGGTGGTGGCCGCGGAGGCGGCGGCTACGGTGGTGGTGGTTACGGCCGTGATCGCGGTGACCGTGGTGGTGATCGCAATGGTCACGGTGGTGGTTACGGAGGGTAAGTTGATTTTTCTTTGGGCTTTGCGCGTCAGGTTGGGTGTTTCACGTTGAAGAAGGGGGCCGCCCCTTGTCCAACTGCAACATGCCTATCTATCTACACCGCATTTTCGCCTCACTTTCACTTTTAGATCCTGTTTTGCTAACACTAGACATAGCCGAAGCAACGGAAATGGCTACGGCGGCGGCGGTGGTGGTTACGGCGGCGGCGGCGGCTACGGAGGTGGTGGCTACGGAGGTGGTGCCGGTGGTGACCGTATGGGCGCTCTCGGCTCCGGCCTCAAGAACCAAGAATGGGGTAAGTTTTATTGCCAGCTTGTCTCTTTCGCACCTGCTAACTCTCATCTAGACGTCAGCGCCCTTCCTAAGTTCGAGAAGTCTTTCTACAAGGAGCACCCCGATGTTGCAAACCGATCTGATGCCGATGTTGAGGCTTTCCGCCGCAAGCACCAGATGACTATCGCTGGCAAGGACGTTCCTAGGCCCGTTGAGACCTTTGACGAGGCTGGCTTCCCACGATATGTTATGGACGAGGTCAAGGCTCAGGGCTTCCCTGCTCCCACCGCTATTCAGTCTCAGGGTTGGCCCATGGCTCTCTCCGGTCGCGATGTCGTTGGTATTGCCGAGACTGGTTCCGGAAAGACCCTCACCTACTGCCTTCCCTCCATCGTTCACATCAACGCTCAGCCTCTCCTCGCCCCTGGCGATGGCCCTATTGTTCTCGTCCTTGCTCCTACCCGTGAGCTTGCCGTCCAGATTCAGGAAGAGATGAAGAAGTTCGGTCGATCATCTCGCATCCGCAACACCTGTGTCTACGGTGGTGTGCCCAAGGGTCCTCAAATTCGCGACCTTTCCCGAGGTGTCGAGGTTTGCATTGCCACTCCCGGTCGTTTGATCGATATGCTTGAGGCCGGTAAGACCAACCTGCGACGTGTTACCTACCTCGTTCTTGACGAGGCTGATCGCATGCTTGACATGGGTTTCGAGCCCCAAATTCGCAAGATTATTGGTCAGATCCGACCCGACCGACAGACTCTCATGTGGTCCGCTACTTGGCCCAAGGAGGTTCGTGCCCTGGCATCCGACTTCCTCCAGGACTTCATCCAAGTCAACATCGGTTCCATGGAGCTTGCTGCCAACCACCGAATTACCCAAATTGTCGAAGTTGTTACAGACCTTGAGAAGCGTGACCGTATGATCAAGCATCTCGAGAAGGTCATGGAGAACAAGGAGAACAAAATCCTCATCTTCGTTGGCACAAAGCGAATTGCTGACGAGATCACCCGATTCCTCCGCCAAGATGGATGGCCCGCGCTTTGTGAGTACCATACCTTGTACTATTACTAGACAACTGCTAACACTTCCCAGCCATCCACGGTGACAAGCAACAGAACGAGCGTGATTGGGTCCTTGACCAGTTCAAGACCGGAAAGTCCCCCATCATGGTGGCTACCGATGTGGCCTCGCGTGGTATTGGTATGTATCATTCCCCCTTCTCCCCATGGCAACTTCCAGCAACAGCACTTGCTGTACTTTACTCTCGTATTTAGGGGCTCTCTTGACTGTGCGAATCTGCCTGATAATTATCGTGTCCAATTGGTTCTCAACCAACGGGGTCTTGATCCGTTGTGTAGCCTTCACTTTGCTATACTCACGTGTTTCCACTCTTGTACCGTTTCCACTCCCGTGGTACAAGTGTGGAGTTGGCATACTGATGCCTTTGATCAAGCTGCTGGCCAAGGTTCTCTTGTTTCCAGGACCCGGTGACCCGCATACTCCAGGATGGCATTTCGACGCACTTTCTTTTGCCCCATCTCCGCTAGGAGTGAAGTACAAATGGCATGCCGATATGCATCGCTATTCACCTTCATCTTCCACGCTGGAACGTTGCTATACAAACCCCTTCTTCGCCTGCTAACCATTCTTACTAAAGATGTGCGCAACATCACCCATGTGTTGAACTACGATTACCCCAACAACTCGGAAGACTACATTCACCGAATTGGTCGTACCGGTCGTGCTGGTGCCAAGGGTACCGCCATTACCCTTTTCACTACTGATAGTGAGTTTCCTCAGCTCCTCGCTGTTCTTTCGCATATTCTAACACACTCTACAGACCAGAAGCAGGCTCGTGATCTTGTCAATGTCCTCCAGGAGGCCAAGCAGCAGATCGACCCTCGTCTCGTTGAGATGACCCGATACGGCGGCGGCGGCGGTCGCGGCTATGGCGGATGGGGTCGTGGCCGTGGCGGTGGTAGAGGTGGGTTTCGCCGACGCTGAAGCAGCTAGACACCTCTCGAGCTGACTCGACCTCCAGCCAACGCCAACAACATGCCCATCGGTAATCGTCGATGGTAAGGTGATCCTCTATCTTGGGGGTTGACCCTCCCGCGATATGGATCAGACAGCCTCGCATTCCGGATCTTCGAATCCTCAAAAGTACATGACACCCAAGGCGTTTGTTTGTTAGAGGACAGGTGGCTCGATTAGACTTGACTCGTTGTTTGCGAGTCTGGATTCACGGTTTGACTGCGGACCAATTTGGTCACTCTTAGTTGCATTTCTGCGTTTTACATGTTACCTCAAATAATGGCTTTAGACTGGGATGATGATATCGTGTCGAGTGGTATGAAAACACTCAACGACGGAGATTAGGGGAAAATATCCTTTCGTATTGGAGGTCTCGTGTTCTGGAGGCCGATGACAATCTTGAGCTGAGTTTTTACTTAGACTATTCTAGTTCTCGCAAATAGCAGAGCTTACTCAAATCTTGCCGTTCCTATAGTGTGATGCCTAATAAACTCCTCGTGATATCTTTTTGGTTCGCCCGTGTCTTGAATTCGTCTCCTGGGCGACGATTAAGTCAGGCTTTCGTTGGAGGTGTTCTTCTCCATTCATATGCTACCTTACTGTCACCAAGTCGCATTATACACACCAGCTATTGCTCCTGGGGTTAATTCTACGGTAGTGTGCTGCTGTGGTGCGCACATCATTCATCAAATATGTCGCTTCTTGCCATGTGCTTGGTAGCTCTCTGTAACTCATTTGCTCCTGTTGCAACCCACTTCCAGTAAAACGATGACGGCGGAAGCCATTCAGAGACCGGTGAGGCATGAATGATGATATCCCAGCTTGATTCGACAGAACAATTTAAGTCATTCTCAAGTGTTGCAGTGCAATCACACGCAACATCGTCAACCTCCTCAGCTTGTTCACCCGTAACCTATTTGTATCTTTCTGCTGCCTTCTGCAACCTCAATGCCGCCTAGATTGTGACAGATACCTTGGTTTTCCTATCGCTGGCTTATCTGATAATGCGTCGCCTGGAAGCTGGTCGCGTCTGGGGGTTATCTTGTTGGTGGACTGACGGGCGCTCCTCAACCGAACCACAGTACTCGCAACGCATACAGTGGTTACTTGCGTAGGTACTGAACATATTGATTCGTAGTCTTTGTGTTCTCTTGGTCTATGGCATACTCCTTGTTGGTATGCATGAGGGTAAACCCGTCTGATACGATACAAATCACGAAGTGTTTGGTCTGCATCATATCGGCGGCGATGTTGTACTTATTCCTGGAAGTGAAAGAGGCTATGTACCTGTTTCCTGCAGTCTTGCTACAGTGAAATGTCTGTATATGCACCGAGACGTCGCTGGCTGGTTTCTGAGAATATTCCGGACCTTCATAGTTTCTTGGGCCTGTCGTTAGGACAATGCCACCGGTTAGACCTGCGAACGTCAGACTCTTCAGCTTACAGCAAGTCCACCACATATTGACATTCTTTATGTGTCCCGGAGTAGGCTGTCATCGTGCTCGCCCCTGCTAAGTTGTACCGAACACTAAGCATCGAGCATACCGAACATCCCGAGCATTCTAAGCGCTGACTGTACTTGGTTATTTCAGTGGCTTTGTTCAGTTGACAGCCTTGCAGTTTTGAAATCAACACTTAGGTTTTTTTTAAGATGGATGTCACTAGAGGCTTGAAGTAGCTGGCAAAGAGGTATCCAGGTGACTAGGATGTACAAGATGGTTGGGTTGAGTTGGGCTTGCCCAGTGTCAATGATTGTTTATAATACATCCGTAATCTGTCAGGCCGGATACAGTTGCCACATCGAGGAATAGTAGCTCGACGATCGTCATCAAAGATATGCAATATTCAATGTGCTCTCGATGACGATAACCGCGATGCTGAATTGACAGTCCAGTGCGTAAGTCCATGTAATGGACGTTCTTGCTTTGAAGGAATTCTACATGTGAAGGTGGGCACAACGACTCAGCCAAGTATCGAACACTTAGCGTTATCTTTGATAGCGTTTGTTTTTACTGGGCGAAACAATACCAAAGCAGGGAAAGGTATCGAAGGAAGACTTCGAGTAACATCTCATGCCTCAGATTATCCTAAGTCAGCTACCAGCCGACCAGCACATTGATTTGAAAAAGATATCATGGGGGAACCCAAGTGCAGGATAGCAAATGGAGCTATAATGATCAAGATTGACGAGAATAGACCCGCCTTGCCCCTGGCCAAGGAATGGACGCAGTTCAGATGGAATAGTATCAAAATGGCAGCTGGTGGTGCGAATAGGTTTGGTCGCAGCATCGGAACCATGCTAACCCCGATTGAAATTCGCCAGTGACGCACATGGAATTCCGCGATTGAATGACATTGTCTCGACGAACAAGACGGCAACAATATCGCCATATGGTATGGTATGTCGGGGTGACATGACATGGCACGAGGCGGCGCAAATTGGCCGAGATAGTCAAGGCTGAGTGGTGCTGACCAAGACGGTTTCGCCGAGTTTTGATGGGAGCGCCCTAAACCGCCCAATGTTCCAGAACAGCCTAAGATGAGGTATTCTTTTCTATTGCTTCTTAAACACGACGCCAAGCTTCGGCGCCATCCACCTAACCTGCCATGTTGGCCGAAATCACCATTGACAATATCAGCCTCCTGGGCTGCGATTGAGGCATTTCAGATGGTCCATGATTTGCCATCATGGAGATTCATTTGAGTGCCGAAAATATTCGGAGTATGAACAAGGCCAATGCACCCCAGCGCCTCAGAACCATGGCAAGCAGACAGACAGACGTACAGTAGAAACGGAGGGAGAGCAATTGTCAACCACGGTCTTCGTAGCAAAGAGAGAAAAAAAAAACGAAAATGAATGAGACCCGTACCGTAGGAAAGGCTGTTCGGTTCCCACCATCTGCAGGGATAACAGGAAACAGCAGCCACCAATGGGCAGCAGGGGACCGAGGGCTGAAGACGAGTGCGGATCGGCCAAGATCCAATACCAGTGAGTCCAAGTGCCTCAGCCGCCGTCGATGCACCCCAGGAATGAGAGTAGGAGCTTGAGTTCGGCGTCGCTCCGGCTTGACTCCTACTGTATGACATGGCGTGGCATTTCCCAGAGGCTTGGTGCTCCATTGAACAATGCTACAGTACGCTTCAGCCCCTGTGTCTATCCCTTGGTCCTTGCATTGCTGGCCCAAGCTTTCTCCAGACGCGACGGGACTGACTTGACGACTCCAGAGAGAGGCCAGCCCAGACCACTTCGCAGTCAGTGTCAATATCGCGTCGTGCCGTGCTTAACTTTCCTTCATATGCATGCGTGCATGGTAGGGCATGGCATGTTATGGTGTATGTAATGGTATGGTACGGCAATACCGTATAATATCGTCATATTTTGTTTGATATCCAAGATTGTGATATGTGACCGTATTGCACCGTATGTATGTACTCTTTGGTCGCTTGCCGCGGCGAGCCCCAGACCGAGACAGAAACACATCCCATCAATCTGTCGGTGTGTTTGCTTGTCATTATGCTGTATTTCGACGCAATGGACGCATACGACTTCCCCTTTCCGCCCGGGGTTCCGTCTCACTGGCAATCGAAGACCCCTCTTTGACAATTCTCAGATAGCCCTGCTTCAACACCTAGTCATGGGAATCTCTTGGATGTCACCGTCAATAATACCAATATCCGCTTCCCCGGTATGTGTATGTGTCTTTCTTATCGCACCCCCGTATGCAGCAAACTTTCCTGACTCAATAGCGGTACGTTTGTTTGTCAGGACAGAACATTAGATGAGCTACGTCACCTTCCGCGGGTTCTAAGGGACGCATCGTCGTTGATGCGAACAAATTCGGGGCGTTTGACAATGATTCAATAGCATGCATCAGTGTGGAAGAGGATACAGCCGCCAAGTACACATGCGAGCCGCGGTAGCCAGAACAGACGGACTTCCAGTGGCCTTGCCGTTGCAAACCATCACGGGGGCGCTAGAGGGGCCTCCTGGTCTAGCTCGTCTCTTTGGTGCTGCGCTGCATGGGCTGGGCATCCACATCCTGCAGAGAGCCCCATGCTGTTGGGAATGAGGACCGTCGGATGGGCACTGTACAGCATGTATTCCGGTTTAGTGGACACTTCTTCCATTCTCCTCTCAGCATTAGGCCTGTCCGATCGCGATATTCCACGTTCGCAAAAGAGTAGGTCGCAGACCTGGAATCGTGCAGTTCAGTATCAGTTGTTGATTGCGTCGGTGGCGGACTGAGATGCCGGTTGAACACTGCCGCCGGCATAGCATTGTCTCGCGACCAGCCTTTCATTTCACTTTGCGCTGCGTCCAGGTCGGAAAAAGCATTGAACCGCACCCGGGCTGTGTTTGCCTGCTTCCGACCTTATTTGTACGAAGCCTAGGGGGGGAAATAAAACACGAGACTCGATTTGGTGGCAGATCGCCTAATTTCGGTAGAAGCCAGTCTCGTGTATTTTTTTTTCCCCCGAGGGAAGCACACCAAGAACGGGTCGTGGACACGTCCAGTCTAGCTTATGGTGGGAGCATATGAGACAGCGCAGCACCCATTCGCGATTAATGGGACACGGCTGGGACCATCTCGACTTTCGTGTCAGCCTTGAGTGAGATGTTACATGTAGCTGCTGTATCAGCAAACAAACTAGCCGTGCAGTGTGTGGCTGGAATCTCCAGCACCATATCTTAGTTTTAGGAGTGAATGCCTGTCTCGTGCCACAAGTTTGATTTGATACCAGCCCATCATAGTCAAGGATCCAGGAACGCGGCTAAGACTTCAGTAAGCATGTCTCAGCACTTGATGTCTTCCTGCTTTCGGCTTGGAACTCGCGAGCCGGGCCAGACTGAAGAGTGTAATCGCCGTGACGTTTGTTTGCGACGCAACCGCCTGCGTTTCATAACATGAGGCCACAAGTTTTTATTCAAACTTTGACATGTACACGAACATCGAGTCAGCTCAAACTCGGTGCCGAAGTCGCGAAAGAACCCGGATAGGACAACATGCACCTACCTGGAAAGGTAGCTTTACAACCCCATTCCGGCCGCTGCCGACTTCGAGGGGACTGTTCACCACCAGAATAAACTGGGCTCATCAACACTTCCTAAGCAATAAAACAGAACAAACCTTGACAGTGGAGGTCAACCACCCTGAATCGTCAGGTGTGCGCGCTAGCAGGGCAATCTACGGAGAGGACTCCCAAGTCCAATGCGCACCACGCCCAATTTGACATGCGCTAATGAGCTGAGTCGTCTGGCTTTGCGCCCACCGTTCTGCAGATCGCTAGCGGCTCAACCCACCAAGATCTGAGTGTTCTCGCGGTGTGGTGGGCCCTGATACAATCATTCAGAAGAAGTGAGATTGGCCCGTAGATCAGTAAGGTGACTGGTCACCTATAACAGTATCTGGCACTATCGACGAAAAGTGCTGGCCTGACGCTTCAGAAATTTAAAGCAAGGTTAGCCAGTGTTGGCTGTTACTCTCTGTGCCTGTCATCAAGATTGCACAAGACAAGACGCCGGCGTGCGGGAGATTCCCAGTACCGCGGGAAGACCTGAGATCGTAGTTGGCCGGCTTCTGACTAGCCCGCGTTGGCTGGGGATCAGAGACACTGTCAACGTGGACTAAGTTGACTGCCGTCCACTGTCACACTCGATGGCTTGCCGTAGCCTCACACGTTCCTGGATATGCAAGTGACATCCACCGACTCATGAGTTCTGGGTGGTTAGAGATCTTCTGGATCACCTGGGGCTAATGTTCTCGAAACAGCGCTAGCTACTGGCTCCTAAAGGTCCTGCTGCGTGCTTTTCCACCCTGGCCTCAGGAGTGGATAAAGCCCGGCTGGTTATGTTTCCGAGATGTTGGTATCTGTGCGACGTTGGGAACCGAGAAACAAAAAATAGACATAGGAAATGTCCAGCAGGAATTCTAATGCTTGGAGAGATTTCGATCTTAACATCACCCAAGCAGGACTGGGTCGTCATCTGGCTTGTTAGCGAGCAGTACAAGATGCTGACAACCCATCATGCTGTGTTGTGCCCCCAGCACCATTGGCCCATCAGATTAGATCCTTCTGCATTTGTAGGTGGCAATTAGTTATACGG
This sequence comes from Fusarium cf. aywerte, assembly GCA_011034095.1. Classification (NCBI taxonomy): domain Eukaryota; kingdom Fungi; phylum Ascomycota; class Sordariomycetes; order Hypocreales; family Nectriaceae; genus Fusarium; species Fusarium cf. aywerte. Next base: position 363,385 of record WETZ01000012.1, read on the forward strand.
GTATACTGAAAATGTCCTTTGTATGAATGAATGGCAATGAACGCCATGTCAGGTCCCACACAGGTCTTTGTCGAATGTTGAAGTCCCTCACAGCTTCTTGGCCTCTCAATGTCCACGCGAAAACTAAAAGCCCTGAGCGGCCGTGAAATCTTTGAACTCGTGTGGGCTGCTCACGAACTGCCTCTTCTGTGTGTTTCTCGTTATCAATTCGGCTCTTACTCGCTCAAATACTCCCCGTTGACAATTTCATCAATTGATGGACCTTCTCAACCAACGAAATAAGTCGTTTGTCTTCGGATTGACAAAGTCATCATCCACCAGATTGACTCCAGGGCTAGTGGAGAAGCCCAGGCCGACAACCCGTGCTTTTTTTACGTACACCCCTATGATTGCAGGCTTCGCAACACAGGTTAGCCCATTTGTAGTTAAGCAGAAAAAGCCACAAGCCTTTGTGCAGTTTCCAGCGCATTGGTATCGCTGTGGTGTGCCGCTCAGGGTTTTTTGCTCGATTGAATGGCTGATATAGTTCCAGTATGGTAGAGTGAATTGAACCGTCCGATCTTTACCACAGTAACTGGTTTTATTGTCGTGTTGTGTTGATGCGAGCGAGGCGTGACTACTTGTCTGGGATGCTCACCGCCTTAACATTGTGGATGTTCTTTCCAAGAATTCATTAATCGTGGATGTGGGCCACAGTCCAGAAAGTGATGAGCTTCGAATATCCTTCTCCGGCCTGTCTGCATACGGCACCCAACCCTGGCGTGTTGTAGGTCTAGACAATTGCTTCCTTGCAGAGCAGAGCTGGCAAACTCTGTCTCATTATCCATGGACCCATGTCCAAAGTAATGTCGCAAAAGAAATCAGGCATGCTTGCTTTTATCATTTGTCTGTCTGTAAGCTCGCCCTGCGTAACAATTGGATGTTCGGATGAATGAATCGAAGGCGGTCAAGACGATAACTCAGAAGGGGGTTGCATTCATCGAACGTCCAAGAGGCGAACGAAACCCTACGCAAAGCCACTCTTCTTCGTAGAACTGTACAAGAAGTCAATTTCGCGCTGCTTCATGCCGGCAGTCATTTATCGACCAGAAAAAGCGTAGCAACTTTGATTCCCCGCAAGTTGGGAAACACTAGCATTCAAATGAATCTAATATGGTCATAATCAAAAGAATGTACGCGGACAGCGATGCAGTAGTAAAACCGAGTCAGGGCTGAGGTAACAATTCAGTTGCTGCGTGACAGGGAAACACACTGGGGCTGCCCGCGCGAACTGACGCCCAAGTGACCCAACCGCACGCATCGCTGGTGTGCTGTTTCCCCACAAGGCAATCTTGGACAGCATGCTTCTTATCTTGTTGATAAGATGGGGGAATGAGGACCCTGCGCTCGATACCTTTAGTTATCTTGGAATCGAACCGCAGGGCCCTTTTCTGGGGCATTGGACGAGAGGCGATTCGGATGTATGTAGACACTGATAATTGATTGGAACAGATCCAATACTCAGATTGGACAATGAGGTCAGGCCTCTATGCATTTATGCCAAGAAGGAAACAAAAGCTGTTCCGCCCGCATATTCAGGTGCACGGGCAAATTGCTGAGCTTGACGTCGGTCTTGAAGGTGTGGGTACCCTCAGCACAGTGCTGGAAGCTCGACGTTGTAAATCTGCCCCCAAGACAGACGCCAACCAACGGCGGTGGGACAGCTTTGTCTGATGTCGCAAAAGAGCTATCATTCGTAAAAGTCGCACAAGGGCCCAGCCACCTCACCAGAAGGGCTAGAATCGGCATGGGTTGCGCATCAGCGGGTACTCCACGTGAGCGGTACGTAGTCAGGACTGTCTCGCAAGCTCAGAGGAACACAAAGCCAAGTCAGCACGTGGAGTCTTCTTGAATGTTTCTATTCGATTTGTGCACGTCGAGTGTGTCATATTGCGGTCCATAGATAGTGGCAGGCTGGGTATGTGGTTGATGGGGAGCTAAGACCGGGCAGTATTGACATTGAAATTTATTATTGACCTTTGATGAAGGGATCTTTCCAAGCTCCCTTGTCTGACCGACGACATTCTGGGCTCACGGCCCAGTCGCTTGGTTGGGTGATGCTGGACGCCTATTGGCTCAAGGACCGAAGCAGCTGCATACGTGTTGTCAGACACCGTATTAATGCATCGCGGTGTGCTGGGGCAAAAATGACAGTCCTGATACTGTAATGTTTTCGAATGCGGTGTCGCCTGAAAACGAGTCGTATCTAACTCGCTGAGTTGTTCTGCAGTAAGTCGACGAACAGGTTAGCTGAGGTGCCTGGCTAGCAAAGAGAGGCAATCCACTAATTACTGTAGAGAGACACCAACAAGCTAGGACTACTGTGCCTCTTTGGGGCATTTTAGTCCCCCTTTTAGTTCATCCCAGAGGTTCGGGTCGCTTAGGATCTTGTTTAACTAGACCCTGAAGTTTCTGGGACAGATCATTCGACTAGAAAGGTATCATGGTTGCCAGGATCTTGGAGCTGTGTGGCTCGATCACCGAAAGCTGGAGAAGCCAAGAAGCGGCTCATATTGTAATGCCATGTAGGACGATTAATCAGACATGTTGATTGAGAGTCGAAGTTCATGGTTAGTAATATGTGCTGCAGGCACATAGAAGATAATTTGCGGAACTTGATTATTGCTTCAGGTAGGTAATTAGTTGACAGGAGGTTGAAAGAGAACCTTGAGGTTAGCTCTTTCCCCACTCCTGTCATGTAGGGTAGAGCAAGTGCCAACGGCCACCTAGGTTAGCTTCAGTAATTATGAGATCCAATTCTTAGGTACTTAACTAATAAAATGCCCGGTACAAGGTAAAGAAAGGGCTTAATTAATCGATACGGATGTTCATTGGGGATCCCGATATCTAATTGTGTTCAAGCTTGTCTATCAGCTCTCATTTCAGGCGTGATTAGCGAATCTTGTTAATTACATTGACGGGAATTGCGTGCACTACCTACCTCCCCAGTCGTCTTTTGACGACAGCATGTTTACGTGCTGGTGTCCCAAAAGTTAGAGAGGGTAACTGCCTACGGGAAGTGCCCCGGCAAGCAAAGTGGACAGCTGACTGAATTGGCGTTTACCAACTTTGTGTTGTCCTACCGTTCTTCTTCGTCCTTCCACCATTCTACAACTATTTGCTGGGGTTCGGTACAGATACAGGAGAATTGAATCGGTTTCTCAATGCATCACCCTAGACTGAATCACGCGGCCTGACTTCGTCACAATACTTGCAGTGTCTTCCACTGAGACGGTATCCCCTACCATTACAGTATCAGCCACACTCACGGCATGGCATGCCAGCATAGCGTGGTGAGTTCGCTGACGACGCGGCGCGGACTCTGGTACTGCTCACGACGCCGTTTCACACTTTCTCCAGAGTGCTGGATCGCCAGTAGCGCCAGTCAACCTCAGAACCTGAGTAACCATCTTCTAGGGCTGAGCTAGAGTCTAGAGACCTGCCATCCCCCGAAGCCAACACGATCGAGGCGGATTCGGAATCCTTAGCCCGATCAACGGCGCCGGCATCCTAAGACCAAAGCTTTGCTAAAGAAATATAACCTGCACGTCAGGGACTCGTCGATTCCACATACGTACTATACTGTCCTACATTGGCACGTCGCAGCCAGCTCGCCAACATAGCATCGCGGGTGTTGCGCAGCGAAATATCGTTACACAGCCGTGTCGCGGAGAATAAACTGATCCATCCTTGAGCTTGGCTTGCAACTAGTGTCCTGGGAACCACGACGTCGGGCCCATTCACACCCATTGCGATACTGCCTCCACGTTCTGAGGCCTCAACATTTGCATCCGTGCTCTCTACGTTCCCTGATTACTGATAAAAGTTAAGGTATATCCCTGGTCTGAGTCAGTTTAGGTCACAAGAGGATTTCGCAATCTCTCTCTTCCATCGGCCGTGGCAATCCGCGTGCCCGGAGACCCCATTCTCTTTGATCGATGACCTCTTTCATTGGCACCCTGCCGACAAGCTGGAAAATCGGCAACTAACTTGCCTAACCCCTCTTTGGAAATTATTAGCCAAGCCCCGAGCTGCATTCAACACCCTGGACGTCTATTCTAGCGGTGGAACCAGCCACCTCACGGCTTGATTGGTCTTAGTCTTGGAAAAGGCCGCAGATCTACTGCCAGAAGTCAGGGATTATTCCTTGCGCACTGTATCCAGTGGAGGAGACGTCCCTTCCTTAGGGTGGCAGGGTGGGCATTCCTTGAGCCCTTGATCCAGTACGGGTGGTTTTCTGGGTGGGACTTGGTGCCAAAAAACGCAGGGCATGCAGTTACTACCCCTGCTATGCTATGCTCACTTCCCCTGGTCGATTTCACCACCAGGCTGGGCTTCGACGCTTTGTGGACGTGATGGCCCTCACCAGCTCGCGTTACGATCGTGTTCTGAGCTTGTGGCATGTCCGGGACAGAGGACAACGCTCGAATGTGACCATGAAAGGGTGAGGGAATAGACAGAGGAGCGGTCATCCTACGGTCTGATTGCACCAGACAATATCAGCATATATCAAGGCATTTGGCCATCCAATCACATCTTTTACTGTTTTTTTCTCTTCTGTTTCCCTTTGGCAGTGTAGTGCCGGCAGCCCCCAATTGCTTGCACCCTCCGCCACAATTCTGTAAGTCCTGCTCTGTCTTATGCTGTGTGTGTGTAATAATTATGAACCCAGCAAGGGGAGATTGATGAGCAAAGCAAAGACCACCTCCCAGCCCATACCCATACCCATACCCATACCCATACCTGGACCCAGACCCAGACCCAGACCCAGCCAGCAGGTTGCAGCACGCAGTAAATCCATTATCCCAGGTTGACAGGGGACAAGGGTTTCCCGTTCATCTGCCACTGTCTTTTGCTCGGGCTCCTTCATCATACGGGTGCATACGAATTCCGATTTTTCTCTTTCTCCTGCGTCTTGCCTAAGACAGAAAAAACGCAGTCACCAGGCGGTGGTCCTCCCATCTTCCTTCACCTCCACTTGACCTCCCCATCCATCGCATCGCGTCAAACCAACTTAATTCAATTTGAGTCGAGTCGAGGTCGAGTCGAGTCAACTCCAGCTCAGCTCAACCTGTCTTGACCCCTCTCCTTCCTCACCACACCCCCTTTGATATCACTTTCCCTATCCCCTGGAAAGACGCTTGATCTTTCTCGTAATTACTCGCCGCTTTCGCTCAAGACCACGAGTCAGCGGCAGATCCGGCACCGGTCGCGACGTGGGGTATCCTCGGCAGAAACGATCGACTTCGACCCAGCAGCGACTTGCTTGAACTTGACTTGACTTTCTTTCTTTCCAGGTCTAGTTCAGTCCAGTCCAAGTCCAGTCCCTCCACCTTCAGCGCGCGCTACAACGGAAATATCCCGACTTGGTGTTCATTTGCTGCGCTGCCTGCCTGCCTACTGTTGTTCAGTTTACAGTACTGTACAGCACCGTACTGGTAAAAAGCTCGCACCAAACTTGCACACCCCTCGTCTTCAAACAAAACCCACGCTATCCACCAAGGTCGATAAGCGCAGGATCCCACTGCCACTGCCCTGGGTTGAGTTGGGTTGGCCAGATCAGACCAACTCCTGCTTACTACAGTACCAACTGTTTCGCAGTGACCCGTTGGACTTCGGTTCGGCATCATCCATTTTAGCCAACAACACCAAATCTGACGGCTTCTGCTTGTCAAAAACTATTGTACTCGACACGCATACCCACATACAGTACATACTACATACATAGATAGGTTCATTGCGTTCCCGACCGGCTGGTCCCACCTTGAGACCGCCGACCTTTTGCCCCCAGGTTGCGGAGGAGTGCATCCTGTTCATCACTCCGTCATTCATTTTCTCCCCTTGGGACCCTATAAAATTCTTTTCGGTCCCGCCCCTCTCCTAGTCTCCGTCATCACTGAGGCTTTCTTGCGCAGTCGCAGACACGCACACCCCCTACCCCCCTGCAAGGTCGCGAGTCGCTCTCAGCAAAACGAGAGTCAGTGTATCGTGGGAAGATACACTTTGACACACCCTTGTCCATCTCAGGCTCCCAGACGCTAGACCCTCTTTGCCTCTGGGCTGCCGGCAGAGTCCACCGTACCAGGCCGATTTCAACATCGCACTATATTAGTGTGTCGCTCCCCAAGAACTACGGGCGACTTAGCCCGACCTCTCTCTGATCGAGGAAAAGCGAACTATCCTTGCCCTAGGCTCCATTCCCCCATCTCTATCTTCCCTCCCCAGCAAGATCCGCGCCCAAGGACTCGGCCTAGGTGCTCGCATCACGCACTTAACCATAAACCAACCTTTGGTCTTGCAAACGGCGCTACTACTGCCGCCGCCAACATATACTGCCGCGCCGCCGCAAGTCTCATTGCAAGCGCTCAGCCATCACCCTTCTTTCCCCTGTTACCAGCAAACACCAACTTGACGCGGGTCTGAGCTAAAACCTCGCCGGCCATTTCTTTATCACCAGCCCCGTGGAGCTGTAGCATGTCTTTGGTGCCAACACAGCAACCTCATACTTTTGTTGACAACCGCGCATCGTTGCACACTGCTTCCAACATCGCGAAACTTGGTTCCGAGGCGACCCTAGACACGCTCCTCAGCTCTCCCAACTCTATGGAACGAAGTGCTACGGAGTACTCGCAGTCAGGTTTGCCTTCGCCCTATCCAAGCAACTTCGGCGACACCAATTCTGAAGGTTCGAGGGCAGATCACGCATCTGCTGCGCAATATCCCGTCAAGCAGGAAGTCAACTACTCGACATCGGCCACTCCCACCTCCGAGTACGGCGTTTATCCTCAATCAGCCCGATCAGGATCATTCCCAGAGCACGTCCAGCGTTCATACCATCCTGCAAGCAGCACCAGCAGTGGAAGTATGGCGCAACAACAGAACAGTCCGTCAATGCCCCAGCAGGATGGGCGTAGCCATCAGACCCATCCGGTCAAATCTGACAACGATGTTCCTATAGATCCATCCATCGCCGCTCCGAGCCCAACCTACGCGTCTTACGGGCAGCATTCTCCCTATGCGCCCAACCCAGACATGACACATAGCTACTCTCATCCCGGTGGCGGCATGTATGCGCAGCCTCGACCAGACTGGGCTGGCTACGGGCAACACGGCGGTGCGCCTATGACCCCTGGCCACCCAGTTTACGCTCAGAATCCTGCTTCAGCGCCACCTCCTCAACGCCCCAACCAGGTATGTCAAGATTGAATGGATACGCACGAGACAAGTTGAGCTTGAATGAGAATATTGCGCGTGACACAGCGTGATTTATGTTTTGGACGCGTCGGTTTTCAGCTACAAACTTGTCTTGTGCGGGGCCTGTTGCCTGTGTGATGCTCGATCATGTCTAACCACAATCAGGTTTACTCTTTCGTGCCTATCCCAGGCGCTCAGCAGCACAAGCGACCTCGACGACGATATGAAGAGATCGAGCGCATGTACAAGTGTGGATGGAACGGTTGCGAGAAGGCCTACGGTACACTGAACCACTTGAATGCTCACGTTACCATGCAGTCTCACGGCCAGAAGCGAACACCTGAGGGTAAGTTGAATATATACGCGACAAAAGCACACAAGCTAAACTGTGTTCACAGAGTTCAAGGAGATCCGCAAGGAGTGGAAGCAGAGGAAGAAGGAAGAGGAGGCCAACCGCAAGGCCGAAGAGGAGCGACAACGCCAGGCTGCGGCAGCAGCAGCAGCTCAAAACGGAGGTCCTGATCCTCAGGGACCCGATGGCACTCCTACCTCATCCTACCCTGGCTCACGGCCTGTTCAGCTGCCTCCTATCGGCTACCAGCCTGCTCAGTACCCACCACCTCCATCGGCGGTTCCTCAGCAGCCGCTTCCCGATTACAACAACAGCCACATGTACTCCAATTATCAGCCTCACTCGCCCTATGCGCAACCCAGCCAGGGCATTCCTTACCAATGTATGTCGCAAAGGCAGAGGGTGACTTAGTTGATGAACTAACCAGGCTTAGCAAACGGTGCTCAACCCCCAAGCCACTAAGGTGGATGGTCAAGCAAGGATCAGGGTTCTAGAGGAGGAAAGTCATCAAAAGTCAGGATGGAAAAGGAATACCCGCTGTACTATATTGAAACTGCCGTGGCGTCCTTGATCCTCGCGTCGACCAGTGTTGGCTTGATGCGGGTCCTTGACGAAGCGGTGGAATTTGGGATCAAGGAACGCCGCCATACGATTCCTTGACCCGGTAATTACCTCTCTATTTCGACTATGGCAACCTTTTTGGTCGGCATTCTGCCTTCCATGGGGTTGAACCGCTTTGCTTCTTGGTTTTGGTTTTGGAGTTTACGCATATACGCTCTTCGACAAGATGTTGGGTTGGGGAGTTACCGATTTCTATTTATGAGCATCAGGTTGTCGGTCAAGGGACGGTCCTGGAGGTTCGGCGTGGTTTATCTGCATTTGAGACGATTTGTTATGTTTTGGAGGCATGTCTGATTTCTTAGCTGACACGGCAGTGCGGCAGTAGAGCTCGATGCCCGCGCTTTTCTATTCACATTTATTGCGCAATGATGGCAGAGATGGGTTTGAAGATTTCTATTCATAAGGCGGCGGCTGGAGTCCACCCGGCGACATTGATGCGCCCATGAGGTTGGTGGAACAAGGCGGAGATAGAGGCATACGGATGGTACTTGATGATTATATGGCAGCTAGATTTTGTGATGTGTATTACAATCGCACTTCAAGAATCACACTGGTCAAGCAAATCTATACTTGTATAATGCAGAACAGCCTTGAATTTGTGACAACTGGATTACTGCGATATATGTGAGTTGAGCGGAGTATGGATGATCATCAACTTCCTGGTCAACATGTAGGAGCAGTCAATTATACAAGGTTTCTTTAGCAAGATGTAGTGAACCAGCCTGTCGGGTCAAGGTCAGCCTTATCTTTATAGAGTGGAGGCGAAATCGATCGCAACACATGTACGTACGGGAATGATGCTTAAACCTGGTTAAACGTGGGTGGCGTGCCGCGCAGGTAGGGTTGTGTTGCGTGTTGCAGTAGACAGATAGGCATGGGGGTGGTTGTGTTGCTGTGTTACAAACGCTAAGTTAATGGGTAAATGCTTGGGCAGATAGCCAAGGGTGTGAATAACAAAAGGACCCAAAAAGCAAGGATGGCAGATAGGTGATGGTGGTGATGGACAAGGCAAAAGGTAAAGAAGGGAAAGGTCGGGTAACACAAGGCCACGAAAGGGGCCTGACGTACATGTATAGTGCACCTTAGCTTAGCAAGGGAATCAAGGTGAAGTGGTCTGATCTTTTTTTGTTTGGCATTTCCAAGCAACGCCAAGTGGAGGGAGGGGGAGGTGCAAATAAGATATAGAGATACTGGATCTATGAGATTGCCGAAGCGAATGCTAACCAAGTGAGTGAGTGGTGTGTGCGTACCGTACCTACTGTACCTATGCGGGTTGGTGATGTTATGCGATGCCATGCGATGCGGACCGATCCATGATGGCAACACATTAAACGGGAACCTTGAAAGTGATCTGCAACTGGGATATCGAAGATAGGGGTATGGGGGGAGAGAAATATGAGAAGCGATGACAGTCTCGGTACTGCAAGTAGTAGGTTGTATTCTACGGCGTTGTTGATGGTACGTGCATGCGCATATATGTTTCGCGGATGAATACGACTGTTTAGAAACTAGACTTATCTATGATATAGACAAGGATGTATAAAAGTTTATTATTTGCCCCAAGAAGACGACAACAACTCGACCAGATACATAACATAGATCTAGTGAAGAAGCGAAAAATAAATGAGTGGCCCGTATTTTGAGGTAGGTAGTATCATATCATCAACGCTTACTGTAGACTACTACAGCCTTATGATAGAAAACTACCTACCCACGCTTCTTGCATTGCATGCAGATAAGCTATAAACTTGACTGTAACGTCTCATCCAAGGAAACGACTAAGCAAGGGGGGCGTGTACAGCCCAAAGCCTGAACTAGGCTGGCAATAGGTAGGAAAAAAAGAATCCCAACTAGGGGGCCGCAGAAAAGCGAACCAACTAACGTTTAACTTGAACTACCAAGGGCTCAGCGTAACAGGGCGCGATACCTACCTTAGAGGAGGGATTAAAACAAATGCGTGCGTAGGTAGCGTGCAAACGAGCGATACTTACCTTAATAAGTGTGTGTGACTGACGCCGTTGCGGATGAACAAGGGTGTTAACAACCTTACGGCGCTAGGAGAATTTAGCCGCTCTTGTCTTGTATCACGCTAAATGAAGTAACACCAAAGACGGGACGGACGTTAGATAAAACGATAGAAAATACAAGACGTATATAGCTCTGATGGACTAGGAATTGGATTCTTTCGATAAATTAGATACATTCGTGCGGGAAATTTCCCAAGACTAGCACTGTCTGTTTTCCTGGCTTAGGCGTTTTGATTGGTACCTGCCTGTGTATAAAGTGTACGAACTACATCACCCCATGGAGGTAATGGAGGCCGGAATGGGTAAACAATTGGATGGCTGAGACTTTCCTGACGTCGAGAAACTCTGGATAAGGTATCCATGAGCCTGTTAATTACGGCAAATTGGAGGTTAGGCAGTGACAGTAAGTGACGGCAGTAAAAGTAATGACAGTGACAGCCACTGCAGGCCAGAGAATCCAGCTTTTGCCGAAACAATCAACCTTGGCCTTTCGTGCCGCACAAACTACGAATGAATTATTCCTTCTGCCACATAAAAACGCACGACTATTTGACATAGGACGATAGTTTTTCCAGAAGAAAGTGAGTTTCGATGCTTGGAAATAGGCCAGAGAGGCTGCTGACGACAGAGCTTCGGGAGATGAGTTTCACGCAAACGAACGAACGAACTACTTCCATACACAGAGAAGATGGAGCGAGGTGAGAGCCCAGAGGAGAGTGACGCCACCATCACACTACAAGACATCTTGGATGCAATCGAAATAGAGGAAGACACATACGGCGAGGATGATGAAGACGACAAGCGAATACCCCAAAAGGATTTTGATGAAGATGGGAGAAACGAAACCAACGACGACGAAATCGAGCAAACCAAGAAGGATGAGAACAGTCCTAAACACCCCCCGACTGCCGAAGCTGTAATTAATCCCTACAACGAAAGGAGCCCCGTACCAGATGACGACTATGAATCTTTGAGATTCAAGAACAATCTGAGAGAAATGCTCACTCGTATGTGTTTACATGCTAAATCTATCGACCACGGGTGGTGGCTGAATATGCCTGACGAAGAAAAGGACATGCCGCGCTTTTTTCGGGTTGTCTTGAGCAAGGCCGATCTTGATGTTTTGACGAACGAAATACTCACGCATACTCCAAGACTGTCCTAAAAGATCTTAAGAAAGCGAGACCCAGAGCCCTTAGACCTCTTGGGTCTGCCGACAGTACCAGCATACTTCTCTTATCGAATCACGTACACCAACATAGGAATCAAAGTAGGGATGACAAACGTGACCAGAGGACCTTCAAGATTCATTGCAAAAAGGAGAACCGTAAAAGCGACGAGTGTACCATACACCCCTGAAATGCCGACAGGAGTCTACATTGGATCCAGTGTCGACAGACGTGGCGGTTATGCCCGCATGGCCAAACATAAAGGAGAGACAAACGCCGAGCGAGGTCTTAACAATTTACATTATGGCGTCACTCGACAAGCGGATGTGGTTCCAAATTTTCGACTCATATCATTCTGGACAAACCCCGAACTCGGACCAGAAACAGGTCAACAGGATGTCAAAAAAATGGTTGCCGGTCTTCTGTGAAGCTGTCATGATGGTTTATCCAGAAGTTTACCATGAAAGCAAACGCTCCAGAAGTCAATATATGGATCATGTCTTCCCCCTCCATTCGTACGAATTTGCGAAGTATCTACGCATGGAGCTTCTGCTCCGGACTTCCATTACTGCAGTCTCAACCGGGCATGGCCACTTGTACAAGGTTTCTCCTTTGGCGTACACGGAAATGCGGCAATGAAGCCTGTAAAGGCTTGGCCCCAACAGACAAACTATCCTTTCCAGACGGCATGTTTTTAGTAGGCATTTGCACTGACTGCAAACGCATACGAACGAACTAGAAGCAAAGGGAAGCCTACGCTGCTCTCACAGAAGAACAGAAGAAAGTTGTTCGAGCGAAAGCACGGGGTTCGATGCAACGGAGCCGTGCTCAGGGAGTGGCCCGGAGAACAGAACAGGAAGAAAAAGAATTCCGTAAGGCCGGGAGTGCACAGAACTACGCCTCACGCGCTGTGCGTAATGCGAATCGCTTAGAGGAACAAATAAAGAAAGACCGGATAATACACAATGAACGAGAAAGGAATCGCCTTCATGGTTATACCAGGGAGAAGAAAGAGGCACAGAAACTCAGAAACAGAATCAATATGCAAAATCATCGTGATCGCATCAAGGAGAATTCAACCCCGGAAGAGACAGAACAGCGCAAGGCTGCAAAGAGCAAGGCTGACAAGTCATCACGCGAGAGGATTAACGCGAGGCTGACGGAACAAGGACGCGAGGTCAAGCGTCTCGAGAAGGCTGAGCGTCAGGGACAAAACCGTAGGGACCAGAAAGCGAGGTTGACACCATAAGAGCTTCAAGTGTGGAGCGCAAGACAGGCTCGCAAGCTTGAGGTGCTCCTTGTCTTTTCACGAGCACCCCAGGTATACTAGACGAGACTTTAGGCCCCCTCTCAGTAGTGTTTAGTCCAATCATAATAAACTTATCATAAACTTTTAGAAGTTACCGTAAGACTTTGCCTCAATTTAGGGTGTTATGCAGTAGCTATCATATCACTAGACCATGATCTGAGATGAATATATGCATCCTGATCCTGGAACTATTGGGTAGTCTCATTATCGCAACCGAAGGAACAAGGCCAGCTACAGACTCAAGCAGGCCTAGTCAACAAGACACCCTAGCGGCACAGTTTGCAGACGGCCTGGGCTAGAGCAGGGCCTGGTGACTAGCACACAGCGCCATGAAAAATAGGCGCTGCACGCAGAATTCTGGACGATTGAATGTAAGCCCATTCAGGCCTACATATTGTACTGAGTAATAACCTCGTAGCTGTGCTATTGGACGCTGGAGAACGTCACTTGTAGCGAATTCCATGCAGATTTGTACTTGATTGCTGGTGCCTGAGCGTGTTTAACCGTTGCCCGTAACTGTCAAACATCCCAGCTGAAGGCTTGTGTATATGCAGTTCACAACGGCCAATATGCAGCCAAAATCCAATTGTTATTCTGCATGAGCAACAACTTAATCACATATCTTGCCGATTACGAACCGAACTCGTAGGAAATGGCGAATATCCATGACTCCATGACCCAAGGGAGTGTGCATTCGTTTGCATTATTTACGAGAGATAGAGTTGGCCTCAACGATATTGATAAAGATTTGAGCCAGCTGATAACTATGTAAAGCTAATATGAAAATGCTGGCTCTTACCGTGCAATTGTACCTGGATGTTTCTCTGATTGATGTCAAAGTCGAGCATCTTGATAAAGTCACGTTATTCTCATCATGATCTGCCGCCACATACCGACCACAAAGGGGTTGTTTCTCTCTTTAGAATCTGGAGTTGTAGCTGGTATGTACGTTGGCTATTTTCTAGAGATATACGAGATTGGTTTCCTTGATCTCTTTGTCTCAGAACGTCATTTGGGCTTTTTCTATGTCTTTCGCTGATGACGTGTGGTAATGTTCCGAGCGCGCGACGCGGCCAGAGGTTAAAAAAAAAAAAAGTAGAAAAGCGACAAACTCAAAAATCGTCAACTTCTTTCACGTTGATTTTGATTTATATGATCTGAGACACTTATTTTGTGAAACAACTTTCTTGTCCCTACCTTTGAGTGTGTTGTTGTGCTTTCATTCCTGGCATACCCATCCAGACACCTCTTTGTGGTGACTGCCTTACTTTTTTTTGCTACCCCACCATCCAAACATTTGCAGTGTAACAACATCAATCTCTTGATAAGACTTTCTATCCTCGTATCTTGATCTCAAATTAATACCGCTGGCCTAAAACAAGTATCCAGAGTCAGTATATGTGGAAGTACAGCAATTTTGTAACCTCGAACTTTGACTTTATCACCGAACCTTCACCCATTTTTGCGTCGTCATATCAAAATGGAGGGAGATCTCCCGCCCTTCCCATATCGACCCAAGGGCTTGACAGAATCAGAATCAGGCACATCTTTCGGCGGTGGCTCGGCAATGTCGGTGCCAGTTCTAGGATCCCATCCTCTAGGAACTCTTCACGTTCATCAAGTCAATGAGACACCTAATGAGGAGGACGATGATGACGGTCCCCCACCTCTTGATCCTCCCTCAACACACGGCGGGAATCAGTCCAGTTCTGTATATAAGACCTCACAGCACGACTCTTCAAAATCCTTCCATAGTCCGATCTGGGAACCTTTGACACATATCCTAGGAGGCGGCGACGTGGTTCTCATTCTTGACCTGCCTGAGGTCTTTACTGTTGGATATGATTCTATCTCATTCACAGCGAAGCACTTTGGAGGCGTCAGGGACATACCACCAGGAGCCCACTTCTTCTGGGTCGCCCATCCTGGAGGCCTTTCCGCTCGATGTGGCTTTTGGGTTGTCGCAAATAATGCCAATACCGTTCATGTCATGCAATGGGATCGGTTCAATGAGGTCCTCGGTGACTCTGCTCGTGCTGAGGCACGCATCCAGGCTGACACCCTCGAGACCATACACTCCAAACTGGTCCCTTACCAAGACCCGACCGCAGTCAATGCTGCCAGTGGCGACCTGACTCAAGCCACTTCGGAAAAGAACTTCAACATGTGGGAACAGCTCACCGACAAGGTCAATGAGAATCTCCTTAACCGAGTGACTGGTCAGAATTACGACAACTGGACAGTCCATACGGGCGATCGTGTCAAAGGGTCAATACTGATGGCTGGCGAGATGGAACTCGATAACTCACTCTCGAATCCTATGCTCAAGTCTCGTGAGCTCAACTTTGCATTCAGCCAGCGGACAAAAACATATTCAACGGACAATACTGGCGCTGACCGAACCCTCGAAGCCACAGATGCAACCCCTTACATCTTATCACTAGTCGATGCATCTGGCAATGACCTTACCTCAGACGATGTTGTTGGCGAATTCCAGTTCTCCTTCGTCGTGGGTGTACACCTCGGCAACGACTCGTGTATTCAGCAGTGGTGGCATATGCTTCTCAAGATATTCCTCCGCGCTCATCTTCTTCCTGCTCGTCGACCATCTCTTGCTGCTTCTTTCATTCGCACCCTAACAGCTCAATTGACGTACAGTGCCTCCTGGCTGGAAGGTTCAATTCTGGACTCTGCAGAGTCACAGACACGGGATCTGCGACTCGCTCTTACTGTCTACAAGCGCCGCCTCGAGGAACTCATGCAAGGTCTGGGTAGCCAAGCCACACCCGAGCAACTCAGCGTTGCCACGGCCTTTGCCGGTCTTGAGGCTGTTGTAACAGGAATGCTCGATTGGGATCTACGAGGAGATTACTTGCGTCGTGGAAATGTGATGATGGAAGATGGCGAGGAGGTCGAGCTGGAAGATGCCGATCTAGCGGCTGAAGACGAGCGTGGCGAGTGGGCACCAGAGATTGTCGATTTAGACGAATCTGGGCGACAGCGTGATTTGGTCTCGTGGAATGACTAGGGATGTCTTACTGCGAGAACAATTCGTGCTTCGAGACGCTGGGGGCGAACTGCAGGGAAGGCAACTGTCAGAGGGTTCAGGCAAGCACGGAGACATGGCCAGAGCATGGTTGGCTATGTTCAGGATTTAATGGTTTTGCACAAGTGTGTGGCTTGACGAATGGATACGATGCTGCGAGTGAGCTCAATCTTTGGTTTTAGATCCCAGGAGCTTGGAGCTGGGTGTTTTGTTAGTCTGATGGATTATACTGTACCTGTTACCATCATGCTGTGAACTGGCTGTATTACGACAGCTCTTACAAAAACACGACAGCAATGCATGGTATTCTTTTTGCTGATCATCAATTTGACCCATTGGTTCGTGTTTCAATCACTTATAACCTCGTGAGGGCATCAGGATTATGTCAAAGACCAGATATTCATACAGTCGCCGCAAATATCACATGCAAAGGCAATGTAAAGTATTTTGTTTCGGAGCGAGTCCAGCCAGAAGACAATTCATTGACATCACAGTTCATTACAGCGTGAGCCGCATTGTTAACTTGAAAGATTTCATTTGCCTGCCAGATCCTGTACAATCCGCCAAAAGCAAGGCCATGCAAATGTCAATGGGTAAACCATTCCCAAACCAGGGAAATTGTGACTCCGGTCCCTTTTTCGCACTGCCAGTTGTATCCTCCACTGCAACATCGCTCCGACTCGACGCTTTTTTGCCCCATTCCGACAAATATCCTGAGCCGTTTAACGGTAAGACTTCTGGAAGCGGGCACGGGCACCGGGACCACCGAACTTCTTGGGCTCGCAACGGCGGTTGTCGGCAACGAGGAGGGTTCGGTCGAACTGGACGAGAGCCTGCTTGAGGAGGTTCTTGGAGTGCTCATCGACGAACTTCTGGTAGTAGGCGATCAGGGACTTGGCGATAGCTTGTCGGATAGCATAAACCTGCAAAAATCAGCAACAACATCTTTGAACAGAGGGAAAGGGCGCACCTGTGACACCATTCCACCTCCGCTAACTCTAACGCGCACATCTACATTGGCGAACTTGTCAAGGCCAACAACGAGGAGAGGCTCGTAGACCTGTGTTGTGTTAGTATGGTGTTGCTGAAATCGAGATGTGAAATGTCATATCTCGCCCGGGAAAGGCTCAAAACCATACCTTGAAGCGGAGGATCTCAGGCTGGACAAGCTGGAGAGGGCGTCCGTTGACCTTGATGAGACCCTTACCGGCCTAAGAGTTCATATCATATTAACCTCATGATTCATTTTCATGTCGTCTCGATATGGGATTCGCGAACCTTGCAGTGGGCGACGGCAGTGGCCGTCTTCTTCTTGCCGAAGCACTGGACGGAGTTGGAAGAGCTCATGATTGCGGTTGTCGTGATGCCGGAGGGGATTGAGCGGTCGGCCGTGTTGAGGGTGTTGATCGAGTTGAGATTTTGCGAACTTCTGTCTGAATAGGGCTGCTGTGATTGAAGTGGGGCCACTTTTTTCCTGCAAATTATGATTGGCCACAGTTGTGGCCCCACATAGGGCAAGGTCGCTCCTGCTTGTTCACGGGAGTTTGGTCCTTCCTTTCAGACTCCACGAAAAAAAATCGTCAAATCTTCATACTAACCCGACGAACCGCAGCCCACCGTCAAGGTCAGCAGAACCTCAGTTATTATCAACAATCAACCAGAAATACTGACATTGTTGATTCAAGATGGTTTCCGCCAAGAAGCACGTCCCTATCGTCAAGAAGCGTATGTCTGCCGAATTCGAGATCGAGAGCCGATTTTTGTTGTGGAAAATTGAAGACATGAGATTGACTGTTGTATACAGGTACGAAGCGCTTCCAGAGGCATCAGTCGGATCGTTTTATGCGAGTAGACCCATCATGGCGCAAGCCTAAGGGTATCGACAGCCGAGTCCGACGACGATTCCGTGGTACCATTGCCATGCCCTCTGTATGTTGAAACTTTGAGATATTCGACCCGAACCACACCAACTGTCCGAAGGGTTAAAATGACGAGAACACTGCTGATACGTTATGACTTCAGATTGGCTACGGTTCCAACAAGAAGACTCGCTACATGGCCCCCTCCGGCCACAAGGCCTTCCTCGTGAGCAACACATCAGATGTCGAACTTTTGCTCATGCATAACAGAACCCATGCCGCTGAGTATGCTCTCCCTGTTCATCTAGACGACGAATTTTGGCTAACAAAACATTCCAGGATCGCCCACAACGTCTCTTCCCGAAAGCGAATTGACATCATTGCTCGTGCCAAGCAACTGGGAGTCAAGGTCACCAACCCCAAGGCGAAGGTTACTACCGAGGTTTAAAAGGAAATGGATCGGTTTTTGGGCTGCTTTACGGTTATGCATCGGAAAGGGGTTTGCGTTACTTGCGGTTCTGGCACATAAACCATGCATGCTAGAGAATAAAAACGCGCCGTTAAACGACAATGAAACTGGCATCAACCGCCTAAACAGCAAATCTCTGGGAGTCAAAGAAGACATGACGTGTATATTGTCTTTTGCCTTGACTCCAAACCGATGAGGGCGCTACGGACGGGTTAAGTCAAAGCCTTGTGTATTATGTACGAGGTCATGAAAAATAAAACAAAACCCCTTTGAGGGCCCCATCTGAATGCTGCAATGCAACTTGAAAATCTGGCTTATGTATAAACACTAACCACGTATTGGTATCTACCTATCTAACCACGTTGCGTACACTGGATGTGTCTTTCTCATCTTGCCTTTGGTCTTGGTGGCAAACCAGCTGAGTTGTTCTGCCTCAAGTCTCAATAAAGTTATCCTCAATTTTAGTGGCAAGCAATAACCTCGCAGTTTTATTTTGTGGGGAACTAACATCCATTATAGGTCATGCGCGAACGAATGTCTGTCCTGTGTGCGGCCATGCAAAGGGCTACAGTTGAACAATTGGCATTACCGCAGAAGAGTACGACTTTTGAACAATCAGTATTACACTGGGATATCTCGAGCGACATCAACCTTCTTACAGGTCTAATCCAAGTAAGCAGGCGGCCCGATGTACATCCACTGAGGTTACCTACCAAAGCTCGACCCAGTTTCATAAAAAGACTCGATTGCTGTAGCATAAGAGACGGAATAACTTGGTTACTTTATACGAATTCAGACAGGCTCTTGGCTAATTATTTCTGATACTCTCAGCTTAGGTCTCGAATTCTTCTGCCATCCTTAGCATAGCTGGCATTTCGTATTGGGTTACATGGTCCGGAAACGCAGATTCGGTCTGTTTATTTGATGTTATCGATGTGCCGCCCCTGGGGATCAGAAAACTTGGTCGGTAGAAACATAAGGAGACGAAATGAGCAAGTCACTTTGAGCGACTCTTGGGGCACATCATTGGGTACCTGTCTATTCATTTCTGCACCTGAAAGCTTAGAGATCAACCTTTTCATTCCCTCCTGGGCAGGCTTGTGAGCAACTGCTACTGCCACTGACTGCCACCTGCCTTGCACCTGCATGCACTCTTCCAGTTGGCCATGAAAAAACGTCCAGACTGTTCAGCATCGAATTAAATCTTCATTTCTTTTCTTGTTTCATTGCTTGGCAGCATCTCCTCCTTCATCATGAAGTAGCTCAATACACTACATCGCTTATATCCAGGTTCTCATCACCGCTCATGACTGATCGACCCTGCCTCCCCAGTAGTGAACAGTTCTCTCATATTTGACCACCGAAGCAGGCAACATCATATGTTCATGAGTTCAGCTTCACGATGACTTTTCCATCACCGCTTGCCCGATCACGGAGAACAGTCTTCAGACCGCAATGCACGCACCTGACCATGACCCGGGTATATAATACGGATGCGATATGCTCTTCATGCCAAGAGCCCGGCCAGTTTGGATGGTTGTATCAGTGCACACAGGATCGTAACAAGATAATCGAGGAGAAGCTGGTAAGATGCCGCCTCTGCAAAACTAGCAATGAAGGTTCCATGGCTGACTAGTAACAGTCATGCATGGACTTTTTGGATTGTGCCTTTCAAAAGAGTATGAACGCACGGAAAGGCAGCGTAGAAGCTCGACAAGACAGATTGAGCTTCCTCGACGAGCTCACTCCTAGGCAGGTGGCCTGTTACCGACCAGATCAGATTGCGACTGTCTTGAGACAACGCGAACAGGTAGGCTTCTCCTGACACTTTAAGTGCTCCAAACTTGGCTTACGCTGATACATTGTAGTTGAAGAATGTCATTGCGGAAGAGGAGTTCAAGAAACGCAACTTGGCTCTATATGGCAGCACATCCCCACCTCTTGCCTTTGAGGCCTCTATGGATGACGCATATACCGGAGAAAGGCTATGCAGAGAGAATGATGGTTGTGAGTACAAAGTTTGCCCGAGATGCCGTCCCGTATGTATCGATCGGGCATTCTTGAGCCTCGATGCCATCGCCAATGGAGAAATTCCCCCAACAGCCGCTGCAGGCTTTGGGTTCGAAGCATTGGGAGGAAGACCAATCATTAACAGGGATGTTATCAAGTGTATCAACGAGCATCGACCCAAAGTAAGTACTTGTATACCAGTCTTCATGACAGTTGAGCTGACTCGCCTAACCACAGGCCAACAGTCGTCAAATGATGGATATGCTCGAAGAACAAATCGCCCGCATGCTTGGCCGCCATCACAAAAACCAGGAACTTCGAAACGTGCTTAGAAAGACAGTCCTTGCACCCAGGCCAGTGCGAAAGTTGCCTATCGTGAAAAAGATGGCGACCGCTAGTCAAACTCAATATGAAAAGGAGCTAGCCCTTACCAACGTTGCCCAAAGTGGCGATCAGGAGGTTGCATCTTCAAGGGCCTCCAGCTTGTCAGAAAGTCCTTGGCCTTGGGTGACTGCATTTGAGAATGGGAGCATGGCCAGAGCTCCTGTATATCAAGTTCAGGAACAGGCACCACAACAAGGATTGCGAGCCACACGTATCCCCCGGTAAGTCATCATGTTGAAATGTGTAGGTGCTCCAGATTGACCAAGATGGCGCAGTCCAACCACTCCTAGTTCGCGTTCTACAAGACGTCGATTGACCGATCAACTCTCGTTTAGCGCTTCCTACTCCTCACCCCCCGAGGGATACCCCGGACGACTTCTTTCGAGTCGTGAGGATATTGGGGCAAGAGCTCATTCTCCTCGCAGCCGCTCATCAACCACTGGCTCGCAGGGGAGCGGTATTGGAAATAACTTGGCAGAGTGCTCATCTATGCCGCCGACGATAGACAACGGTGTGGCAATGACGGAAGAAAGCATTGAGATTGGAGTGCCTGATGTAGTGACTCAAGTGTAACGTTGTATGAGGAGCAGCATGTTTGGAGCTTGGAAGAGTCGCTATGCTTGAGATGGCCTCTTTGCAGGATGAATATTGGCAGCGTTGAGATTGTCAACCCGTTTACTGATTGGTAGAGTCATACTTTGTCTAGAGTCTTGGAGACATAATTATCTGTTAAGTTTACTCGAGTAAAAGGCGTAGGATGCCTGTTGTTGACCATGCTCTACTAATTGTCCTTGGAGTTTTCCAGAATTTTCTTCATCATTTGATTGCCCACCACCTTGGCTTCCTCAAATCGTGGTTCGAAGAATTCTTGAGTGCTTACGAACCGCTTCTCCCACGTCTCGAAGTGTCCCAGATTTACACATTCAGCCCAAGCCCGTGCTGCAAAAGTAAACTCGAGATCATCACTGCGGTACGTCTTATCCTCAATTGCAGTCTCAATCGCGGCATCCAGCACGTCTTGGTTTCTGAACAGATATTCAGTTACACCAAGACGTAAACGAAACAGAGGTGTGCTGCAAAGCATGTGGTCGTATGGCACGATATTGAGTGCAGCCCAACAGTCGACCATGGCGAGGATGGAGAGATGGTTGTTAGGCCGAGGCTCATCAGTGGGCGTACCAAGAGAGAAGGATGACAGAATTGAAGGCTCAAGTAGGGGTCGTGTGTCCCAAGATGTGGAAGGGCCAAACACCTTGTCGCGCGCACGATATACTCTGTCTTTGAAACCCTCGCGGTTGCCTTCAAGCATGAGTTTGTACAGGTCTGTAACGCTTCGTGCATACTGGGAGATCTGCTCCCTAGCTTCAGGGTTCAGAATGGCAAGACCTGCGTACACGTGCCACTTCTGGCTATAGATGCGTAGCATCAAGTTGACCTTGACGTTTTCGATACCACCAACGTAGCGGCTCAGCTCCCAGGGAAACTGCTTGTTAGCGTGCCATGCCTTGCCCATGGATAGGAAAGCGGCATGTGTGACGGCCTGCGTGTCGGCGGTAATACGGTCATGCTCACGGGCTGTGAGATGGACGAACTTGGACTTGAGACAGCTCAGGACGGCCTCGACCTTGCGGAGAGCTGAGTCTGGAGCGCGGTGCTGGATGAGGACAAGGGGTTGGTTGTACGGGTCGACGTTGGGGCCGTGTAGCGAGTGGCAGGAGATGATGTCGACATCGGAAGGCAGATGAGTCTCGAAGGCAGCGATCTCGGGAGACTTGCACGAAGTTTGACCTCCGACAATGGCACCTAATTTGGTAGCTGAGCAAAACAAGATTAGTTTCGATGTCGAGTTATCTATGGCCCTTGGGGCTACACATCACGGTACACGAGAAAAGAGGGTGCATACATGGTCCATATTGAGCAATCACACGGTCAATGACGGCGGCTTCCACGCTATAGATGATGTAGTCGCTTGCGCGGGATACGAGGTGTCCATTTCGACAAATTTCTATATTTTTCTATTGGAAAGCTTCAGCGACTGGCGCGAGGCAGAGAAAGACAGGAATCAGTAAGCCATACATTTCCAGCATATTCTTTCTGAAGGCTCTCCTGGTTCTCTTCTCGGTCGCAGGCCAAAATTCTAAAGTAGTCCGCTGTTAGCCACTCGGCATGCGGATCGGGGTTTGCAGTCACGGATAGAGTGAGATATCGAATCTGTTCTTGTTCATGTTAGCTATTGTGTCAAGACATGTGAGGCTAACAAAAGAGGTAGAGAGGTGAAAATTCAGACAGTTGTATGTTAAGGTAGCAAGCGTTTACATCATTGAGAGCACAGGTCCGATTCCGATGGCCATAACGGACACCGGGCGTCCCTGAACAATGCTCGAGCCAAATGCGCTCTAGTCATCATGAAAGAGGGGGAGGGAAGTGAAGGTTGAGTAGGGTTTTGCTTACCATTGAGAGAAAAGAAGCTGGGGCTGGAAGCACGAATCGCAACGGATCCTAACTTACCTCCAGCCAGCGGCAGACAGCCTTTCGGCATACATCTTGCCCATGTCGCCCATGCCAATCAATCCGACGACGAATTTCTCCATCCCCTCAGGGACGGTTTGCGTATGTGAAGCCATAGTATCTGCTGCGTGATGATAGCAAAAACAGAAAACAAGTCTCACATCCTCACAAGCGAGTGTCTTCTGTTTGTAGCTTTGTGCCAAAAGCTCAAAAGAGTGTGTGATTGTGAGTAAGGAAAAAGATGAGAAGAAAAAAAAGTTCGCGACCTTCTTTATGGTGGAGATTTGATGAGCCTTACGTAAGCCAGCAGGGCCGCGATATAGCGATGGGTGGGTCTATGAAGCTATCCACTGCAAGCAGAAGCACACAGAACCTCGAGAGGAGAGAAGAAGCTCTAACTTACATGGACTTCTTGTTCACAATTTCGCTTGTCAGAAAATATGGAGGTCGTATTTGCTTTGGGTTCAAACGGCTCCGGCCAACTCGGCATTGGCCATAAAGAGGATGTTTCCGTGCCGAAGCAGGTTCTTTTCCATCCGGATCCGCCAACCACCCCAATTGTACAAGTCACAGCTGGTGGTAACCACACGCTACTACTTACGAAAGCTGGCGAGCTCTATTGGAGTGGCGATTCTACACCTGGAGCTTGTGGACTGACATCTGGTCCCGATGTTGCCATTTTTCGAGAAATTCAGCTTACCAAGAATGGAGAGGCTTCAGTTGGCAAGATTGCCTTGATCACAGCTACATGGGAAGCCTCGATCATTGTGGCTAAGGATGCAGACGGCAAGAACACACAGATTTTTAGTTTCGGTGCTGGCTTGAAAGGCGAGCTAGGTCTGGGCGAACTTATCGTCCGGACGCCGTCAGCAACACGAATCCGAGATTTTCCTCCTTCAGGCACAGAAATTGTCGACTTGGCTGCTTGCATGGGCCATGTTGTCGCAGTTCTGGACAATGGAGATGCTTACGGCTGGGGCAATACAAGAAAATCCCAAGCTGGTGAGCCAGGCCAAGTCCTTCACGCTCCCCGAAAGATAGAAGGTCTCGATTTCAAGGTTACACGGGCTGTCTGTGGTAGAGAATTCACATGTCTATTTGGTGACCCACAAAGTGGGAACCTCAAGGTTCTGGGTTCAGACAAATGGAAAATTCAAACAGAAGCACCCAAGACATGTCCCGAGTGGAAAGACGTAGGTGCGAGTTGGGGAAATGTTTTTATCCTAACAAAGGATGGTTCTCTCCAAGCTTGGGGACGAGACGATCACGGGCAGTTACCTCCCCGGAATCTACCAGAGTTGAGCAAGATCGCAATTGGCAGTGAACATGTCGTTGCTCTTTCAACCACAGGCGATGTTCTATCGTGGGGTTGGGGTGAGCACGGCAATTGCGGACCTCAAGTTGAGAATAACGACGTCAAAGGCCGATGGAATATCATTGCTTCGTCCAAGTTTATTCCTCCAGGCTCTAAGATAGGACATGTTGGAGCGGGTTGCGCTACCAGTTGGGTATTCATCACGGCAGAGTGAGCCTGTTCGCCTCAAATCGCTGTCTTCCATCTTCCAAAATCTACCTCGTATCATCAGTCTGGGAAAAGAGCTAGGTTCTCGACATCCGCCAGCTTCTGGGTCGGTTCAAGATATGTTGACTCAGCATCTGTAGGCTGTGGATGTGGCTGCTCAGCTTCAGCAGGATCAGCAGGTACAGTTTTCTCAGCAAAGCGGCTCATGTCCATCGCAGAAGCATTCTATTCCAGTCAGTATGTGGTGAGGTGGATGGAAGTACTCAAACTTACCGGGTTGATACTATGATCCCATCCTAACTTGGTATTGTCTTCCATGAGCTCTTCATCATCGTAATTGATGGGCTCCCAACCTTCATCTTCCACGAACAAACTCTCGGATTGATTAGTCGCTGGTGGTGCTGGTTTTTGCGATGGGCGAAGGTCAAACACCCCTACACGCGAGGCGCTGGCTCTAGCAGCGCTCATTTGCGGTGTGGGATTGGGTTGAGGTAAAGATGGAGGAGGAGCTGGTGGTTGAGGCTGAGGCTGTTGTGATTCAGACGGCGGCATGCTAGGCCTACGCGTTGTAGCTTCGAGGCGTGGTCCGGTACTTTGAGGTGCGTTTTTGCGACCTTTCTTGGTCCTCTGGGTAGTGTTGGTTCCACGCTCACCGACTGTCATGAC
This sequence comes from Fusarium cf. aywerte, assembly GCA_011034095.1. Lineage (NCBI taxonomy): Eukaryota > Fungi > Ascomycota > Sordariomycetes > Hypocreales > Nectriaceae > Fusarium > Fusarium cf. aywerte. Next base: position 388,560 of record WETZ01000012.1, read on the forward strand.
AAGAAATTCGCATGACATGGCATCACCAGTATACGAGAGCTGAATGGGTTGCGTGGGAATTGAGTAGCGAGCCGAGACATCGTTGCCTGTAATCCCGGCATGTTGGACAATAGCGCGGAAATCTTTGACGGAAATCACAATATGAAGCTTGTCTTCAACATCGATATCGTCAAACTCCTCAGCCTCAACGGCGATTGATGTTTGTAATGGCTTCTTGAGGACCGCTATAGGGTGTCAGTATACCGGCATTCGATTGACTGGAAATACATACCGTCCTCGCTTACTGTCTTTTCGCTAAAACAAGTAAAATTGACGTGGTCGCCATCGGTGTTGATATCAAGGAATTCAATACCAGGGCCAAAGTGATCCATTAGCTGTCGTAGCGTTCGCGACGAGATTGTCCAGTGGTGAGGAGCATCCTGTTTGTTGAACTTGGCATGAACGGGTACAGCAACTTCAAAAGGAAGACGATGTGTGGATGTCAATCCGTTGCGGAAAATGAGACGTGCGATGAATCGACTTTGAATCCCTTCTCCGTCTTCTATTGCGACGTCACACCTATCAATGAGCGTTTGTTTCTCAGCATCCCTCTGTGAATCGGCCGCTGTACGACTGCGAAACAAGGAAACCAAGGCCTACAAGTCATCAGCAATGCACGATTGACAGAGGATGAAGGGACTCACGCGAATGTAGAGGGTACAGTGAAAGCGGTCACGAAATTGGCGACTTCCTTGAAAGTGATATCGTGAGAAGAACTTGGTTGTAGCAAATTTGATGCTGGCGTAGGCGGATTTGGAAGTGTTGAGAGTGGTTAAAATGAACTGTAGAGAGTTAGGTACAGACTCAAGTGAGGTTTGTCAAAATAATAGATCTTACTGAATCCTTGCGTGCCTCGAGCGAGACGTCGTCACTGAACTTATTCAGACAAATGAGGGCATCACGAAAGGCTGCAACGCCCTCTTCGCTCAGTGTGAAGCTGAGAAGCGCCATTCTTTACCAATTGAAGGTTTCATAAAAGTTTCATCATGGTATTTCGGCCTGTTGGAAGAATTCAAGCCATTCTAACATCGACTTGTCATGTCCATGATTCCTCTCCGTGAACGCGTGCCTGCCAATTGCAACGAGGTGTGGACCTTCCAGCCCCACTACGCCTACCCTGCAGAAGAGCGTTACAACCTACGCCAAAACACCAAGACATCATCACGTCATCACAGCTGCAAGCAAATGTGAAAGCAAATCAAGTTGAATTAATAGAGAGCCTTAATTGCTAATCTTTGTCCATTATTGATTACCAAACTCCGCAAAGCCCATTCCTGTCATATCGTCGTGTCAACGCTGTGGAAGCGTGTATCCTTTTTCCTTAAAGAGAACTTCTTGTGGATGCCAAGCCGCCAACTGTTTACCTAATGACGGAAGCAGCTAAACTTTCCTAGGGAGAATCGCCAAGGACCTCGTCGGACGCCATTCTTGTCGACATGAACGCTGGTGCCGAAGTGACGACCACCGATTCCTTTTGACCAGAAAAGACCCATGATGCTGCGGGTGTTGTTTGTTTGTTGGGTTGAGTTGGTGGTAGGGTATTGTAGGTATGAGTGATCTGAGTGGATACTGTTAGCTCATATGCATATTTGGAGCGGTTCTCTTGAAGGGTAAAAGAGGGTATTCCAACCTTTTTAGGATTGATGATTGATGAGATGTAGTTGAAAGAAGCTTGTTCTTGATAAAATTAAGGTGTTGGAGGGTTGACGATCAGCTTTATACCAGATCTTGGACGACAATCATAAACTTGGCAGGGACCATGGAGTGAGGCCTCTGCCGCCCAGTGACATACTGTACCAGCTGTTGTGGAGTGCCTACAATGACGTATACTTATGGCTGTGCACGAAGCCGCACCTGGTTGAAAGCACAAACGATTGGAGGACAAAGGAAGCCAAACCTGGTCATCAACATGGATGGCTCTAAATCAGGTCTTCAAGTGTGCCAATCTTGTCTCATTCTGTTCAAGTGAAACGTTTTACAGTGAGGAACTACGATGACCCTGTTCACAGCCTCCAATATCCCGAGATATCTACGCGTCAATCGTCGATGATGCTGCCACACCATGAAATCGAAATGCAAGTGGGGGTTGATCTCGCGATCTCGCACATGGATGCGCTTTCTCAAACTATGGAACACAACTACCGCCAAGAACTCAGACCCTTCTGTCTTGAAGGCTTATACCACAACTCCCTACCTAAATGTAGATCTGAAATACTAGGATTAATGCCGGCCGATATATTGACCTTGGTGCCAAAATGGCGGTGGCTCCAAAGCAGGAGGCGACACATCTACACCAGAGTCCCTAAAGGCATGCAGTACCTACGCCAATAGAAGAGCGCTAGCCGTGGCTAGACAAGATCCAGATCTCGCCTTGTTTCTTCTTGTTTGTTCCGGTCTCTTATCTTTCATTGCCTGCTTGGGCATCTACAGGCTGATGTTCTTCAACCAATATGGATGGAAAGCGCAGCCCACGAGCCTGTTCGGACAATGCCATTGTAATAGAACTAGAAAACTGGCGCCAAACAAAGGACATACTACTCTGAAAAGACGAACAGTACACGAGAATAACCGCACGAAAGGATAACTGCAAAAGATAGCTTTGACGGTGACAAACAGGGGCATATAAATTAGACTCTTCAGAAGCCATCATGATGCCCTTTATCACTTACAGCTCGCCACCAAGGTAAGTATACGGCAAAAACTACCGTCAAAATGGTACCTCCCGCTAAAGACAACAATGACCAGCAAAGTCTTCGCCGACCAAGGCGATCAAACTTTGGGAAGTTGGACCCGTCCCTCCACAAGGGCTATGTCGTCGGAGATGTAGCCACTCGGCCTGCCCCACGTCGTAAGAGACGCCGTCCCGCGAAAAGCGTACCTGTTGACGATGACGATGAAGAAGAATCGGCTTCGGCTTCATCTATACTTACGGCTATTGGCCGAGCTGTAAAGACTAAGAATAAGCGCCGTACCAGGAACTTGATTCTAGCGGTAGACGACGATGACGAGCTGGCCTCTTCTTCCTCTCCCTCCGCTCCTAGACGAGATAGTATCGTTCTGGATTGCATCCACGTAAAGCTCCCCCCTTCTATGCAGATACCGTCTTCACCCATCGCGCAGACTCTCCACCTACATGTTGACTCGCCAGTTCAGCAACAACAGGGGGCGTTGTTTTCTCCAGCTCCTATTCAGCCGTTGGCACCTTCTATCCTGGTACCTACTCACCCAGCACCTTCCCCCCCGCAGCAGGCTCAACAAGCTCCTGATTCTGATGAAGATCTGTCGGCTCCAAGGGACGCAGACAGCGAACAGGCTGGTCAAGTTGACATCGGTGCGATGGAAATGGACATAGATTTTGGTATGTATCTGAATCTAGATCCTGAAGATGAAGAGATGGTTGCCGAGAAGCTCTCACCCAGCTCATCTCCCACAAAGGTCTCTGACATGGATTGGGATGTCGATATGGGTGGACATGATGACGGATTCACTAACATAATGCAGTGGTATGGACAAAACTCGGACGAAAAGATCCTACAAGATCGCTTGGCTGCTCAGGGACGATACTCCGGGCAGGATGGTTCACCGGATGAGCTGAGTGCCAAAGTCATGAAGCCCAGTGCATATTCAGACGTTTCAGAAACGGAGTAAGTACACCCTTGAAATGGCATATATCTGATTTCTGTCTATGCAAGCAGGTCTTGCTCTGAATTTCAATGATAGCCAAAGTTGGCTTTATTGTGACGTGTGAAGCTATTTACCGGATGGATACAACAACAGTACCGTGTCCTTTTAAACTGGGCCTCGGTTCTTGATAAGTAAAATAAGCAGACTAAATGATAAAAACAACAAGTGTTGGACCAAATTCCCCCCCAGGAGCATTTCTTGTGAACCCGACAGAAGGCCTATTGCTCACAATTCCGACCACGATGCGATTTATGATATGAATATGTGAAATTGGCATTGGAAAGTTGTTAATAGGCTATAGGGATGATATAAGATCGAGTATTTACGTGTACAGCTTGAATCACTGGGAATTAAGCGCTGTCCATCCTGCAGTGACCAGACTCTCATAGCCTTTCCGATCACCAGCCCCGGTCCAGTAGAACAAACCACCCAAACCCAAGGCTTTGGCATATCCTGCCTTGATAGAAACAGTGCTGGGAACATCGAATGATACAAAGCCTTTGTCTCCCTTTTTGTCAACAAAGGACGCCGCCGCAACGCTCTGATCGACATTCGCACACGCTACCCACTCATCTGGCAAATCGCAATAATCAATCTCGCCCGAGCCTTTGAAAGGATGACCTGGTCCACGCGCCTGACCGAAGTATCTGGCATACACCGGAATCCCAAGAATGATCTTGTGACGTGGAAAGCCGTTTGTAATCAGAAAGTCGACACCGCGCTGACACGACTTACGAAGAGTCGGGTATACCTCATTAAGATTTTGACTTGGAGGCGAAAGCTGTGCGTGATGTCCACAGACATCGGTCCATCCTCCTGTGAAGTCGTAACCCATGAGGTTCAGAAAGTCAAGCAAGCGAGCGACGACAGGGAGATTGAGATGCTTGAGGCAATACTCGCCTGTGGGAAGAGCACTTGTCAGCAAGTATCGAGAAGCTGGCATAGCTTCTCGAATGTCCTGGAGGAAGAGAACATAGTTCTTTCCTGCTTCGGGGGTCTGCGGGTGCTCCCAATCAACTATCAAAGGTTCAGCTTTGTTACAATATGAGAATGATGTCTACTCACTATCAACACCATCGAATTGATGGGCGTCACAAAACTCCTTGATCTGACGCGCAAAAGTTTGCCTAGCCGTTTTACTCGCCGCGAGGGCAGGGAACTCTTTGCTGCTGGAGCCACCGCCGATGGAAACAAGCGTCTTGATATGTGGGTGTTGGCTCTTCAGCTTGGCGATTGCTGCAAGGCAGCCTTTTTCGCCATCAACCATTTTCTCATTGTCAGCCCAATCGTCAATGGCCTGAAGGTCAAAGTTAGCGGATGCTATGTTTGTTTTGCGGTTTGGTCCTGCCCACTCGGAGTGTGCCATTCTCGTTGACGCTGCAATAACCAATGTTAATACTGTGTCATCATTCGAGTTCAGCAACTTACCCAACAAAGGCATAGAAAATATGCGTGATAGATGAAGTGTCAAGACACGATGGCGGACGCTCTTTGTAGCAGCGCCAGGAGGGGTAGTACACGGCGTTGATGTATGGAGTTGGCATTTCGAGTAGGATGATGGTAATGAGGAGAGATGAGAAATAGTATCGAAAATGTAGGATATATAGTAGATTGTTCCAAGTTTAAGCAAGGTCGTACAGCTCAGCCCAACGACTCCCCGCTGTGATGAATGATGATAACCAAGGTGGCTGAGTAGGATGATGTGATGCAAGGCCGAGCTGATGCAGAGCAAGCAGATTATAGGCGGTTTTATACCAGGATGCTGCATGTGCAGGTGCATATCAACCATTGGCGAGTTTAAGCACGGAAACCGGCACTGGAAGGTAATCGCTATGAACCTAGTTGCCACTGACATAAGAAACAAAAGAAAGGAAAAAGACAAATATTTGTTTGGAATAGGGGAGTTTATACGAATGTTACTCAGAACCTTTTGGAGATGCCTCGTTGGAAATGTCAGTCATTCAGCCTCAGCTGAACATTCTCCACCAAGTCATCTATTTGCTACACAGAGAAGTGATTACGACAACTCACATACTCAAAGAACTTTTGACAATGTGCATAATTTATTTAGGCAATTATTACAGCTACACAATGAAACAATAGAAATCCCATGGCCTCTGCAGAACACTCATCATCGGCACCAAACCACCAACAGTGTATTATTGACACCACCTTTCGACCTCAACACCTTGGAGCTCATCGAGAAGGCCGAAGTCTAGACTCGGTTGTCGTGAAGAGACAATAATAGCATCGAATGTCTCTAGAACATCCCTGCGCCAGTCCTCGTTAGGCAGCCGATGAACCTGGGGGAACGCCTCTTGCTTAACAAGAGAATCCGCCCAGCAGACATCAACCTCGCGCGAAACAGCCAAGCTTTTGATCAAATCAGCGCCTGGAGAGTTATCTATCTGTGATTGACCAGCCTTAAATCCAATACCAACCACCAGCACCCGGGGCGTTCTGCTCACGACCGTCTGGCGCAGTGTCTTCAGGACTCTTTGAGCTAGCCTGGAAGGTCGAGACTGCATCGCCAGCGAAGCGCACTCGAGGAGGGGAAAGTTGCTGTTGGACAGGAGATAGAATGGATTGACGGGAATACAGTGACCGCCTACACCGACGCTGGGAGTATATGGCATGTATCCAAACGGCTTCGTTGAGGCAGCCTCGCAGACTTCGTACGGATTGATGCCATGTGGGATACATGCGTCTGCCATCTCATTGGCATAAGCGATGCAGACCATCCTTTGGCAATTCTCGTAGAGTTTCATCATCTCTGCCACTTCTGGCTTCGACACAGGAACGACGGTGTCGAATATGGTAGAGTAGACTCGAGTGATGGCGTCGAGGGAGCCGGGGGTAATGTCGTCCAAGCCTGAGATGATCTTTGGGATGGACTTGACAGGAGGTTCGACGCGACCGGGATCGACTCGCTATTGACGTTAGTATACAGATAATCTTCAATACATTAAGTTGCTTACCTCTGGTGACATTCCAGCAAAGAATCTGCGACTCGCAGCGAGAGGACCAAGAAGTTGACGAGTCATGCCAACAGCTACGGAGCTCTCAACAACGACTGTAGACCCGGAGCGAGCAACTTCGCCCACCGTCTTCAAGGCCTCGCGAAGATAAGACGAGTCGATCGTCTTGTCAGGTCGAAGAAGCGTTGGGACTGAGATCAAGAAGTGTGTTGCCCTGCGAAGGTCCTGAGAGTCTCGAGAGAACTGCACCTTGTCATTGTCTTGGTACTCGACACTGAGATCTTGAATCCTAGCGGCAGAGACATCGAAGCCAATGACCTGGTATCTCGATGAGAATGAGCTGACGAGATGCTTGCCGACATAGCCAACACCAATGACTGCAACAACTGGCTCGTCTTGCTGAGTGACTTGAGTGAAGTGAAAAAGGCTTTGGTCGATGGCAGCACCGGAGTCTGAGGATGAGGAGCTGATGGGAGGACTATCAGGATAGAAGGCAAAGCTGTTATCCAACCGGCTCCATTGGGAGGACTCAAGAGGAGAAGGCAATGAGAGCCTCTTCTCCCTGAGAGGGACAATGTCTGGGAGAGGCTTAGGGGGCATCACTTGGGCCATTGTGGTAAGTACGCTTTAAAAGTGCTTAGATGATAAATGAAGGGCTTTAGATTGGAATCTGTTGCTGGGGACTTGGTGAAGATGGATCTGATTATATGCTCTTTTCCTCTGCTGCAGGCTTACACACGCTGCACTCTCAGATTTGAGTGACTGTTATTACTACATACAGATCTAGAGGCTCTGGTTGGTGCTTGAAGATCAGTTCGAGTTTTCTCTTCAGCTCACTGAAGTTTCCTGTCTTGCTCGGAGGTGTTTGCACAATGAGATCACAACCATGATGAAGCGCTCTACTTTTTTTTCTGTCCACTTTCTCATGATGATGTTGATCAAGAGTCAAGACTAAGTTAGATTGAAAACACCAATTCACTAGTGGTGTGGTCAGTAATGGCCAACTTAGTATCCTCCCAAATCGGGCTCCGCGTGCCCGGTTTGGTACGGATCACCCCCTGGCTCCGCATTCCAGTCAGGTCATAGATGTGCCTAATGAGGGAATAATGCAGAGTTGATCATCTCGATACGGAAAAGTGTAAAGCCCGAAAGGTTACATGTGCAACGGCAGCTAATGCAAGCCAAACAACGAGGTCAAAACATTTGACAACCTTGACGCCTCCCGACCCGAAAGACTGGGCATAAGACACAGCAATTGCAGTTTCGTTCTTGCACGGTTATTTCCTACACATAAGTGGCTTTAGACTCTGCTGCAAAAAACGAACCATATTCTACGCAATAGCTGCCTTACCTAGATGGCCGCCAATAGATGTTTGGGTGCTTGTCAGTCCGGCGTCGCCTATCCTATCCTTCTGCTTATGCATGTTTTCCTTATCGGACCATTTTGAACGTTGAAGCCTCGGAATTAGGACCAGAACACATGCAGGTGTTTCTGATGAGGCTTGAACTTGTTATCCTCCGACTTCAACTCTTGCCGCTCATGAAACATTTCCTATGGGTGTCCGTTGCAGAGGGGATACCAACACCGGGAGCACTCCGAAAATGTGCCATGGCCATGGGGACAATGGGGTCAGCTCCTTACTATAAGCCGTCTGAAGGCCAGAAACTTTTCTATGACTAGTCTTTTGGTTGGCTAGTCGTCCAGCCGGTGATCCCGTCTTGGTCCGGTGCGGAGATGCGAACTACTAGAATACCCGAGACACGATCTTATGAACCTGCTGCCAAGTGATCAAATCACTCATCGGCATTAAAGTAGCCCGAGAACTATTAACAACAGACGGATGCTTCTAATTGGATCGTTCTATTACTCAGGCCAAACACGGGAAACCTGTTTGCCATATGCCCAACACTCTAAGACCAAGCTTATACTCAAGGATAGTCTTAAGCATAATGACGCCTAATGAGAGAATTGAATTAAGATAAGCGGATACGAGAAAAATGTGAACCAGAACGAATCTAGGAATCTTTACGGCTGAATATTGGTTGAATGGCGCTTGGCTCGCGAGTGTAGATGTTGACTTCCTCAGCTTCTCATGGTTCGGCAAGGGCCAGAGAGTATCATGCACACTAACACGATACATGAGAAGGACACCACCGCCCGCATCGTTGAGGTAGACACGACCCTTGCTGCATTAGACAGGTATTGATGGTCTAGACACGTCGGCACAGCTGCGTCCTCGATCATAACATCACACCCTCTTGCCTGCCGTTGCAGCAGGAGGGCATATGGTCCGGCTCGATCATGCAAGTTGACCGACCGGGCTTGACTCCCGAGGGTGCTGAGAGAGCCCTGGTGGTCTAATTTACTTGGAGGCTAGGTGTTAACCGCTCTACCAAGGACGTGTGGGTGTTGGGTAGTGTTGAGGTGGAGGTGCTGGGCATCTCTAGTACCTTGATCGTGCACATCATAAGTTCCCAGCTTTACCAAGCTGTCAAAGAGGACATAATTTAGCGTACAAACAAATATTTTACAGGGCTCAGACACAAGACTTGATTATCTCATTTATTGTTGCATTCTTGAAGACGGTTTAATATGAAAGTTTTACCTCGCACCGATGGACCTGACTAGATGGATTGCCGCATTCCATGAATCCCACAAACCTGGTACCGAAGAACCGTTGAAAAAGTTATTCTCAAATGCCGAAACGTTGAGAAACTCAACTTGATACAGCCGGTTGTTCATTCTATGGGTGGAGCTGTTGTGATGAAAGTCTTGACGTTCGGAATATAACCCACGCCCCCCCCCCCCCCTCCACTACCGAGTAGCGTTACGTTGGTGGCATGAAAGTCAACACCAGCGTTTTTTCTTTTCGTATCTCTATAATCTAGTTGAGGAACGTTTTAAACGATCAGCGAACTAGTTCATGCAGGAGCGTGGCCCGAACGATTGGATCTAACGGTCACGATCAACATCACGATGTGTGTCGGACCTCCATCTTAGTATGCAAGTATGCAAGTTCAAGCGCCCCTTTTTGGAAGTTGAACCGGGATGATGGGAGTCGAGGCCATGAAAAAACACTCACAGAGTGATTTTAATGTGAAAATTCTGCTTCATCCATCGAGATGATCGACGTCAGTGGAGGAACGATTAACAGTAGTTTGTGATAGCGTCAAAGGTGAGCCTGACAACTGGGTAAGCAAACAAACGGGCTGCACCGAGCTTGGCCTTGGGAGAAAGAGGAAGAGAATGGAGTGCTACTGCAAAGTAGAGACTTGCAGATCAAATAAATGATGCTTATCTTATGCTTAATACTCGCTCGTATAAGTCTTGTTCTGCTGTTAATGTCCATCGGTCTTCTGCTGTCAACTCTTGAATCCTTGATATCAGTTCCCTGAACTATCATTTCATTCTTATCCTCACATAATGGAAGATTCACACATTGCAGAGCCTGGTCATACCAGGAAGGGTGTAAGTCACTACGTTCTACATGATAGACATATACTAATGAGCCTTAGAAACAACCCTGGCAAGGCCCAGTTTTGGAGAGAGGGAAGAGTACTCCTCCTCCACCTTCATTCTTCACTAGAGGGGCAAACAACAAGTTTGTTCTCAAAGACATTGATGGCCATTTTCATGATTTACCTTTGGGAGAAATCTTACAGAGGACCAGTCAGGACGACGCAAGATCTTCTGATGAGAGCTTGGGTCCTTCAGTGTTCACTGCATCCCCTTCGTACAAGTCTTCATTTGCCCAAACTCCCATCACTTCCATGAACTCGTTCTATCCGCATAGCAAACCAAGCAGCCCTTCTCTCTCGGGATCTTCCTCTCACCAGGGACATCTCATAGTTCCACGAACAAGGCTCCCTGATCCAGTTGCTCGGCGGCGAGATAGCGGTTCAGTGTATAGTATCGAAGATATCTCTATCGAAGCACCCAGAGTTGCTGCCGCTACCACTCAGACTTCGCGTCGAAACTCTGTTCTGGGACACAATGCTACCGATCCCACCCCCAAAATTGAGATCGACTCTGAGTCTCAGAATTTGGATGAGTACTTGAGGAAGTATGGTCAGAGAAAAGTCACTCGGCATAAATGGATCATGACAGGTTTTTTGATCTCTGTCAAGTAAGTCTACTCCTGCTGTCTGATCTAGTAAAGAACATCCTAACATGAATACAGCTTCATGTTCATCTTTGCATCTTGGTGGTGGCCTCGATACTACTACATCTACATCCCATTCATCTCATTCCCTCTGGTCCTCAACTGTATCATGATTGCCTCCATCATCTGCTTCACACTCAAGAATCTCATCATCGCCGAAAAGATCATTGAGCCGGATCATGTTGAGAATCTAGTCATGATCATGCCTTGCTATAACGAAACTCTCGAAGAATGCACCAAGTCACTAGACTCTCTTGTCAATCAAGTCGGCATTGACCACCACAAGAGAGGCATCATGGTCATCTGCGATGGCCGTGTTCGCGGACCAGGAATGGAAAAGACTACAGCTCAGTATCTCAAGGAGGACATTTTCGTCGAGAAACTTCACTCTGAGAAGATTCGCCGCGCATACAGAGCCTGGGACGGTCAAGCCATGGATGTCGATGTCTCATGGGGTTACTACAAGGGTGTGCCTTTCTACTGCATCATCAAAGAACAGAACCAGGGAAAGCGCGATAGTCTCATCGTTGTCCGTTCGTTCCTCTACAAGTTCAATGTTCGCAACACCAACCCAACGACCATCTTCTCCTCTCGGTTTCTCCTCTCAATGACCGACTGGCTCACACGGGAAGTCAAAGTCAACGAGGTCGATCATCTAATTGGCATGGATGCAGATACTATATTCGCTAGCAACTGTATCACCGAGCTTCTCAAAGAGTCAAAGTATCCGAACACTGTAGGAGTCTGTGGTTACGTCGCGGTTGACTTCAGTGGGGGTAATTGGAACTTGTGGTCTATCTATCAGAATGCTGAGTACACTATTGCTCAGGGACTGAGACGACTTCATCAATCTATTGCAACCAAGAAGGTCTCCTGTCTGCCTGGATGTTGTCAGTTGCTCAAGATCTGCGATATGACATGTGGCGATAAGGTCCTCATTGAGCAGTTTGGATATTATCCCAGACCTTTGGATGGCATGATCAAACGCATTCGAGCGACTGCGTCTGAAGACCGAAACCATATATGTCAACTTCTCACTACATTTCCCGAGGCACAGACTCGACAAGCTTTGAGAGCGAGAGCTTACACTGATGTTCCTCATTCTTGGAGCGTCTTTCTTTCTCAACGTCGTCGTTGGACACTAGGAGCTACGAGCAATGATTTGCTACTATTCACAGCTCGAAATTGTCAATGGTGGGAACGTATACTCGCATTCTCCAATGTTCTCACCTGGTCCCTCAACGTCTTTGTTATCGCTTCTATCGGCTGCATGATTGTAGCTTTCATGCACCAGCCATGGTGGATTATCATGGCCTTTGCAGGAATCATGATCGTGCCTCTCATCTACTACGTTATCATGGCAGTTTGGCTCCCCGAGTCAATGCTGGAAAGATTCCAATATCTCCTTGGTCTCTTCATATTCGTTGTTCTGGGGCCGTTTTTGAACATTGCAGTCATGGTATTTGCAGTCTTCAATATGGATAGTTTTGGCTGGGGTAAAACTAGGAAAGTTATCGCGGAAACTCCAGAGGAACAAGCCCAAGAGAAGCAAATTATTGGGGAACCAGCTAGTGGTTCGAACTCGTCACAAGGAAACTATGGTAGTGACCAGAGAGAGGACTTGGCTACGGGTGTAATGGTTAGAAAGCCAGCGGTAGTATACGTGCCTCCCACTACGCAGCAAGCGTAGTCTAGATACAGATATCATTTGCTAAGCACTCTAAAGGAAATAATAACTCTAAGCGATTTAACCCTAAAGTTTCACTCAAGGTTCTGTTCAAGCACCTTACACGCTCGTATCTTAACTAGTGTCAACCACATGTTATCCTACAGTAGCTCGTCAACTGGGCAAAACAATCCGACCCATCCACATCAGCACGCCCTCTGGCAACCTCTATGTTGGTCTCTTTCGTACGTTTGGCGCCTCTTTTGATGATATCGTCACGGCCAGACCCAACCTTCATGCCCCACTCATCGCGTAAAAAAGTTGGCGTTTACATTTCAGATAGTCCAAAGTCTGTATCCATGGCGCTAGACAACGGGAGTGGCACTCTTTAGAAACTCGATCGAAACGTGCTGATCATGTCTTGCATCGGGAAGAGCTGAATCAAAACCAGGAACAGCCCCACGATATGCAAAACGCCATCAGTGAGAACTTGGCCAATTTGAGTAACATCCTTATGCACACTCTCTCAATGATGATGGTGTCCCAGTTGCCAAGTTTGGATGACATGAGTACCATTATAACGCCCTAGTGATCATAATCGCTCAGTCTGGATGCTCGATTGGGATCATCGCGGTTGCTGATCAGTGTTGTAAATACCAAATCTGGATGGTCGACCACCCATACGATCACAATCATCACGTCGAGCAGCTAACGCCATGCCCCATCGAGGGACTCCTCAGTACTTCTTCCTTGGCTTCTTATCCGAAGTTTAGGACCCCATAGTCTAGACAATGTTTGCAAAGGCAATACACTATCGATTCACGTTTGCTCGATGACAAGGTGGGCCGAGGTCGGACTGGACGCCGTCCTCGTCACCAGCTGCTCATTCTAATAAAGCAATATTCAGGTGAGCATTTCTAATGGCGTTAGGAGTTTTGACTTAGCAAATAGTCCATGCATTGGAGCCTGTCAAGCACATAGCGTACATATATCTAGCACTTCCAGTCTACTTCTTTGCTGATCACTACCCATCACTCACCCAGAAGACACATTCTCTCTTTACCCAATAATATCTTTGAATAGTTTTCAATCCACTCTACAATGAAGTCTCTGGCTCTCCTAGTCCTGGCTGCTCTGTCAAACGTGGTATTCGCGGATGGCTTCGCAGCTAGACGCAGAGGTGCAGAGTTCAACATCCACGTCCGCCATGAAGACGATGTCTCAGACCACCCCGACAGGCTCTCTAAACGAGCCTCTTGCGGCAAGGGTGCTGGCTCTTGTCCTAAGGGACAATGTTGCTCTGCCTCTGGAAAATGTGGTACTACGTCTGCTTATTGCACCTCACCTCAATGCCAGATGGCCTATAGCAATGGCAACTGTGACGGCAGGTAAGTAATCGCTCATTCAGATTGTCGTGGAGCTCTACTAACAACGTACTAGCCAGAAGCCCAAGGGTGAGACCACAGCAAACATCCCCAGATCAAACTCTGGCAAAGCTCCATATAGTAAGTGTAGAAACTCCTCTACTAAACTAGCATTTCTAACTATGTCTAGACCTCTACATCACCAACTGCACTACTCCTGGAACGGTGGCACTCACCTTTGATGATGGTCCCTACAAGTACACCAATCATGTGCTAGACGTTCTCAAGGAGAACAACATCAAAGCGACATTCTTCATTACTGGCAACAACCTAGGAAAGGGTCAGATTGATGATTCCTCCACACCCTGGCCTAAAGTCCTTCGTCGTATGCACTCTGAAGGTCACCAGCTCGCCTCTCACAGCTGGTCGCACGAGGATCTCTCGGCTGCATCTGATGAGCTCCGTAAACAGCAGATCATCTACAACGAGATGGCTTTCCGCAACGTTCTTGGCTTCTTCCCCAAGTATCTGCGCCCGCCTTATGGAACTTGCACACGAGTCTCTGGATGTCTGGACTACGTGACCAAGCTCGGCTATCACGTCGTGAACTGGAACCTTGACACAAAGGATTACCAGCATGACTCGCCTAGTATGATCCAAACTAGCAAAAACACCTTCTCGGATGGCGTCTCTACCAATTCAAAGTCGCATAGCTACATCGAGCTGAGCCATGATACACATGAGCAGACAGCTTATAACCTGACTGCTTTCATGATCAAGACTCTCAAGTCTAGAGGGTACCGTGCTGTTCCTGTTGGAGAGTGTCTTGGGGATGCCCCTGAGAATTGGTATGTTAATGCCAAGAGTACAAGTTCTGGTAGGTCAACCACCCGAAAAAGGAACAATTGCTGTAAGTGATTGCGTCCGTCTTTGATCCAATTACTTACTCTCTTCTTAACAGACCCTTCCCCATCTTCGGATACCACTAAAGATGGTTCCTGCGGCGCCAAGAATGGCCTCATGTGCACAGGATCCAAGTGGGGAGACTGTTGTTCCTATAACAACTTCTGGTGAGTCATCAACCTCTCCCTACTATCAGGAATAAGTAATTAATCATTTTTGTCTCAGTGGTTCAACTTCAGGTTACTGTGACGGCGGATGCCAATCCAAATATGGAAAATGTAATAAGATAGAGCCCGGTAGCAAGCTTATTGTCTCGGATAATGGGCTCTGCGGCGAGAAGTATCACCAGACCTGCCAGGGCTCTCGCTATGGTAACTGCTGTTCCAAATATGGCAATTGGTACGCTCCTCCGGTTATCTTCCTTGACTTGAAACTGACATCATTTCCAGTGGTAAGACGAGTGCATATTGCAAGGACGGTTGTCAGAGTGGCTACGGAACTTGTTCCTGAAACTGAAGCTTTATCTTCGGTCACGCGAATCTAGCACGCAGTGGACTCGGCTCTGAAACTTTTAATCAAGGCGATGGAGTGTTCTTTTTTTTTTTTAGGATTAATGGTTGGCTTGGATACCTATCTTGGGGTGGATTCAGATTGCTGTTACTCACACTTCTTTACGTTGACAAACTGTGCCTTGAAAGAATCTCAAAGAGTTCCTTCACAGGGTTAATACATTCCTTTCTCGTTTTTCCTCGTAATACAAGAGCCAAACCCTAGTTGGTGAACAAGCTCATGCCTGCTATTGTCTGCAGAACAATCCGGGTAAGTAGCCGAGGGGTTACAGAGGAGGGCTCGATTTTCAGTCAAGCCGTGCCAAACACGGCCGAGGACTTGAGCCGTATTTATTGGATCGTGTTCGATTATGATTGTTATCTCTGATGTTCCTTCGATCGTATACAAGGATCTTGGTAGGCGAGACCAACCAAAAATGATGAGCTGCATTCTCAACAAACAGTTCAGCCTTGTTCTCGCCCGCTCAGCTAAAGCAACCCCTTTGAGTTAAGTGAAGCACTACTTGGGATGTCATCAACGGACTGCTCCGTGTCTTTATTGTAGGTTACAGGGTCTCTTGACTCCTTGAGGTTCTTTCTGCCGACGCCACCGCGTAACACCAGGCACTTCGCCAATGTCCTTGTGATGGAGTCGACGCACAAACAGGCGGGGGTTAATTACTCTTTTAGAGTCTCAGTCCCAGTACCAGTATCAGCCCTGTCAACTCGAGATACCATGGATCTAGCCAGCCACGCTGCAGAACTGCATGTAGCCGTAGCGTCGTGTGTGCTTACGGGGCTGTTACCTAGTTTGTAAGCTCTCTTTCATGAACACGGAATGCTACACATCTCTCATCAGAAATAATTCTCGGCTCGGAAGCATAATTGCGGAACTAGAACGGCGTAATCGGACATGTTTGGCCCCATGCAAACACACTCACTGACCAGACTGTCGTCATGTTTGGCAACAGTACTAAACCTCAACTCAATGACACAACCATGTGGCAGACGTTAAGCTAGTTTAGACCGACTCTATGCCACCATACATGAATAGCATTGACAGACACATCTTAGCAGCGCCTACGAAGATTCTTTTGGCCCTCCAGGCTGCAATTTGTTCGTCAAATCCGGATCCTGTCAGCCGCGAGTATCAGCCAACAGATCTTTGACACACCAATCGGTTTGCCTGCAACTTACACCATTGTCGAAGACGTGGGAAGTTGTTTGCTGTCACGCTTGTTCGTAAGTGGTCGAAATCGAAGCAAAAAAAGGAACGACAGCGTCAAAGCGCACTCGAACTATTTTTGACAACGGATGTACCGATTCTCATCTGGTTCTCATATCAGTACTTTATGACAGAAATTAAGCGCCGCCGCTTCTGCAGAAGTATATCAGAATATGTTGTGATTCATGTCGGTAATGCGCCTGAGAAGATGTTGACGAATGGAAAGACGACATATCAGAGGATTTGTTGAAGCAGGTCCATTGAGACAACCAACAGCCGACATTAATTGAGGCAGCTATTGACGAATATGGAAGAAACGTAACTAGATGAGGTTCAGGCCACATTGCCAGGTCCACGGAGATAGTGTTGGTGGCAGTGGTGTTGATGTGCTCATGCGCAAATATAGCCTCGAGATCAACACTGCCCAGACAAGTATGAGTTCAATCTCAGTGGCTCATTTCTCGGTAGGGAGTGTGTATCACCATAGGCTCTGGACGTACAAGATTGGACCATCAACACACAGACATGCAAGTATCATGAAGCTAGCTGTGATGTCATCCTAAATTTAGGATATCGGTACAAATTGACTTGGTTCTAAGAAAGTGTTGAGAAGAGGGTTGGCCGTTAGTGACTAGAAGCTAGAACTCCTTCGCGTTGGGTATATCTACTGCAATGCTTTACGCATTCAGTCACTTGGCGTCTATGCGTTTTTGTAATACCCCAAGAACAGCTCAGCCGTCTTGTTTGGGCGCAGGGACCGGCAATGTGTATGTACGAGAACAAAGGGAGATCGTAATGTCCCTGGATCTTGCCTAGATCTGGATTTCCCTTCCGTTATGCATTCGATCCCACTCCTCCTCGTACTCTTCTATTTTCTATGTCACACAACGTTTGCCTGCAGCACTACGTCAACACCATACGCCTCCATCTTTTCTTCTAGATCACCAACGCCTGAACCAACACTCTCACCAAAACCTCCTTGTCGGCTTCGGGTTCCAGTTGATTACCGTAGAAAGCAACTTCAGCTGTCAATCAACGACACCCTCTAGCTAACCGATTATTGTTATTTGGATCCAACTGCGCGGGGCCTGTGTGATCTACGATTGACCAAGAAAAAAAAAACTGTTTGCTTCACTTGAACAAGGACATGTACCGATTGTACAGTGTGCAGCGCGTCAACGGTCACAAACACCCCTTGAGGCATGCCACATGGGAACCTGCGTGCGTTGAATGGAGGTCCAAGCTTCGACAGCCCTGGTCAGTTATTGCATGTTACAACAAGTCCAAATTGGGGCGGTTAACGACATGTTACAGCTTGTTCATCAAAGCAGCACTGTCAGGAGTCAAGACGCGGGCATTGGTGCTTCACATTAAATGCTAGAAAAAACCGCAGGCCAGCCTGTAGATCCAGCCTGTAGATATACACGGTGAAGAGTGCGACAACATAATAGACCATGCACATTTCAGCGATTTGCTCGCAGCTTCTCCCAGGTTTGTACACACTCTCGGATGATATACCCTCAGCCTCTGAAAAGACTTTCCGAGAACTCGCCCAGCTCTATTTTCTTGGCAAGAGCCTTTGAAACCAACAGTTGCCCGCGATCAAATCCCGTACCCTAGGTCTGCTGAATAAAGACAGGAATGGTGAAAAGAAAAAGATCAAAAAAAAAAAAAAAAGAAACAGCCCTTTGCGCGCAACTTCATGAAGGGGGTAGTAGTAATCTCACAGAGCCCTCAACTTTGTAGGCTCTTTTCCCTGAACGCCCTGAAAAATCCCGTAGTTTGTCATTAATAATAACCCTCGAGAACCACCAAAGACCGGACGACTTATGGCAAGTCATTCCGTTGTAAGCCGCCTTTGTTGGCAATTTGATGTTTTTACCCCGAAATAATAGGAACAGCGGCTCCCACCATGACCGCTGGGACACCATCCTCGCCAGCGCCGTCAGAGACGGTCGCGGTGTCATTGGGAGTCGCCGCTGTTGAAATCCATGTTGCCGTTGAAGGTAATGTGTCCATTGAAATCAATATTCCCGTTGAAACCAATGTTATCACTCCTGTTATGGGAGGCCGTGATGGTAGGGTTGCCAGCGCTCACGGGTCTCTGGCCACCATCCTACATGACTGTCGAGGCCAGAAGGCGCTGTTCCACATCATCCATACCCATGCCGTCCATACGAGGGCCTTCCATTCCTTGAAGCCTTTGCTCAATTGCCTGGAAACGCGGCTCGTAGCCGCCAGCTCGCGCTTCTAGGTTCTCCATTCGCTTTTCGATGTTATCAAGGCGCTGTTCGATGCGCATCAGACCTTGGGTCATATCGTGGCTTAGACGGTCGAGCTTGTTTGTGAAGGATCGGATGGATGTAGCGAGCGGCGCGTTCTCCTGGCCAGGCGTGCCGGCAGGAACTCGTGGTTCATGGTTATGACGTCCCTCCTGGATAGCGAAGCGCCATTGGTTTCCGAGCTGGACTTCGCAAACAGCTTTGGCACGAAAGGGACAATCAATTTTGCGCGTAGAAGGATTGCGCTTCTTCGCAGTGCTGTTGTACTTGACACCACCGCGATCACAAACAAGGTCGTAGCGGGTAGGCTTTCCATCGCGGTAGTTTGAAGCGCGAAGCTTGACAATACCGTAGCCCTGGTCCTTGGCTACGCGCTGTACTGATGCCATCAAATCATCGAAGGTCCTGAATATCCCTTCTGGTGGGGGTAATAGCGCCGGAGGTGGTGTATTCGGCATGACGAGTGATTGAGCCAGGGTGGCGGTTGTAACGGGTAGTTTGGGGAATGTGGGGGAGGGCAAAAGAGTTTGCCCAAGAAAAACGACTTCGGAGCGGTATAAGAGGTCTGAAAGCGAGGTGCAAGATGATATCGCGTATAGGCGAGATGTGCTGTTGGTCGTAGTCGCGGTGGCAGTATGTAAGTATTGGTGTATGCAAGAGGCTGGGCTGTGAGGACTTTTCCAATCCGCACTGTCGAACAGGTATGCAAACTAACAAGGTTTAGTGTTGATCCGGTCCGGGCAAGGCGGTCCAGTACGAAGCCAAGCCTGCACAAGAGCGGGGCACTAGATGCAAGCTGGGGGGGATACGTACCGTACCTGGAGCTTCTTTTCGCGCGTCAAGAGGGCAGTTGCAGATAAGGTAACAAGCAGGGTAGCTCGCGTAGTAGGCAGGTACCTGGGTGATGGAAGGTGGCCGAGGTACAGTACCTGACTGTAAAGGGTTTTTGGGGGTGTGGAGGGGTTGACGACGCGAGTACGGTACTGGAAGATGAAGAAGGGAGCTCGTGGAGCTTCAACCAATGTTTAGGTCCAGTGAAGCAATTGAGAGGGAGTGTGTTTTGTGCGATTGTAAAGAAAGAGCGAAAAGAAATTGACGGGATTTGAAGCGATGTGGCTGTCTTGCTGATCCCAAGTCCTGATATAAAACAAGTAAGTTCTGAAGGAGTGTGAAGCTTCAGAGCTGGCATGACCTCCCATACATACATGATACATCCATGCCAGCACGTGATAGTCTGAACGAAGCGTTTGGGTTGGTAGAGGCAGAGGCATCGGTAATGGAATTGTGGTCGGCAACGGGCGGACGCAGTAATGCGGGCTTTGTCAATAGAAGTGAAGAGAACCGGGAATTGTTTCATAGACATTGATTGAGTGATTGCCATGCCATGCCTGGCCTTGCCTTGCCTTGCCTCGTAATAGATTCCTACGACAGTGATGCGCTTGCGCTTGATAGAACAAACGTCACCCATAATATCAACACGGTGCGGGCTCTTCCCTCCCCAAACAAGCTCGCTCCAGTTCCACTCCCCAGTGTTCCGGTTCCTGGTTCCTGGGCCCTTGCTTGATTGTGTTGAGGCTCAGGCTCATTCTTCGAAAACGGCATACAAATGCCAGTCTATTGACACTATTATCCTTATCTGACTTTACTGCTTAAACTCGACGCAAAGTTCAAACAGAACCACTCGAAAGCACTGAATACGGTAGACGTGGTACTGACGGTCAAAGCTTCTTCCCCTCCCCCTTAAAACCAACCCCCACGTCACGCAAAACAAAGACGACAAGCTCAACTCCTGTATGAGGTATGTACGCCATATGCATCTACGTTCCTTAACTTCTAGAATAATTCCCTGCATCAAAAGAGTCAATAAGCACTGACCATTCAGACCTTTGTGTCCATCTCGGAATAAAAATAGAGCCCTGTCCACTTTTGCCTGTCCGATCCTTTCCTAATCCTTCACCAAAGGCTCTCATTTGTTCGTTGGACTTCGGGACACCACGGTCTCGTGTTGCCCTTCAACCCCTTTCAAGTCCCGGATACCCTACGTTCGAACGGGCATACTACCCCATTCGCAACCATGAACCAGCAGCCTGCCGCTCAGAACCAGGCGCAGGTTCAAGCGTCAAATGCCGCCGGGCAGGATATCTGGGATGAGCAGCGGCTGGAGGAAGCCATGAAACGGCTCAAGCTTCTGCATGTCAAGGTAACGTCGTTTTCTAAACACGAAAGCAAACTTGCTGATCAAGCCCTCATCTTAGGTCCGACGTCTAAACGACACCATCCCCAAGATGATCAAACCGCTTGTGCAGAAGCAGCCTTCGCGTAGGTCACCCGATCTATCCTTTTTCTGAGACATATGGAGCTGACCATATTCTCTCTGTAGCCGACGTCATGTTTGCTGCCTTTATGAACTCGGTCAATGAGGCGCAAGCCAACATCAATGAGGTCACCGATTTGATGCGTGATGAGAAAAGTCGTGAGGTATTTGCCCAAGCTAAAAAGAGAAAAGCCGAGGAACCTGAAGGTATCGAGAGCTGGGAATACTACGACCATCCAGATTGGTTCAGATTGGATCAAGAGTAACGGGATTTATGGCATGGCGTTTGTGAGTTCACTTGGAAATGGTACTTCGGGCGTTGTTATGTGGTTAAGATGCACTTTTTCACGAACTGGTAGGTTCTTGTATGGGAATTGTAAACTAGAGTTGTATAAGCTAAAGACGACAACTATGTTTGTTATACACATCTGAAGTTGATGGCAGCCTTGCTTGATACTGTAGTCCATGGTCCTATTTATATATTGGCCCAAGGAACAGCTCTGCTGCTGCTGCTGCTCACTTCGCGCTATTTTAGGGTCAGCCAATCCCGACAGGTTCTTGAATCTAATGTCGGGCCTCGATCACGGGAGTGTGGCTGAATTTCAACCGTGTAGTCGCTCAACGACGCATTGTCATAATAAAATAGGCCGAACATCAAGTGGGACCATCAAGTGAATGTGAGGTACCTTGCATTTTGCTTTACGTGAGTACTGTATCTTCATTAGCTACCTATTTGGTATGCCGGTAGAGTCATGATCGATTTCACAATGGACTCTGAGTACTATACCTTAGTTAACGGGCATCAAGCTTGAGGAGAGGGCAAATTTGCAGTAGCATGAGTATAGCTGGCTTATCATAAATTACAGCACCATCCAATGCAACAATCCCACAGTCCTCTCATCGACTTTAAAGAGGTCCAGCAGATAGATATCAAGAATATTATAAACTTTTGTGTTCATTTGAAGCATTAATAAGACTTTAAGCTCGGTGTTGGATGAACTGGCATCCCAATACGGGTTAGTCATTTATCAGCCACACCTGCACTTTTGGTTCGGATATTTAGGTCACGTGGGCCGGTGCCCTGCTTCGTGGAAGGAGCGACTGGCCACCCACCAAAAATTTCCCAAAATTCGATCCAGATCCAACTTCGCCCAGCCGTCAGCACCAAATCTTCCACGTCGACAACCTCAACCGCCGCAAAGATGGTCAACATGCGCGTTCAGTACCGCCGACGCAACGGGCAAGTACTCGCCTCTGCTCGCTCGAATTCGACTCGACGAGCTGTATAATTTTAGCCCACGGCCGTAACTAACAATTTGTTGCACAGCTACAACACCAGCTCCAACCGAACCCGAGTCATCAAGACTCCCGGTGGTGATATCCGTCTGCTTCACATCAAGAAGCGAGGCACTGTCCCCAAGTGCGGTGACTGCGGCTCCAAGCTCTCTGGCGTAAGTGCCTATCGAAAACAATGGGAATTTTTGTGCCATGTGATGCGGGACAACAAGACGAACACGAGACACGGGCATTGAGTGGTTTGGAACGAACGATCAAGACACAACATCGCCGACGAAAGGATATACATGTCATTACTTTGCATGGCAACGAACGACTTGTCAACCCAGCCCGCGATTCGTGTCGTCTTGCTCCATCACCGCAGAAAATTCTCGGCCCACCCTCGAAAGCCTGGAACTAACTCAACTCTTCAATAGATCCCCGCTCTCCGACCCCGCGAGTACTCCCAGATCTCCAAGCCCAAGAAGACCGTCCAGCGCGCCTACGGTGGTTCTCGATGCGGTAACTGTGTCCGTGACCGCATCGTCCGAGCTTTCCTCATTGAGGAGCAGAAGATCGTCAAGAAGGTGTTGAAGGAGCAGGAGCAGAGCCAGAAGAAGAAATAAATGCAATCCTAATCGGATTTGGCTTTCTGCGTGGGAATGGCAAGGACCTCTGGGGATTCGGTTCATTGCTTTGGTGTTCATTAGGCAAAAAGGGACTGAATGCATGATACATCGGGCCGCGGCCAGAATGGATGGCCCTCTGCTGTCTTAGGACTGCTACTATCCTCTTGGTGACTTGAATGACAAAAGAACATCAAGCTGGCGTGGACTGTTGCCATTCGCACGAGTGACGAAATTCTGTGGACTGGTCAATATGTGTTTCCTCAATGCATATTGGCGTGACGTGAAAAAAAAAGGTACCGGCGCCAGATGTTCAAAATATACAAGCCTGAAATTTTCAATATTTGCTTCCAATTGTTGATCAATAATCACTGTTGAAATGATATGCATATTTGCTGTGTTGAAGGTGTAGGTACGTAGACTATGATTCCAACATCATGACGTGCGGGACCTCGAAAAAAATACCCTTTCCCCAACGTAAGTATGTCTATGATTTATCCCAACTACAACATCCAATCCAAGCCAGGTCTCACATCAATTCCTTCTTGTACACTGTCCACGCGCTCTATATTTTCATAGTCGCGGAATTATGGCATCACGAAACCTCGTCCCATCGTGCGGCGCACAACGTGCTGTGCGCCAGGCCCTCATACAGGCTCCTCGATGTAGCCCTCGCTCTCCAGTCGCAGCTTTCAGAACCACGGCTGCGCCAGTTCTATCTCCCGTACAAGCCAGCGCTCGAAATCATCGATTCTTCCATGCAGTTCCCAGCCGAAGAAAGGACCAACAACCGCCCGCACAGCCTCCACCGACCGACTTCGGTGAGCTCGACGTGCTTGCCAACACTCCAGCGCCCTCAACCTCGGTCGATGTGTGCATGTACGACGGATTCGGACTTAACAGCGGCATTACAATTACGGGTGGTAACGGTGTCCTGTTGATTGACGGCGAGGTGTTCAAGTGGCGTCCATGGGAAGCCAAGGGTTCTATGAACCTCGTCAACAAGAAGGGCCAATTCGAGCTTCCACCTGCTGCATTTTCGCTCTTTGACCTACTATATCCTCGACCTGGTGCGTGAAATATACTTCCCGACTAGCTGTGTCGGACAGATAGCAGACAGCGACTCTTGCAGGAGTATTTGAGCTGACACAGTGGTAGATCTTCTAATCATTGGAGTTGGCCCATCGATCATGCCATTAGCTCCCGACACGAGGCGAGTTTTATCTGAGCTCGGTATGCGACTCGAGATTCTAGATACAAGAAATGCAGCAGCCCAATTCAACCTGCTAGCTACCGAGCGAGGCGTGTCAAACGTGGCGGCTGCTTTAATACCCATCGGATGGAAGGATGGGGTTGGAGCGAAATAAGAGCTTGGCGATAGTGCTTTATGGCGAATCGTATTCACGAAATCGCCAGTGTAATTTCTATAGGATATTATCTAGAGCTGCACCATCATCGATACAAGAAGGAGAAGTAGGTTTAACAATAAACCTCAGAGAGGACAGTATAAAAGTTCAGCGGTCACATGGCTGGCTACACATATATCACAGCATTGTCGCTCTTTGCAGCAAGAGCTTATATTCCGATGTATGGTTTTGGTTGATATTGTAGCCTTATGACTGTGCTGGACCTTTTATACCGTCCTTTCTATTGTTGCACCACTGGGGTTTACTGCTAAACTCATTTCTCTTTCTTGTATAGTGTGGTGCAGCTGTAGGTAATAACACCATCTTTGGTGGTGTTGACATATTTTATTGTAAGAATATGGAACGTTAAATCAGATACCAACGTCAATATGGGACGCAGTTGACCGACCCTGCACATCAATATAAGTCTGGACGAAGCTTCTGGCCGTTTCAAAATGCTTTGTCGATATTAACATGACCAAGAAATTAAAGTATTGGGTGACTGCTGTGCGTTATTCTTAGTGGAAAATTAGAGTATCATAGGAGTGCTTTAGGGTAGGCAGCTATGCGAAGACAACATGTCTCATGAGATTAGGCCACACCGGATTGGATACTCAGTAAATCCTCAACCTGAGCTTCTAGAGACTGAAGCTGGGTTATCTTTTATCGCTGACCTCTATGTTCTGAACTTGTAACCCATCGAGAGTGATTGACAAGGGCTGAGTGAGATCGTGCACCTTTCTGATCGACTGATTTTTGGCAAGGATCATTATTGGGAATCTCATTATTGTCTATCGTGCAGAAACGCTATCATTTATTCTAACTATTATGTAATGCCTTTCGAGGTTCGCTGTTACGTTCGAACATTGTATCGCACATAAAGTCGATCCAAAAAGTGAGAGTGACGAATTCCGTTAGGTCTCGCCTTAGCAAAGGTATCAATGGCCTCTTTAACTTCGAAGCCGCAACGCTCAACAAGATAACACACAATAAAGTACCCCGTACGGTTGAAGCCATAATGGCAGTGTACCCCGATGACACATTGCTCAGGGTCCGACCACTCCTCTGTGACAGCACGCTCACTCTGTTTCTCACGGAGCTCATCGACTAGCTTGATGAAAGCCTCGATCTCATGCGGTTGCGGCGGAATTTTCGAGACCGTCGGAAATTTGTGGTAATGAATGTGAGCTCTCTCGAGGCCTCGAGGGTCATAGACAGGCTGATCTTTTGAGATGTCAATGACATCTTTTACAATAGAACCCCATTTTGAAACGAACTCCTGTGGACAATGCACATCGTCCGCTTCACGGAGCGTTTTAAGGGCACGGAAAACGGGCTTCCCGGCAGGTCCAATAGGGTCAGACACGGGGTTGACAGACTTCCATTTGTTGAGATTCTTGACGTCCCATTTTCCCTCACGGGAAAGATATTGCAGTTGCCAGGCAAGAGATAGCCTTCCCGTAACATTTGTAGCAAGAAAATCGGATATCAGACCGGCGACAACTCGAACTGAACAAGGCGTATATAGTACAGCATGAGTTGCAGGTGCGGGCATGACAAAAGATTGAACAACCTTTCTGGGGTGATTCGGCTGTGGGGGTAGCTCGGTCATGGTCTCGTTTGGAGTCGATGGGTCAGTAGGGCTGCCACCTTCAGGCGGGGTTTCGATATTTGGAGACTTAACTTTCATAAAGTCATCGTCTCTGAGGTCGTCAATAGTTTGAGGGAGATGATCCTGTGGCCGTGTTGAAGTATTGACAGGAGCAGCACTGTCAACAATAACCTCGCGAGTGTCTTCTCCGGCCTCTGATCTCGAAGATGTCCTTTCTGGATCTAGAACTTCGACAATCTTATCAGCTTCTTTTGGTGAGACGACGTTATCCTTCTCGCCGGCTATTAGGAAAACAGGAATATTCAGCCCTGCCCAGGTGTCCAGAGTCGGGAGACCACCTATGGGCTTGCCGTCTTTGTAGACAGGTAGTGCACCATTTGCCATACGCCGCCAGACTGGAGTACGGCTTTGCTTGTTAAAACGATACTGTAGCTTTCGAGTGGCTTCGTCAGCACCCTCACCAACAAATCGCTTTACGCTCGCGCTCTCAGGGCCGCCCCAACCGTCCCAGGCACGCCACAAATCGAACAGCCAACCTGGAATCCACATGGCTTTCCTCGCCCGATTTGTGAACGACTCATTGGGGGGATTTGCTACAGGGCAAATGGCTACCAATCCCACGACATAATCCGCCAAGCTAGTGGTATGAGGAAGCTCGGTGTTGGCCAATCTTGCAGACAGGGCAGTGCCCATGCTATGGCCGATGAGAACCACACGCTGTCCTGCGTCTTTGTCCCTGTAATCATTGATTATGATCTCCAAGAGCTCTGTCAGAGCTTCTGTCGTGTAAGCTTCCCAATTGGTGACCGAGAATTCAGAGCGGCCGCATCCGGGGTAGTCAATTGCCAGACACGGGGCCTCGTCGACAAGACTACACAATAAAGGGTGGAATTGAGCAACAGAGCCACCTAATCCATGCAAGAAGACTAGAAGAGGCAATGGAGGTTTCGGTAGTTGGTCAGCCTTAGCATGTTGCCGGTAGAAAATTCGAATGCCGGAATAATCGAAACCACGGCTCCTGTAAGACTTGAATTCTGAGTGATCCCTGAGGAGGGGAGGGTCTGTGAGGTGAGGGTCAGTGGAGTCGACAACATCCTGGTGGACGTCCACTTCCTCTGCAGGAGCAGCCATGACGTGGGCTGCAGAATTGGTAGGCTGGAGTGAGGGTATCGATAGTGACGTGTCGACGAGATTCTGTGCTGCAAAGGCCCTGTGTTGATGTGTGAAAGTGTGTTGAAACTGGATAGTGATTTGAGAAACCGTTTTGTCTAGCTTAGCAGAGATTTGCAGTTGTTGAGTCACCAATACGGTGCTACAAGAGTAACACAAACTCGCGTCTCTCTATCACCGTGGCCGATCTTGATCCAATCTTGGTGCAGCCGGCATGGCAAGTCTTTGAAGTTGCAATGTCAGAATAAAAGATATAGTCTCGAATATCCGTGTTGACTCACATGGTAATGAAAGCCTGGATGAATCTGCAACTTTTGGTCCAGTCAAGTTTTTGAATCCCCACGACAATCGCGTCAAGTGAAGGCGCGCTCAAAAGAAAAACCGTTATTTGGAGCAGTGACAGAAATCGATGCTGAATTCGATGAATTTATTAGTGGGTATTGAATTGGTAAATTTGCTACTTTGACGTTTGATCGACGATGATGAATTGTGAGATTGGATTTGAGTGCCTTGGCCCCAGGGTCATGAAAAACTCGAGCCCCCGATCATAAGAGACGAAATAACATAGTCATTTTATGAGAGGCTACACAGGCTCTTAGGCTATTTATTTGTGGCAACTTAAATTTTGGTCTTCAGTTTTCCTACCACCCTAGCTTGCTTAGTCGCAGTGGCCAATTGGGAAGTCTCGTTCTGCATTGGGGGACGCAACGAGATCACTATTGGAAGGAATTCCTGTGAGGTGAGGTAAATTTGTGGGGCTGACTATAACACAGATATATCTCACAAACATTTAACCATACGAATTTTGATTGTTAACGGGCTTGGAAGTATATGAGTTATTCAAGTATTAATTACCAAGGAGAAGTGACTGCAGTATCTTATGGAGCATCGCAGGTATCGATCCAAAAACTTCATTTCGACTCATTCGTGCACAAGTACATCTGAGGAGTCAGCTATCCCAACAATCATCTAGCCATTCCTCTCTTTTATAAACAATATCTTCGTCAAAACATAGACCGTAACGCTCATCAAACCTCGATAGCATGATACTTGTTTCCAAGTGCCCACACCTCATCGAGCGCCTCCATGCCTGCTTCCTGAACTTGGGCCTTACCCATCTTTTCCTGCAGTTCCGCAGTGATGGCGTCAACGTCAACCTCGAGGTATTCACGTAAATACTTTCCAACGTCGGTGTTCTCTACGTTACCGCGGAGGTTCTCTGTTCGAGGTCCACCAGAGCTGTAAATGTTGACATCAACGGCAGTGTGGCCGTGAGTGCTCCAGCCAATGTGGGCGCGGAGTGAGATAAGAGCCGAGAAGAGAACAAGTGCGTTCTCGGGTTGCTCAGCAATTGTGGTGATCTCCTTGTCCGAGGCATCAGAGATACCGAGACCATGGATGATCAGTTCCTCATTGATGTACTTCTTAAGCTTCTCCTTGTTCTTCTTGGCTTCAGAGTTGGAGATGAGATGGGCGTTAAGCTTTGCGTGGAGCCACTCAGCCGATGCAGTCGCATTGGCAAGGACCTTGGGGTACCAGTTGTAAACAGGGAGGTGACCAGGTTCTTGAATCGCGGTGGCGAGACCACCTGTTTCATGATCACTGGTTGCGACAAGAACAGTCTCAGTCTTGCTCTCTTTGATGAAGTCAAGAACAGCTTGGAAGGTCTTGTCGTACTCAAGAACCTCGTGGACCTGAGCGGCGGGATCATTGATGTGACCAGCATGGTCAATTCGGCTGCCCTCAATCATGATAAAGAAACCCTTATCACTCTTCTCAGTGGCCTTCTCAAGAGCCCGTAGAGCAGTCTTGGCCATCTCGCTCAGCGAAGGGTAGATATCTTTGTGGTTTCGGCGGTCAATCTCGAAAGGGATGTCGCTTGGTGCAAACAGTCCGAGCAAGGGCAGCTTCACGTTGTTACCACCCTTGAGAGCATCAAAGCCAGCGCGGTCATCAGTGAAGGTCCAGTTGTGTTTCTCCTTTGCAATCTTGATCACATCTGTGTCGTCAGCTCGGCAACTGCCCTCTGCACTCTTGGGCAGGTAGTTGCAGCGTCCACCGCCAAGCATGAGATCAACAGTTCGGCCTAGGACACCCTCTCCGATCTGCTGAAGAGCAATTTCATCTTCCATTACACGGAGCACAACATGCGAGTTGAAACAGGCCGGAGTCGCATCCTAAGTAGTTCCCGTTAGCTTCACCGTGTCGTATCGTAACCTGGACTTATTCGTACCTCAATCTTCGTAGTTACAACAAGACCAGTATGGTATCCAGCACGCTTGGCAGCTTCCATGACCGTGCCGCAAGGATCGTGGTTTGGTAGAGTGGAAATTGCACCGTTGTAGGTCTTCTTGCCACAGGAGAAGGCGGTAGCACCAGCAGCACTGTCCGTGACGAGGGAGCTGTTGGAGCGAGTCCGGCTTGTGCCCCAGAAATGCTTGTCAAGTGTGAGAGTATCGTCAAAATGAAGGTCTTCGACGTGTTGTCTGTAGCTGCGTGTCAAGGACAACGAGGCAGGGCCCATGCCATCTGACACCATAAAGACGAGATTTCGCTTCGTCGCGGGCGTATTGTGGTCATGCTTTGTCTGCTGCTCATGTTGCGTCCAAATGGCAACCACGATGACAGCCGCTGTAGCGATCAAAGCCCAAGCAAACAGACCAAGCTCACGGAGACGCGAGTTTCGGACAGCCTTGTGTTCGGCTTGGGCATCGGAGTGGTCGTGACCGGACCCGGACAAGAGAGGATCGCTTTCGTTGGCCTGAGGGGAAGGCATTGTTAGCTAATAATACATCGAGGGATGACAAGAATTGAGTTGAGGAGCAAAGGGAAAGAGGAGGAGACAAACCATTGTTGTATCTGACCGCGTAAGAAAGGCGCGTTGTGTAAGGTTGAAGAATACAAAATGGTTAGGAGGAGGCTACGGCATTGTTGCACATGCGAGACACGGCTTGTTAGAGCTGGATACAGGGAGCTTTAGCTGTGACTTGGAAAGCTATAATACAGGGGGGGCTAGCGTTCCATTATCAGTGGAGTTTATGACATCAGTAGTTCTAGTGGGTGGAGCGGTAAAAGGTGCGATTGCTTGCCATGAATTAATGTTTCGGAGATAAGAACCAATAATGATAATTAGTCTTGACCACGGGAACATAATTTTGACACCTTCTTAAGATCATGGGATTGCTCCTTCTGGATGGTTTCCATAAGGCGCATTCAGATCCTCACGTGGATATAAGCGCCAACCTTAACAGTGAACCTTTTTTAACCTTTAATGACTCGCGTTCTCAAAATCTTACCCGCTTATGATTATCTTGTGCCTATCATATAAAGAGTCAGTAGAAGCAGGCGACATCCGTACCGCTCGTTTCAACAGGCTGCGGGGGCTCCCGATGTCCCATCCGATGCGATAATTCGATCCAAAGCTTAAAACAACAAGCCCTGGCCGATGTCTCTTTACAGCTGACCTTGTTACGGATAATCAACCACAGCATTGATCAGCGTCAAGATGATACGATTTCAGCTGTTCCATCTTCTTTGAGCTTATCGCCAAACAAAACATTGCTCTCCTGTTTGTGGACGGTCAAGTGGCCGTTTTGCAAAGCCCCGACAGAGATGCATTTTCAATTGCCCATAAGGAAGCTCAACTGGATGAACAGAAGGGAGCCAATGGTTGTCTGAACAAAGGTGGCAGCTAGGTGCCACAGAAGAGTTTGTGGTTCTTCCGTCATGCTTGGAGCAACCCATATGCACGTTGCTTTTCGGAACGAGTGATGACGGCTGTCAAACCAGTTCGCTAGAAAGGAATTGCTACACACGAGCTTGGGAGCTAACTAACTATGGATTATCAAACGGAGCAGATGCGCAGACCCTTTATACAATCAACGAAGTCGCTGAGGCAGTGCTTGAACGATTGACAACGAACGACCTCTTCCATTTTCTGCCAACATAGGATACTGACCATGACATGTCTTGATCGCCTCCAGCCAACTCTTCTCGAACTTGCCCCCAGATTTTCCAACCAGCACAATCGTTATGCTTCTCGGTCTTTGGCCCCCTGCTCATGTCACGCAACGAGCGAAACGCACCAAATAAATCAACACTCAAAACAAGACCTGAAATGCCCATATGTGTGGCTACGTTCTATTCCTGAACCTTTGCGGATGTTTTGGGGAGCTTCTGTTCGACACCGCCTGCCCTTTGCTATACCAAGAGCTTGACCGCATCAATACCACAGAGGCATGGACAGCAGACGCGATCAACGAATTACCCTTTGACGTTCCGGAATATTGCGTTCCTGGCTGGCACAACACGTGCATCATCTCGAGCCATGAGGTTTGCTGCCCTCAGTGGTGGTCCGATTGCCCTTCTGTGACAGTGCCCGGCTATCCCCAATTCTGCCACACCGGAACTGAAAGAAATTGAAATTGGGATTGTACGAAAAGGATGGTGAACTAGAGAGGGTCAGCGCGAGTTGAGGTGGGGGACTACCTATGGTTGCAAGACGATTGTGGACAAGGGCAAGGACAATACCAGGCAGGGATATCAATGTAATTCACGGCGTGTACGCACCAAGCCCACCAGCATTCAACTATATCGCCTTTGTACTCGAGTCTGTGGGAAATGACTATTGCCAATGGCTAGAGACATCATGGCCAGAAATACAAAGAAGCTGAGGTCGGAGTTCTCTGGATTGTACAACATTTCTGAAGGAGGGTTATACAGTTCAGTCGCTCACACAGTAGCTAATTCTTCCTCCGTTTGAGACCAGATTTATACTACTTTACCATCCGCCCGTGATCAAGTCAGACCGAAGACGCACCTTGGTGACCCCGAGTACCTTGAGTAACGGAGGCTGGGGCATGGTTGAGGATCCCCTTTTTGGCCGGAGCCGTCATACTTGGGAAGCATTGATATTAAGATAGAGACGAGGACTTGCTTGCAGTGACATCCAATCTCTTCATACCGATTTGGAGCGCAAAAAAATTGAAGCGTGCTTCACCTACCAACCTCGTCACACAAACCGAGACGCCAAGTAGATAGCTGTACGACCTCCATATGCCGTCTTACCGTGCCGTACCAAAAGTTCCGACATCTCCGAATACTCTTATTGGTTTTTAGGATTGTGATAATACCTTGATCACCACAACATATCTTGTTGTATCTCGTAATAGTTTCTATAAGTGAACGGGATGACGGCTTCTTGAGATGGTCAGAACTATTAGGGGCACCGCAATTGCAGAAATTTATCCTTGTTCCTTTGAAGAGATTTTTCATT
Source organism: Fusarium cf. aywerte (assembly GCA_011034095.1). NCBI lineage: Eukaryota > Fungi > Ascomycota > Sordariomycetes > Hypocreales > Nectriaceae > Fusarium > Fusarium cf. aywerte. The sequence continues at coordinate 421,090 of WETZ01000012.1, forward strand.
CTAATGAGTGGTTTATTGGTATTACGCAAGCTCGTCATCTAAAAATAATAATATTGGATGTACTATCACTTACATCGAGTTTTCATGAAGAAATACGCGCTTTGTTTTCGTTTTGACTGTCTAGTAGGTAACAGAAAAGTTGACCGCTATGCTCTAGGGTACAAAAATAAATGGCCTAGGAGTCTACTATAAGATGACATAAGCTGACTCACTAATTTCGTCTCTCATGCTTCTGTTAGCCATGTTTTTTCTGGTCCCAGGGATGTGATGTGCCTAGGCGGGATAAATGTGGACACCGAAGCTTAGGATGAAAGCTTGGCCAAAATTGGATGAGACTGCTAATCCACGATTGGCGTGGGGTTTTCGCGTGTCTTGTACGAGAACGACATCGTTAGAACGTCATGGTCGAGAACGGCATTTCTTTCCACTAGTGACGGATAATCGGCTTCAGTTCAGCTCATGATCGTTCACTCGTAATGCGCCAATAAAAGTTGAGAATCCATAAGGAATTATTGGTTGCTTCATCACAAGTAACAGCCCCCTATTCATAATCCCTCCACCGAAACCACTCCTGCCACTTTCGCTACTGGTGCTGACGGGCTTTTCTTTCTTTCCCCTGCGTCGCGATTATTGTTTCAACTACGTTTGTATCTTGGGTCAAATATCAAATTGTTATATCTTCACCTCAGCCAACCTGATGGTTGAACTTTCATCAGCAGCCGAAGCTTACTTTACTTTTACTTTCCCATTCCTTCTTGGCTGAATGATAGACCTCTAGTTCTCCTCCCTTCCCCCCTCCGCTCTGAACCCATCAGGTAGGTCGCAAAATAATCCGCACATTAGCTATGGCATTATACTAAAGTATAAGGGATAACAAAAGACTTTAGGATAGTTTAAGGCAGCTTAGTCCAGAGCTTAGGCTATCATTTCTATCAAGCTTCCTGCGTATGCGGATTATTATACAACCCACCTGCCCATCCAATGTCGATTTCACGGGACTTCGCTCTTCCAGCGGAGCAAGACCGCTCGGCGCAGAACGACATAGAAATGCAGAGTCGCCAAAGCCAATCGTCTAATACCAATGTTTCCGATGAAAAGGACGAGCAACATGTCCGATACAACCTCAGACTCAACACCCAGAACCTCCCACCCCCGGCCGAGCCTGTGCGAGCAGCGCGATCCGATACTGAGGTCCAGCGCGAGTCGAACTTCTCGCCCTCGATATTGCGACGCCGAATGACTCGTGCTCCGACGTTTAAGACGGTTGAGGACTATGATGAACTTGACACCGCATTTGGCGACCGCCCAGGCTGGCAACCTGGCTCCGAACCTGGCTATGACCCTATGCTTCCCGATGGAGGTCATGCATCTATGCCTGCACTCCAAGCCCCTTGTGAAATATCCGTCATCGACTTTGCGCAAAATGATATGGTCAAGCGCCACTTCGACAATGCGAGTTTCATAGCCTTCCTGGACCAACCCAAGGAAGAGTGGGCAAAGTGTCGATGGATCAATGTCAATGGGCTCAGTTGGGATGTCATTCAGGCTATCGGCAGCAAAAAGGGTCTTCACAAATTAGCTCTGGAGGATTTGATGCAAATTCGGAACCGAACAAAGGCTGACTGGTACCCAAACCATGCGTTTATCGTCATGACTTTGCAGAAGCTAGTCCACCTGATCGATGATGATGACGACTCGTCAGATACTAGCAGTACTTACAGTTCCAAGACTATGGGTGCTTTGAGGGGATCAGTGAGGCAATTCTGGAAGAGCCGCAGGACGACAGACCCGGAGAAGAACTTCGAAAGCAATCTACGGGCTGCGGACCTCACGTCAGATTTGCAAGAGACAGGCATGATACGGACGTTGCAGCGATACCATGCTTCTGGAAATGAAGCACGGACAGAGTTTATGGAGAACAACTCCTCCCTCGCGCCTTACCAGATGGCCGTTTCCGCAGAGCAGGTCTCTATCTTTCTCACATCGGACAACACTGTTATTTCCTTCTTCGAGGTCTCGGCTGGTGACATCGAGCGACCTATCGTCACCCGTCTTAGCACGCCTGGCACAATTCTTCGTGAATCGAACGACGCATCTCTGTTGTGCCAAGGTATCATCGACGCCATTATTGATCTTGCCATTCCATTGACGGCAATGTATACGGACATCATCGCCGATATCGAGTTGGACGTTCTCACAGCTCCAAGCATCAGTCAGAGTAAAAAGCTCTACGTCTGCATCAGCGAGATCAACAAGATGCTCAGTTTCCTGAACCCAATCGACAACCTGGTCAATGTTCTTCGCGATCATAAAACTTCCATGACCCACGAGACTGCCATGCAGGAGCTCGAGAATCCTTCATCCGGTGTTATTGTCACGCCTATGACTCATACCTACCTGGGCGACGTTCTTGATCACTGTATTATGATTACTGAAGCTCTCCAGCAGCTCAAACAGTCATCTGACAACCTGATCAATCTCATCTTCAACACCATCTCAGCCCATCAGAACGAGTCGATGAAACAGCTCACTACGGTCACAATTATTTTCTTGCCCTTGACATTCATCACTGGTTTCTTTGGACAGAATTTTGCCGCGGAGGGATTCCCCGAGATCCACCACGGCATCTGGTATTTGTAAGTGTTCCCCTATTCCTTGCTCCTGGTCTGAGAGTCTAATAGTTTATAGCTGGGCTTGCGCTGTTCCAACGGTCGTGGCCACAATATTGATTCTCATGAGAGAGATGATCTACAATTGGCTTATCCGGCTGGTGCAGAGAAGGCACATTATCACATTGAGGAAAAAGAAGAAGAGGTCAAAGCAGCAAAAGATCAAGCTCAAGGTGTGATTGACTCTGGTTTGCATAGGCTCGACGGTCAAAGCATTTGGTTTTAATGATACCCAAGCATTGGAAAGCGGAGTAGGAGTAATATTTATTGGTGAAAAGCATCAAGGTTGAAGTGCAGCGTTTATGAACAGTTTCCACTGGTTACTTCAATAGACATAATGGTAGTTTCTCTTCAGCGCTTAAATAGCAATGTTCCGCACATTCCTGTATTCCTTTACAGCGTTGTATGGGACTGTTGGTGGGAAAGTTGTTTGTGCTTCTGCAAGCAACATGATACCAGTTTAATGAACAGTCCATACCACCGAAATCGCAATTGCATGTCTACGAGCTCGCATCTATATGCCTAGACACAAGCAATGATGGTATTCGCCGAAAAAGTTTGTTGTATAATGATTTCTTGTGATGGAAGAAGTCACGAGTGCTTACCTAAGGGTCCTGGAATTGGATTCCCAAGCTTGGGCCTCTGGAGCCTACAGGCAGCAACCACTACCGCCCCAGTTGAAGCTCACGCCCAGTGTAATGCTCACAGCGTTCATCTCATCACAGCCTGGATTCACTCATCTTAAAATGGATCATCTCCCAACTTGAGTGTGATAAATAATCACTCTGGGCTAATTCACTATCATCTGTTGTCTCTTCTGAAATTCCGCAAACGCCGAACCGACACTGACTCTAGCGCATTGCTGCTACGGCACAGCTCTGGTTTACAGCATAAAGTAAACAAAGCACCATGTCGCAAACTGACGAAGCAAAACATGAAGACGAGATTCAGTATGGCTCTATGGGAGTGACCCGCGAAGAATTGGAGGAGAAGTCAGTACTTATCGATCAAACATCTGAACATAAAAACTAATCTCATTAAAGGTATCCAAATCGCCCAAGGAACCACTCAAAGACGCTCGTATTCTCCGAGCTCTTTCGAGAAGTCTTTAACCCGCTCAATGAGAACAAGAAACAGAATGCCACTGGCGGGGGTCCTAAGAAGGCCTTTCGCGGCGTAAACAAGCTCTCTCCCCACGAACAGCGTCGGCATATCGTGGATCGGTTCATTACTCGATGGCGCAAAGAAGTTGGCCCCGATTTCTATCCTGCTTTGCGCTTGATTCTCCCAGACAAGGACCGCGACCGTGGGGTTTATGGTCTTAAAGAAAACACCATTGGAAAATTGCTTGTCAAGCTTATGAAAATTGATAAGAATTCTGAAGATGGCTATAACCTTCTGCATTGGAAGTTGCCTGGTCAGACTACAGCATCTCGTCTAGCTGGTGATTTTGCCGGACGTTGTTTCGAGATCATCTCAAAGCGACCGATGCGGACCCAAGTTGGCAATATGACCATTGCAGAGGTGAACGAGCAGCTTGATAAGCTCGCGGCCTCAACAGGAGAATCGGAGAATCTACGTGTGTTTGAGACTTTCTACAATCGCATGAATGCCGAAGAGCTTATGTGGCTCATTCGAATTGTCCTCAAGCAAATGAAAGTCGGAGCCACGGAGAAGACCTTTTTAGATCTTTGGCATCCTGACGGAGATGCCTTGTTCAACGTATCGTCGAGCTTGAGACGTGTATGCTGGGAGCTCTGGAATCCCGAAATTCGGCTTGAACAGGATGAGGCAGGTGTCGCTCTGATGCAATGTTTCCAACCTCAGCTTGCCCAGTTTCAGATGCCTGCGTCTTTCCAGAAGATGATTGAACTCCTTCGACCAACCGAAGAGGATCCTGAGTTCTGGATCGAAGAAAAACTGGACGGCGAACGTATGCAAATGCATATGGTTCAAGACAAGAGCCATCCAGGTGGCAGGAAATTTTGCTTCTGGTCACGGAAGGCCAAAGACTACACATATCTTTACGGCGATGGTCTTCAGGATGAGAACTCAAGTCTTACCAGACATCTTAAGAATGCCTTCGCGTCAGGCGTGAAGAACCTAATCTTAGATGGCGAGATGATTACCTGGGATATGGGTGTCGACAAGATAGTGCCTTTTGGCACCCTCAAAACAGCTGCAATCTCAGAGCAGCAAAATAAGTCGGATACAGATTCGGCCGGCCACCGTCCCTTGTTCCGAGTTTTTGATATCCTCTACCTTAACAACAAGCCTCTAACGCAATACACCCTTCGCGACCGACATCGAGCACTGGAGAAGGTCATTAAACCCGTGCACCGGCGACTCGAAATCCACAACTACACCAGCGCAACGAATGCCGACGCTATTGAACCTCTTCTCCGCGATGTTGTTGCCAATGCCTCTGAGGGCCTCGTCTTGAAGAACCCACGGTCCATGTACCGTTTGAACAGCCGAAATGACGACTGGCTCAAAGTAAAGCCAGAATACATGTCCGAGTTTGGAGAGTCTCTTGATTGTGTCATTATTGGTGGCTACTACGGCACAGGCAAACGGGGTGGTGCACTGTCAAGCTTCTTGTGTGGACTGCGTGTCACGCAAAATCATATACAAGCTGGCGCCAACCCTGAAAAGTGCTTCAGTTTCTTCAAAGTCGGTGGCGGCTTTCGTGCAGAAGACTATGCGGAGATTCGACATCGCACGGAAGGGAAATGGATAGAATGGGACCAACGAAACCCGCCATCGGAATACATTGAACTGGGAGGAGGCGAGGCGAGGCAATATGAGCGACCGGATGTCTGGATTCGACCTAAAGATTCCGTTGTGGTTTCTGTTAAGGCAGCCAGCGTCGGGCCTTCTGACCAATTCGCTCGTGGTTTTACACTGCGCTTCCCACGATTCAGAAGCCTTCGACTGGACCGAAGCTGGGACACCGCTCTGTCACTTGAGGAATTTCAGGAGCTGAAACAACGTGTCGATGAAGAATCGAAGGAGAAAGCGATGACGGTTGAGGACAGGAAGCGACGCAACCCCAAACGAATCAAGCGAGAACTCACTATTGCCGGAGAGGATGCTACTGCGGCCGAGTTCAAGGGAGAAACAACAAAATTGTTTGAAGGTCTAGAGTTTTGTGTTCTCTCTGAAGCACTCAAGCCTTATAAGAAGACCAAAACTCAACTTGAAGCTATAATTAAAGAGAATGGCGGTGCCATCTCTCAACGAGCAGCGCCTGCTACCAACATGGTTCTCATCGCCGACAAGAAGGTGGTGAAGGCTGCCAGTCTAATGAAAGAAGGGAACGTGGACATCATCCGCCCCAAATGGATTAGAGATTGCCTTGAGCAGGACTTGGGCGCGTTTCTTTTGCCATTTGAGCATTCACATTTGTTCCACGCAACTGATGCGCTGCAAAGGGCGGCGAGCGCCAATACAGATCAGTTTGGCGACAGCTACGCACGCGATCTGTCTATCGAAGAGCTTAAACAAGTTATGGACGATATGCCAAAGATAGAGGATGGCATAGGATTCGACAAGAATGAGTTCCTACAACAGCTCGAGGAACATGGAAAAGATATAGGGAACTTAAGGAGCTTCACCTTCCGACGTCGTGTGGTGCTGATCCATTCTGTGGAAGCTGGTGACAAAAGGGTATCCAGGTTGAAGAATCTTATTAGGTACGGAGGTGGAAGTGTCACAGATGACGCAAACGACTTGTCTGTGACTCATGTGGTGATACAAGGCGATGACCCAATGCAAGTTGGTGAGGCGGCTGATATGATACGCAAGGAGTTGAGCTCAAGGCGTACACAGCCGAGAGTGGTGACAGGAGCCTGGATCGACGAGTGCTGGAAAGAGAGCACATTGCTTGACGAAGAGCGATTCGTGGTCCCTTGAAGGTAATGGGGTATATAAAAAATGTATTCTACCTAACCTTTATGTTCATGCAATGGGAAATAATGCCATTAAAACAGAATTCCTGACGCGTACTCATTTACCAATGGTCAGGAATAGTCTGTCACCAACGTCGCCCAATCCAGGCTTCAGCATACCGTCACTGGTGAGCTCGTTGTCCACTGCTGCGATCCAAACCTCGCATCCTTCAGGCCACTCGGCTGCAACTCTCTGAACACCTTCATTGGCTCCAATGACAGACAAGACGAGAATTCTTTTTGCGCCCCATTCGCGAAGTGTCTGAATAGCGGCAGCGCAAGTTCCACCGGTTGCAATAACAGGGTCAACCAAAATAGCGAGACTGCTGGCATTCTCGTTGGAGGACTGCTGAGGGAGATTGTTGTAGTACTCGACTGGGTCGAGAGTTGAAGGCTCACGATACATGCCAAGGTGGTGAACTGGGACTGCTATAGGGAGCATGGTTTGCACAGCTGAAGAAGTCAGTTTAGCTCTTTTGTAGTTAATAGGTTGACTGACCCTCAACCATGCCAAGACCAGATCGAAGAATTGGCACTAGACACATGGTGCTTGGGTGAACTGTTGTAGACTTGAATTGAAAGCCCAGAGGTGTCTCATCCTTGTTATTGTTAACGAAGTTCGTTGTTTACAGTTTTCATCACATTTCATACCTGAGACCCTTCTGTAGCTTCCAGAGATGAGGCCAGAGCTTCACAAGAGACAATTAGGGAAATCTCATGAATAAGAGACTTGACCTCTCTCGGATTGATGGTCTTGGAGCGAAGCTGGCTCAGCTTAGCCTTGAGACAAGGGTGCTGAGAGACATGAACGTTGGACGGCAGAGAAGACATTGTATGTATCTTGATATACAAAAGTATACAATTCGTTCACAATGATGAGTCTACGAGGAAACGATTAAGCACCACAAGATAGATGCTGGGACGAAGCCAAGGAGAGGAAGAAGGAGAAGAGGGAAACAGGGTGAAAGGAGAGAAAGGACAAGGGAGGGGCTTTTGTATTCGAGAATAGTGCTTGGTTTAGGGAGAGACACGTCAAGCAACAAACAACCACGGTACAGTACAATACCTCTTTATCAGCATATCTTGTGCTACAGTACCGTGCGTGCATACCCAGGCAGGCGACTACACAGTACCTGACTTACCTACCGTGAAGTGACGGGGAGGTAATCCAATGGACGCTCTAAGAAAGATCACAAGGACGGCGGGGTAACGTTAGAGCTTAAGCTACAGCGGATGCCCGGAGGAGGGCGGGGTGCGATAAGATAAGCGGTGAGCTCCGTTTCGTTGATTGTCTGGACTGTTATCGAAACGCGGTGAGGTGAGTGAGACTCAACATATTTCTGTTTACTGTTGGCATTGAGGAGTCTCTCAAGTTGACAATGATCCTTGTTTAGGCATCAATTGAACACTATTGGACCAAACGGAAGCTCTTGTCTTGTTCTCTCTATCTTTCATGGCTTGTTATCTCGCTCTTCTAGATCCCTGCCCTCCTCCACCTTGAAGCCTCCACAACCCGCCATAGCAAGCCTCCGCCTAATTAAATACGCCAGTCATCCTGCTCGGAATGTTTCTTTCTTCGCAATATGCCGTCATATCCGGCAAATCTAGCCACAAACCATAATCTTTGACAGCTAGAAATAGTTAATATCAACCAACACTCAACTTCCTACCCAGCACCATGACTCTTTACCACCGCCTGTGCCATTGCAGCACGCCGAGACTGCTAACTTGAAGTGATCCTCTGAATACCTCGATAGAAACGCGACATGACCAGTGATTCTCTCGATCAGACGCGGCGTTTGAGCGCCGGGGCATACGATGCGCCAGCAGACTATGCTGAGATCGGCGAAAACACGGGCCAGCCGATTCGAAGAGAGAACCCTAAGAATAATGTAGCGAAGGACTCACCTCGATCACCGTCGCAGCCGGCGCGTTGCGACTCAGGCGCCTATGACGTTCCTCAAGACTATAGCGATTTGAACGAGACTTCATCTGTTCCTGCACTTGACAACCTCCCGTCGAGACCAATCCATGGTCAATCGAGAAAGGAAAGCAGCTTAGGCCGTCATGAAACTACGACCGGAGAACCAGAGCCCTTGTCACAAGAGGCAGAGCAGAAGAAGATATCTAAACGGCTCGCCGGGTTATATACGCATTCGTATCTCGTGTTCTTCGCAATACTCGGAACATTGGCGCGCCTCGGCTTGACAGCGCTGACGCGCTACAGTGGCACTCCTGTTATCTTCAACACAATGTGGGCAAACTTTACTGGAAGTCTGGTCATGGGATTTCTTGCCGAAGATCGAAAGCTTTTCCGCAATGAGTGGGGAACTCCGACATACGACGACACCATCAAGCGTGTCAAGCAGGAGCGTGGCGAAGGGGAGAACGCTTCTAGCTCGAGCCAGCAGACGGAGGTAGATTTGGAGGCAGCAAAGCGGGCGCACCTGGCGACAAAGAAGACGATTCCGCTGTATATCGGACTTGCAACAGGCTTCTGTGGAAGCTTCACCACCTTTTCAAGCTTCATCAAAGATGTTTTCTTGGCCTTGTCCAACGACTTAAAGACACCCGGGTGGTCAGAATCGCCAACGAGTCGCAATGGAGGGTACTCCTTCATGGCTATGCTAGCTGTCATCCTTACTACCGTTTCGCTATCATTGTCCGGCTTGTTCGTGGGTGCTCACCTGGCCGCTGGCCTGGAGCGCATTACTCCTTCGATACCATTCTCCCTGAGTCGGCGTGTGCTTGATCCGTTGGGGGTGTTACTTGGCTGGGGCTGCTGGCTTGGGGCGGTACTGCTCGCTATCTTCCCACCCCACGAAGCCTGGCGAAGTCAAGCCATCTTCGCACTGGTATTTGCACCCCTCGGTTGCCTCCTTCGATTTTACCTATCTCTTCACCTCAACGGGAAGATGGCGACATTTCCCGTGGGAACCTTCTCTGCCAATGTGTTGGGAACAGTGTTGCTGGGTATGGCGTGGGATCTCGCACACGTGCCGCTTGGTGGAATTATCGGTTGCCAGGTGCTGCAGGGCATTGAGGATGGCTTCTGCGGTTGTTTGACGACCATTTCTACCTGGGTGGCTGAACTCGCCAGTCTACGACGGCGAAGTTCGTGGATTTATGGCACAACAACTGTTGTTGTCTCCCTGGTGTTAATGATCGCTATCATGGGTGGCTTGCGATGGAGTGATGGGTATAGCAAGCTTTTGTGCAAAGTCTAGCAAGAAGAACCCACTCGAGCAGCATAGGTACTTTCCCTGCTTGCGTTGTGGGCAGAGCAACTGCCTTTTGCTTGAAGTGCCTTTTTGAACATGTTTATTGGTGTCTTCCTGCTGCACGGAAGCTTTTGTTCTCTCCTGCTTTCGTGAACACATGCAACCAAGAACTCATCAGTCGTATTGACCATAGTCATCTATTTAATTCATTGACACACCATGGATAAGCAACAGCGAGACTATACATATCCAAACAGGTGCCCAGGACCACGATCGAATAATCAAGCACAAGAGGTTCCAGATGTGCTGCCAGGACGACTTCCCCGGGCACTGGCTTCACAACAGAACCCTAAGAAGCCAGTGGGTAAGAGAAAGAATGAGCATAAGAGTTCATCCCAATCATCTCCTGAGTCAATCACTACTACAGCAGCGAGCATGAAAGAAAGTGTGAACAATCAGAATTCTCACTACTGTATCCAAGGAACCAGCTCTCCAGAAGCTCATCTCAACAGAAAGGAGAAGCGAAAGCTGCGGAGCAAGCTTCGTAGTATTTTGCATTACGGCGGAAAGAAGTGTAGCGGCAAGTATCACGCTGTTGACGTCCCGGGCAATGGCATTATCACAGGAATAACCGTCCCTGCACCACCTAGCACGTTGGATTGGGTTTCGAACTGGTTTGCGCTCAGAACTCCTCTACGCCCAGGCCAAGGGGACGACGACACACAGAGTCTGTATCCTCATGAAGACGAGCATCCAGTGCATCATCGTAGAGACCTGCAACGACACTCGGTCATGTAACGCGAGTTTGGGAGGTTTGGATATACTCAGGCGCTAACAGCAAACCTTGATTTATCGTCCGGTATTTGGTGGTTATTCTTGGCTTGCTCACGTCAGCCATATCCTTGTCTTCGATGCTTTGCTTTGCGGCTTTGTCTCAGGTTGAACCAACGAGAACAGCTTAGGCCCTTGCTGAGGAGATTCAGCCCTATCTGGCCTAACGTAGCTGCAACTCAGCCCAGCGCCACTCGTTTGACTACTACGCGCACAACCAATTGTCGCCCAGAGATCTGAGTTAAGACTGTTTAGACCGTCAGCAAAGCACGGCCAAACCCGCCCATCCCCACAATGCTTGCGGCTATGCTATGTCTGTTGGTCTGTTTATATCTAGGCATGTCACTCAGGAATCCTGAGGCTGGGACATCCTTGATGTTAACATGGCTGCCTCTAGTTTATATAGTCCCGTGCTTATCTCCGCCTGCTTCCCCTCTCCTCGAGCGGTGAACTTTTCTACTTCCATGTTGTGATCAAAAATTGTTTCCTTGTTGTAAAGGAAGAGTTCTAAACTCACCGTCGCTATGTATTCAAACCAGGCCGGCGTAGATGCCCGCTACGAGCCTCAAGCGACGGATGATGCCTTGTGGGACACCAATTCGGAGAAACTGCCCTCCAACAGAAAGAAGACTTTTTATCGGCCAACAGCTTTGAGATGGTATTTCATCGTCGGACAGATTGTGTTTCTCTTGGCTGTGATGGGTCTCGTTATCTGGGCGTTGATAGAAATGCCCAACTCTGACGGGACTGCGAAGATTATCCACAAGCGGCATCCCATCGATAATCCCAACTTCCCAAGAGGAGACGACTCGAGCGACTCAGCAATGACTCCAATGGTCGGAAAAACACGCCTGGCGACTACCGTCATTGTGAGCGATGTTTCTACTGTAGTCACGGTGCCTGGGACTACGGGCAAATATACCGAAACGATCACGACAACAGACTACACAACACGCTGGGGCTATACAACAACCGTAAAAGACGGGTCAACATTTACAAGTGTAGATGTCACCGTTGTACCGACAAAGGTCGTCACAGAAGTCGTCACCACCAGGCCAGCGGCAGTATCCGAATCCGTCATCACGAGCATCAGCGTCGGCTACTCTTACATATACCCCTCAGGCTCCGACTCTGCCGCTCCAGGTACCGTGACATATTCAAAGCCAATCACCATTACTCAAGCGTATTCTTTGCCCGGAGTGGTTGCCACATATACTTCAACGTTGGAAGCAGATAGGACGCAAACGATCTGGACCACGGTTGTCGAGGATGGAGAAACGAAAACAATATCCCATCTCATCACTGAGGCGGCGCCTACTGCGTACGAGAGTGTGGGAGAGACGACTGCCTCCGCTAGCACTTATGTCTCATACGGTCGAATCACGATCACATCCGTTTATACTGATACGAACCAAAAGCCCCTGCCAAAGCCCAAGCCAACACAGAAGGCTAAGCCCACCGTGATCGATGTTGTTACCGTCAACCCTGATCAGACCGTCAAGAAGGTCGAAAAGCTGGACCCTACAACCTACGTGACTAAAGTCAAGGATGTCGAGACAGTCAAGGTAGTTGTTTCAGACGGAGTCGAGACTTTCGTGAGCGAGTTCGATGCTGTTGAGACTACAGTCGATGTCGTTGAAACTGGCGCAGATGGCCTGCTTACAACCAACAAAGTCGTGTCTACAAAAGCGGCTTCCTTGGCAACGATTACCAGGTCTGCTGCGCCTACCACGATCGTATCGACAAAGTCTACCGAGAAACTGAAGACGATTACGTCCGACCGCACAGATTCTTCAACCTGGATATCGACTGTCAAGGGCGCTACAAGAACATACGAGAAGACCACGACAATTGCTCCAACCGCCACTGACGATGCATCTGAAGCCGAAGCAACTGGTGGAGTAGTCAAGACTGTCGTCACAGTATTCGAACTTGATGCTGGAAAGTACTTTTTGGGCAAGTTTCTTCCTCCTATGCTGGCAGTTATGCTCTCGATTCCCGCTCGAGTCATCGACTACAACGCTCAGCTATTTCAACCGTTTTACGCCATGAACCAAGAGTATGGCGCCAGAGGACCTGAGTCGATGAACCTTCATTTTGGTGGCTTGGGCAGTATTATAGAGCCTTTCAATGTCCTGCTCGAAGGCCACCCTGTGCCTTTCATCACAATGCTCATCGCGTGGGTCTCAGCGCTTCTGGCACCTGTTGCTGTCGAGGCCATCGGTTTCAAGATGCATGGCCAGTGCAAGATCAACGCGTTTGAAGGCTGTGCCCCAGCACTGGGTGTATCTCCACTATCTTCGCGTATCCTTTTGGCTCTTCTAGGCCTGATTATCCTGCTCCTCTGCGCACTGTTGTTTTCCTTGCGAGACTTCCACACGGGTCTATATGCAAACCCATGGAGTGTTGCGGGAATCGCATCACTGGCTGCCAATAGAGACATCAGACCTCGACAGGATTCCGAGCGCAAAATTGAAAAGGAAATGGCTGAGAAGCGATACGGCTTTGGTTTCTTTGAGAACCACACAGGCAAAACGGAATATGGTATTGTCCTTTACGACGATGCGGGAGAGAATCTCCAAGACGACCGGATGTCATCATCGGAGCCTGGTTCTGTGAACACGGAGGTTGCGAGCGCTGGTCGAAGAAACCCGTTCATGCTTCTCGGTCTCGCATGGCGTTTGGTGTTTCTGCTGTTCCTTCTTGGATTGATGGTGTTTTTGCTATACTACCATCTCACACTTGACAAGTCGTCGTCATTCAAGAACTTCATGAACAGCCAAACCTTTGGTGTTCGATTCTTGTTTGCTACTTTTGGTGTCATCATATCCTTTAGTTGGACAGCTTTCTTCATCAGTGAGTCTATCTTGATCTTTTTCCGTTGAACCATTGCTAACATTATATAGCCATCACTATGGTCGTTCCGTATCAAGTCATGGCGCATGGTCCTCAATCAGCTTCGAACTCTGTATTACTCACTCGCCCAACAAACCCCTTCTCAGGCTTTTGGTCTGCCATTAAGCATCGCCAAATCTTCCCAGGACTCGTGGCGCTCATGGCCATATTTTCAGAATTCATGCCTATTCTGCTTGCCAACATTCCTTATTCACTATCGCAGGTCCGCATCTCTCACGATATTTGCGCACGTATCTCAGTTGGAATACTGGCTTTGATGGCTCTCACCATCATTATCAGCTTTGTTATCCGCTGGCCTGACATGCCAGTTGACCCACGCTCCATCGCTGGTGCCATGTACTACGTCAGCGAGAGTAACATGGTGAACCACTTTAGTGGCATGGCAGCAATGGATGGCGATGAGCGAAAGAAGCGTATCAAGGAGTTAGGGGGAACGTACCTATATGGAGAGCTGACGACGAGGACAGGCGAGAGGAGGCCTGCGGTGGAGTGGGATGATCATACGCTGGGCGTTGATCCTGTAGTACATCAACGGAGGAAGGACAATGTCCATGTGAGGCATGAAAGTATTGATACGGGATATTACGGACATCAACCATGATTTATGAAGGCGTTGACTTTGGGAAAACATGATACCTGGGTTTACGGATAGGAAAATGGGATGGCAGGCGGTTCAGTAATTAACCTACACGCTGACCCTGCTACTATACTAAAGCATAAGGAATGACAAAAGACTGTAGGATAGCTTCGAAGAATTTAGTAGAGGGCTTAGGCTATTATTTCTGTTAAGTCTTCCGTGTCTGCGGATTGTTATGCAACACACTTGAACGGTTACCCTCAAAACATAGGGACATTGGAGTTTGTTTAAGCAATAGAAATATGATATCTATTTTTGTCTTTCACATGTATGCCGAAGTGACTCTACCTGTATCAAGAGACTTGCAGATACATTCAGCCCCAATCATTTCCTTCATTCCTCTTCCAGCTCGGGGTAATGTCGCCAGATACCTTCCGAGTAGGCGTAACGTCTATCACTTTGGAGATATTTACTGATGTTGGGTCTCTCCTTGACAGCCTCGTATGCCTTGAACACTCCATCGTATTCACCAGACTTTTCCAATTTCTCGACAGATTTGGGGAAAGCAAACTTTGTGCCATCAACAGCCTGGAGAATCGTCAGTTGATGTCGCGTTCGGATCTGTGCTGGCACTCACTTGGAATAGAACGAGGTCTGCGTAAGTGAGACTGTCGCCGTACAACCATGGGCCTTCTCCACTGGTCTTGGCATCGAGTAATCGCTGCATGTACTTGAAATACTTGGGAAGACGCTCTTTAATGAAGGAGCTGGATCTTTTCTTGGCCTCTTCCTTGTAATCCTCGTAGTATGCGCTGATAGCAATAGGATGATGAGTATCATGAAGCTCATTCACCAGACCATCGAGAATAGTCAATACAATCTCGTTGAGGTGGTACAGGCCACTGCCCTCCTTGGGTGCCAGGCCCACTCGCGGAGCAACATAAAGAAGGATGTTGCTTGTCTGAGAAATGAGAAGATCTCCATGCTTGAGGGCTGGCGGAGCTAGAGCAGGCGGGTTGTGGTCATCGCCGATGTTGTCGGAGGCAGTGAGCTTCTTGACGGCTTCGAAGCCCTTTTCTGCGTTCTGAGCAACGTCCGAGTAGGGAACACCAGCTTCTTCGAATACGAGACGGATAAACTCGCCACGGCCGGGGATGGTGGGCCAGTAGATGAGCTCGTAGGGAGCATTATCATCAGTCTTGACGCGCTTCGAATCGGGTTGAGACATTGTGAATAATGTGATAGGGTGACGGTGGTTAGGCGTTGGTGTTGAATTGAAGTTGAGAATGAGAAAGGACTTTTTATTGAGTGGTTTCGTAATAAATAAGAGAGCAGAAAGTCAGGGAAGGCGTCAATGAGAAGCTCAGCTCACCTCATTCTGATGCGGAGGAGTGGGGTCGATCCTTCCTTCCCCAATCCGTCACTCATGGATTCGTTTGTGGGTATGATGTAAGCAATCAACTGTTTGAATCGTTTTTAGCCAAATTGAAGAATTTATCATGTGCCGTACCCTGTTTCCAAACCTGATATTGACTCTAGAGTTCTGTTCCTCGCCAGTTGTTCCAAATACATATTATAATACGTTGTCTTAGACCCGGAGCCTCAATCGGACGGCACGGGACGGGGTGGAGACAGGCGGGGTCGGAGCTTCGATAATGAGATCATAAATCCGATGCTTTTGCAGAATTGTCGATTGGAAGGACCTAGGTATCTACGATACCAGGTAATGAGAATTGTATATTAGAGATTCGATTAATTCGCTACATGAGTACGCTCTACTTGTAGCTCAAAGACAAGTAGATGCTGGATATATACAGAGAGCCAAGAGTACAAGAGACGCAATCAGTAACACAGTTCATACTTTGTCATTGTGGACAGGTTCTTGTGTTATTATCTTTAGACCCCAAAGATGAGGGGCTATGTTCTGCATTTATTCATTAAATATTCTAATTGCTGGCTTCGTTAATGGTCGTTTAAGAGCCGTACACAAGCGAATAAGGATCTCTGTCCCTTTCACTGTGTAGAACAACGTTGTCTTGTGTGCTGTAGCGAAGTTATAGTGTATATCTGCTACATTGATTGCTTAAATACTTTAAACTCACACAGAATCACACACTTAGCGATGCTTCTGTCTAACTATACTTCGTATGGGACTTTCCATGATGAAGTCAGATGCAGATTCTTGGCCCAGGTACTACAGCTACAGGAACAGCTTATACGGTGTTGCCCTCTTCTTTCGTGATACGCAGACAGAAGATGACCAGTCTTTTCTCCGGTCACGCATTGTGTTATCTCTGCTCTTCGTTACTGGCTACTACTACCACATCTGGCAGGCCTGCTATAGCAAACCGGGGTTCTATATGGATCTACATGGTTGGCTGCATCGGCGGAATATTAACCATGTTATCTGATTGGGCCGCATGGCATTGCAAGATAATCTGCAAGCCATCATCACAGCTATTGCAAGTGTCAGCTTGTCCTATACCCGCATCAAAATAGGCGAATACCTCTTCAGGACAGAACTGCATATCTATACTCATTCCCTACACTTCATGGCGTATCTGCTAGACTCGTTCTTTCTCGGTGGCACACTCGGGCTTCCCCAGTGATAACATTTTGCAGCTATTCCAAACTTAACAAGAAGAAAGTGTAACGCCTTCACCGACTTCTGTGACATGGACCGAGAAAGCCATCAAGGTGAACTAAAGCTCTACGATCAGCGCAACCAATAAAAAAAATGGTCTTCTACGCTTGTGCCCAGGCGGCGATCACCAAGCAGCTTGTATCAGGCGGGCACGGTGAACAGTCTAAGATGCTCCAGCTTCGCGTGGCGGCAGAGGATCTAGATGGGACCATACCGCCAGTCTGGTCACATATCACCCCAGTTTTCTCCATTGTGCATTACATGCGGCGTAACTACTGCTCCATCCACCGTATGTGAGAGATAGCGTTTCTGGCAGTATGAGGTTGTTCTGGTCGAGTTGCATCAATGGGTCTACGATAGCCACGGCCACGTTTTCATCCCACTTACTCTGTCACGAACAGCTTACAAATTGAATAGTCCATGGGAAATTTTCTGGGGGCTTAAGGATCCGCGGACACTCGGTCAACTGCTTGAACGGCTAACAAGTAATTACCGTGCTTTGGCCATGGCATTGTGTGGATCGCCGAGCATAGCCCATGAGGCCCGTGATGAAATTGTTCAGAACAGGGCGTGAGAAGCGGATCGGCGTGCCGCGCTGCGCCGAGATGAATTCAGTTGATGTAGATTTTCTTGGTAGTTGACGGTGGTATGTCATCCATTAAAGTAATTGTGCGCCATGATGGCAACTAGACGGCGACTAGCTCATAGTTAGTATCAATGCATTGAAACAATGCCCACTTCAGGTATTGCTCTGCTCTATATTGGGATCACCTGAAGCATCGTAGACTAGGAGATCTTTCGTAAGGATATTAATTTTCGTGTCTTTATTATGATATTCAGCATTGGGCTGCGTGTGTGTGGATAGTCCGGGATGTCACTCTCATGGCAAGCAGCCTCAGGTGGATACATCTATTGAAACTGTATTCAGATTTATTCCGCAGTTTCGAAACCAGCTTCTAGATGAAGCTTAGTTGCCTGTCAAGCTTTGACTGTTTTAAGGTAAGCTGAACAGCCATGACCATCCCAAATTGTTAGTTACCAACCTCCGTAACCTTGACTATATGCTTGGTATTCAGAATAGTAGACACACAGTCAGATTGTCACCTGAGACTATCGATAGAAGGATATAATTTTGAGTTTATAAATTATCTTGAGCATGCAGGAAACTCCAATTTCAGTTCGTATATCCGATTGATGAAGGTGGTCTGGATCCGTTTGTTATTG
The DNA here is from genome assembly GCA_011034095.1 of Fusarium cf. aywerte. NCBI lineage: Eukaryota > Fungi > Ascomycota > Sordariomycetes > Hypocreales > Nectriaceae > Fusarium > Fusarium cf. aywerte. The sequence goes on from WETZ01000012.1 coordinate 439,122, forward strand.
GCCGATTATCGAGCTGGGCCACGTTGGTAACGGTTCGAGGTCCGAGCGAATTATCAAGAGCTGCTAAGAGGGAGAGGATTCCAGGTACAGTACGAAATTGTCACGTTTTTTTAGGCTACTCATCATCCCTGGCTGGAAAGCATCCTTGACAGCAGACCGCCCCAGACAGACGGTCGGTACGTACAAATGTCACAGTGGCGTCAGCAGTGCTCTGGAACCTCCCTCTTTCATGCGCCCACCTGCCTTTTACGTATTTTCCAACTGAGAGGATCAATTCGTGGCGTTGAGTAGTTTTAGAGACTGGAATGTCTAAATTATCATGTGAAGATGATGAACACCGGACAGAAAGAGAGAGAGAGAGAGGGAAAGAAAGTAAGTATCATATCGATTGACAGGTTTGAATATTCGCTTACTTGACCAAGAAAGGATAAGAAATTTTTTTTTCAAGGTCTTGACTTAATAGCTCTGTTAAGGTGCGACAGCTGTCATGTCGAGATCCAATCATGTACCAAGTCTATTTCGGTCGATCCATTTTTACTGAGTGACTTTGCGAGATGAGACTTGTTTCTAGTTGCCCGTTGGCCAAAAGCAATGAGGCATCCTAGCTCATGATCGATCAATGATAATCGAGGTACCAGGTACCCTTAGGGCCATAGGCCTCGGCTCCTCTGCGGGACCAAGGCTCCGCCCGGAAGCTAGACCTCCTCCGTAAAGTACGTCCGGCTGAGGCGCTGAGAGTCAGCCAACTCCATGTCAGAATCTGTGGGTTCGCTCCGACAGGCACCCTTCTCCCGTACTCCCGGGCCCAATGAATCTGCACTGCAACTGCAACTTTGGCTAGAAGAAAAGAAAACCCTTTCGTTCTGGCTGGTTTGGGGGTCCACCCTTGTACTGTAATGCACTGCGCGATGCTCGGCTTTGCAATGATTGCCCGCTAAACCCTCCCACTCCCCCCCCGGTGTAAGCCATCACCAGGAACCCGCCGTCACGCGATGTGTAATGCAGCCCAGACTAAGAAGCAGGGTATGGATACGGCTCAGTACTTGTTCAATCTCAAGTTGCCTCTTACGGCTCCATATGCGTGGAGGCGGGTCAAGGCTCAAAGCCAACCACGCGGAGGCGAACGGCAACCTGCAATGCAGGACTGTTATACTTATAATGGTGATCCTCCTGCTTCCCGCCCCCGCTACCGCGGGTCTCTGTCTCTCTGTTTCTCGATCCGGAGAGCTGAGTTGTCCCAGTCGTATACAGTAACAGGAACAGACGACATCATGCGCAACCCGCCTCTCGAGGTGGTGGCCACATGGCCAAAGCCAAACTACGACCACCCGGAGCATCGTGGGCCTGCACTGCTCATTGTCGAAGTCAGCATCATGTCCGTCGCCATCCTCACTCTCATGGCCCGTCTCTATGTCCGGATATTCAAAGTCAACAAGCATGGCCTCGACGACTGGCTTATGCTGGCCGCCATGGTAAGTCACCCACAGCCTCGGCTACATGTGCGCAGATCAATTTCAATGCTGACTAGCGGGACTCAAGGTCTTTGGAATTGGAGTCACTGTTTGCGTAATCCTCGCAGCCCAGCTGTACGGCTGGAATATCCACGTTTGGGATCTCAGGAAGTCTCAGGCCGAAACAGGCCGAAAGGTCTCGCTCGCTGCTCAGACACTCTTCCTGTTCTCGTCAGGACTGGCCAAGAACTCAATCCTTGTCTCTTATCTGCGCATTGCCCCTGCTCGTTCCTGGCTCCGACGTTTGACTTTTGTCTCAATCGGTATTGTAACCTCACTTATCTTCATCTTTCTGATTGTACTATGGACGCAATGTCGGTAAGTTTATGCACACATTCTTGCAACTCCTAGACTTCTGTACTGATTGACGACAGACCTACATCTGCCTATTGGGTTTTGACAGGAGGTGACAGTTGCGTTCCTGAAGGCCCCGCTGTGCTGTGAGTATTCTATTAGTGTTCTTCATAACTACAACTAACCTTGTTTGTGTGCAGGAGCCAAGCCATCACCACAGTCCTGACTGATCTTCTCGTCTGCGCTCTACCTTTACAGACGCTCTTTCAACTCAAACTCCCTTGGTCACAACGCATCGCCCTCATCGTCGTCTTCTCTCTCGGTCTTGTCGTTGTCTTTGCGGCCTCCATGAGAGCCTACTACACTCACTATGTCACTGACGAAACATACGACGTTACTTGGGAGGGTTTCCACCTTTGGATTTGGACCGCTGTCGAAGCAAACCTGGGGGTCATCTGCGGAAGCGTTCCAGCCCTCCGACCCCTTTTCAGAAACATATTCCGATCCAAGTCCAGCAGCTATTATAACAACACCCAATCACACGCCTACTCACCCGGCACGGCCCCTGGAGTCGTTACTGTCGTTACCGGCCCCAAGAAGAATTCTCGGAAATGGAGCAATAGTCTTCAAAAAGGGTCGAAAGGAGTGAGGTTAGAAGACGATGACGTTGATGTCGAAGAAGGCTACAACAATGGAGGCTATAACAATGCCACACGACAAAAGAGCACAGATAGTGGAGTGTCGTCGCTCGAGATGATCACATGGCCTGAGAGACCACAACCCAGGTCTTGGCCTACAAACTAATGATGATTTGGTATGGGTTGGCGTTAAACACTTTGGGCGAAATTGGATATGGCACCGTCAAACGAGAAGGGATATCACGAGTCACGGTTCCGATAGAAGAAAATAAATAAATACAAGAATGCCTTTTGGCATAATAATGACATATTATAAATTCTATCTTTCCCATCCCTCGTTTGAATCCTCTTATATTTCACAATGGCGGTTGAGTCAAATGCTTTTTTGACCGTTTTAATATTTCGTATGTCATTAAATCATGTTACCTATTCAGGCATGTTTTGAGACATTGAGAATTGTGACAGATCGGTACACAGACCCAAATGTGATAACGCTATGGCCAACATAAATCTTGGAGTTTTTTCATCTTCGCGCTGGGTGAGTCCCGGAAAGGGAACCATACAGCTGGGACGCGCTAGGACGAAGGAAGGATGAAGGATCATGTTCCCGTTCATGGCGCATGCATAGTTATTAATTATCCGATTGCTACGCTATCAGCGTCGTTTTCTTTTTAGCCTTGTTCAAGAGGATTGTCGTTTAAATACTGGGGTGAATCAAAGGGCGTGTCGCGTTTTGGTCGCAAGAGGTAGCACCAGTAATAAATGTCTGGATCATTTGGCGATAGTTTTGGAGTGAGAATCTTGGCAAGCACTTCGACGTTGAAGGGTAAATCATCAAGGTTGAAGCGGTAAGCCGAGAAACTTAATGAAACCCATATACCACCATCTGCAAGACAGTCTTTGACACTAGCAGCCATACGGCGCAGCGCCGTTTCGCCTCCGCATGAGATGGCGTCGACAGTGCTCTTATCGACAACAAGATCAAACTTTTCGCCCAGGCCCAGCTGAGTGGCGTCTTGAACATCGTATCGCATTTGTACATCCCCAAAAGCTTTCTTCTCAAGATCGCGACCCCGGTCAATGGCGAGTGGCTCGTAGTCGACGTTTAAAACATTACGGAAGCCCCGGGACCGGAAGTGATTTTGAAGGTCGCTTGTGCCAAATCCGATGTGGAGGATACGGGCCGCATCCGGATCGAGCCGGTCAAGAGCGGGCTCGATTAACGAGGCGAACTCAGCCGAGGGGAGAAGCCATTCGAAGGCCGTTTCGGACGCGAAGCGCTCGTGCCAGTAGCTTTGCTTTTCGAAATCGGCGGCCATGACTGTATCAAGAGCGCCGTGTGTCGTCTGGAAGGTTGGCGAGGAAGGGATGGGTGGTATCTGTGGTGCGGAAGCCATGGCTCTTTAATACACCGTGGTCCTGTTTTTTTTAGTGTCTGCTACGGTACGGTATCATGGCATGAGAATGTGATTTTTGCGCAAATCCTGGTTGTTGGGTCGGTATCTGGGCCCACAGAACTGGGATAGTTGGCGATGATGGATGGGGCGGTCTGAGGAGGATTCGGAGGTTATTGCCATGTTCTTTTGATGATATGATAAATGTAGGTGAGGTGAGTTGGTATCGAGCAAACAAACGCCAGCGTTGATCAGCTCTTGCCATAATAACCATTGTTAGCCCTGATGATAGAATTTCTAGGGAAAGAACCAGTTGAATAGCAAGGCCATATTGTGAGAGTACCTTAGTAGGCAGACACGCGCACGGACGAGACATCAAACAAAGCGACAAGTGATAAAGTGAGCGTGATTTGTGTGTGACAACATCAACCACGAATATATTGAGATGAAATATTCCTGATGCTCAGGAACATCATCACCAGATTCGGCAACATGCTGTTCACGATTTACCCAGTAACAGGGATCCAGCCTTAACTCGCTAGTGGAAATAAAGGTCGGAAGAACTACCGGTACTTATTCGCAAATATTCCAATTAACTCAGAGTTCTATATGCCGGACTTTGAAAGACCCTGATCATCCTCCTTTGAGCCAAAGGTGGTGAGCGTTGGAGAAAACAGTGACGTAGACGCTAAGTTTTAATGGTGATTTACAGGGGGGGGACTACCCTAGCAGACTGCCAAAATTGGCTACAGAAAATAATTAGGATAAAAACAGGCTCATATAGGCGACAACTGACTCGGTACATTTGTCACCCCTCATAGGGACCTCTAGTAGAATCTTCTTATTCCCAGCCCTATTAATACCAGCCAATAAAAGTTTCACACAGCCACATTAGACAGCGAGGCGCTGGCCGTTGTTTCAGCTCCGCCCCGGAATGCCGCGTCAACACTTCCAGGAATTGAATTCGGGCCAAGACAATTCTAGAGGAGGCTGCTTACGAGGCGTCTAATGCCAATGCAAAGTTGGGCAATGGAGATCAAGATTTAGAAAAACAATACTCAAATTTATTTCTAACAAAACTCGCTTTCCTTCTTNTAGACAGCGAGGCGCTGGCCGTTGTTTCAGCTCCGCCCCGGAATGCCGCGTCAACACTTCCAGGAATTGAATTCGGGCCAAGACAATTCTAGAGGAGGCTGCTTACGAGGCGTCTAATGCCAATGCAAAGTTGGGCAATGGAGATCAAGATTTAGAAAAACAATACTCAAATTTATTTCTAACAAAACTCGCTTTCCTTCTTTTTTTACACTCATATCGTCGTAAACTCAACCCTCTCTATCTGATTTCGCTGCCTCATTCGCTCCTGTTTGTTGACTTGGTAACCTTGGTAAACAATCACTTCCCACATCAATAGGTAGGTAGGCTCTCAAAGACAAACCCAATTCGATAAACGTTCAACAACGGAACAAACATCATCATGGCGCCTGCTCCGCACTCGGATACTTATGCTGCTGCCGTACAATACGCAGCTAAGAGGACCATCAATACTTTAGCCAGGCGCGATCTCCAGAATCCAAATCACACACAGCAAGTAACATTGGGCATCATTGCCGTCTATGTCGTTGTTATTGCTATTCTATGGAACGTCCCTTATGTTCGCATGGTCCTCTGGCCATTCAAGGTATGCATTTCACTTTACTTCTGGAAACCCAAGAAACGCACCAGTACTGATTGCTCGCAGATGCTGGTCATTGCATTTCACGAATTTGGACACGCCATCACTGTACTCTTGACTGGAGGCCGCGTCAAGTCGATCACTCTTGATCCCAGAGAAGGAGGGGCGACGCACCACATCGGCGGAGCGGATGCGATTGTCTTACCAGCTGGCTATCTAGGCTCTTCTATCATTGGCGCCCTACTCACCTTCTGCGGTTTCAATATTGTCGCCAGCAAAGTAGCCAGTATCGTTCTCGCTGTTTGCTTCCTCCTGACCCTCTGGTGGGGAAAGCGTGACTGGCTCACCATTCTCACTGTCCTCTTAGCTGTCGGACTCCTGGTCGCTTGCTGGTTTATCAAACATGCCGAGGCGTTGCGCTTTGTCGTTCTCTTCATTGGCGTCATGTCTTCGCTCTACAGCATTTGGGATATTTGCGACGATCTCATCTTTCGTAAAGTCAACGAGTCTGATGCCAGTGTGTTTGCAAAGCGATACGGTGGCTCCTCGCAGTGTTGGGGTGTCATCTGGTCCATTATTTCGGTTCTTTTCATGGCTGCTGGAATTGTTGCTGGGTTGGCGGCATTCTCACAGTCTTTTGAACAACAAGAGAAGGACTCTCAGAAGTTCATCCCTACTTAGCTTGATAAGCATGTTTGCTTGGAAATCCGACTAGGGTCATTTGTTTGTTGGTTGTTTATGCTTACGAAGGCGCGTGGAACGGCAGGGAGATATGTCACATATACATATTGAGGCTGAGGTCTCGTCACGATAATGGGAGCGGGTTGATGTTCAGCACAGTTGTGTGTTACAAGTCGGCAGCAGATGATGGAGAGTCTGCATTTGATACCCTTTGAAGATGATTTCTTCTTTAGTTCGAATATTACGAAAAGCATTCACGCCAATGTGTCACGTTATGATCGTGGACAGGTTATGAAGTGTGATGCTGATCATGGCAATGTATGTAACGCATCAAGCAAACATGAAGAGAAACTCCGATCAGACGGTGAGCTTCGCATGGGAAACCACTTCGTTTACGGATAGTCGGTCCTTTCGTGCCCAATTTGGGTCAAACAAACGTCCTGTGATACCAATGTGATCATTTCAAAGTAAAATACTAGCCTTATGAAACAGGAGCTGCGAATACAAATTAACAAACGCTGTGGCAGAGCATTCACTTACTGCTATCTTTGCAGAGTAACTTAAAAGAAACTGAGCCCATAAAGTTGTTGTTGCTGTCCTTCTCCGTTGAGTCAAATCCAGCTTTATCTTCCAACATTGCTAGTCTCAGTTCACTCTCGTCTTGACAACATGGCTCATAATACAGCCTGCAGCTCGATGGCCGTTGGTCGCCCCCATAGACAAGAAGACTTCAGACACGAACTTCCAGTTGTGAGCCTTGCTGGCGAGTACTACTTCTTCAGCGGCCCCATCAGGAGCTATGGGTGAGTATACGAATAGGAAGCTACCGAATATCAGCGCTGACCTTGTCTACTAGACATGTTCATGAGAAGGCCTCAAAAGCAACCGACGTCGAATTCGACCATGAATATGGTGGAAAGAGTTCCGAGTATCTCGTTCTGGGGCCCAACAAGCGCTTCTTTCGATGTACTCGCTCTTGGACAGGACGAATTGCCGCCCGAAGTAAGTTCGGCGAATGGTCCATGTTTCTGTGATACTGACGGAAATTAAAGACACTAGCGACCTTGAGGATTACGAAGAGATCTGCGACCTCTTCACTGAGCATGACGTTGAACGTCCTCCTTTTCTCTACTTCGGCCCCAATAAAACCTTTTACACCCGTGTAGCAGATGGCACTGAGAAGTGGCATCTTTCTCCCGAGGTGATCCGAAATGGCCTCCAGATCACTGCTCACGCAACTGCATCTGGAGTAGAAAGCCTCTGGCTCGGTGTTTGCAACTCATGGGTCGCCCAGTACCGAGACAGTCGCTTTCGTTTCGACCTCAAGGGCCATTATGCGAGCCTACAACACGTTTTACAAAAGAAGCAAGATGAAGAAGTCTCCATTGCTGCACTAGCTTTGAATGTGACCCATGGGAATTCTTATGCGTGTGTTTTTGATGACGGTACTGTGGTGTATGAGAATGGGCCAGCTGCGTTCGATGGTCAGAGGTTTGAACATTGGTGCGAGGAGAATTTTAGATTCCCTCAGAGAGTACGTTTCTTTTCATGAGTGGTGAGAGTGGACTTGGACGCGAAGCTCGAGGTGGCTAAGTAACCCTACTTCATAATGGGATACCAACACGAAAGCTTACCGATGATGCATTATCGATGTGATCAAGAGCACTGTGGCTGTACCAGCCTCCTTTAGGTCTGCCTCATGATCCTTTTTGTGATATTCGCCGCTAAATGAGACTCGCATTTCGGTCCAAGGGCATGATTCTCCGACAAGGTAATTCAATAGAGGTCAAGTAAGGGTAAAGGCCTAAGCCTGGACGATACCAGACTGAGGTTATGCAATATTACACTAGAAGACGTACGCATGGCAACTTCAGTCAACGCACCCTTCCAAGATGGTACAAACGGGATCAAAGTCTATCGTACTGGAGCAAACTCACAGCCTGCACAACCACGGCCTGCTTTTAGCCGTGACCGGCAATGAACGATTCATACATGAACATCCAACACAGTTGTACAAATTCGTGCGGGTGGTGGAGTGGTTGAGCCAATAGCAGCTGAAGCACTGCAGCTTACGGGCTCAAGACGAGAATGTGTTCTACATGGTAACGTCAGGGCAAATGCGATGCATGAAGAGAGACACAGAGCTGGGAAAGATCATCCAAGTCAAGCTGGACTAGAATATCTGGGTATAATTCTTTGTGAGTAAAGTCCAAAAGACCGAGATACAGACTTGGCTCTCGAGCATTGACTCTCGTTTGAGTAGTAGCCCTTGAAGCGAGCTCATCTATCTTGTTTCCCATTCCTAACGGTAATATGCCCCAACGCCAGGTTCTTCCCATTAATCAAATCGACAAATCCCCTTTTTGGGGATGCAAGCTTAGGTGATTGATTTCTCGAACAACGCTTGTGCTTCTTGGTAGAGGATTCTACCACCGTCCACGGCGTCCACGACCTCCAAACCCACCTCGGCCACCACCTCCAGACATATTTTGATCGTATCCAAAACCGCCTTGGTTGCCACCAAAACCACCACCGAAGTTACCTCCTTGGCCGCCTTGTGCGCCCTGGCCAGCGGCGCCTCCGGCATTTTGCATACCGGAGAACATGGCGTTCATCTGACTAGGGTCCATCTGGCTTGGGTCCATGCCCGAAGCCATCATTTGCTGCATCATTGCCTGCATCTCAGGAGGCATACCGTCCATGCCGCCGGACATACCCCCTTGCTGACCTCCCGAGTTACCACCGCCTGGCATGCCCATGCCGCCCATCATCATCATGTTGAAGTCTTCCATCATCTTCTTATTGTTCTGTGCGAAGACGTCCGCTCCGAACTCGCCTCGAACAGTTTCCTGCTTTGAGGCGTAGAGCGCCCATGTGAACTCGTCGAAGCCGTAGTTGAAGTAATCGCTGATATCCGTACCGGGCTTTCGCCATGGCTTATCGCTGTCTGGTAGGTCTTGAAATGGTTGCGTTAGTCTCGGAATACAATTGTGGTGGAGTTTTACTAACCTTCGTCAATGTTGACTTGAGTGATAGGTTTTCCGGTACCAGGATGGATCGGGTTCACGTTCACGTCAATTGTAGATTTTGAGGCCGCAGCCGAAGTCTTGTCGGCGCTGGGCGCAGCAATATTAACTGACGCTCGTGATTCTGATTCCTTCTTCACTGGTACTGGCTGTGCTGGCATATCATTTGAAGCCGTCCTTTGGGGAATGTTTCGAATATCACTGTATTTAGCTTGTCTGGTAAAGAAAATACTTGTTAGCACTCTGACAATCATCGGCGCATTATGGAATCGCGTACTGGGGAGGAGCTGGTTTTGTGCCGTCTTTGCGCTCGGTGATAATATCGATATCCTGCGATTCAGCGTCAGTCATTGCAATCGAGACGTGTCGCGGACGTCTTACCGAGTCGTCGTCGTCATCGTCATCTTCGTCCATAGCGGCGCCCTCATCTTCTTCTTCACCTTCCTCCAAGTCGTCTGGTTTAGGCTTGGTATCTTCTACAGGTGCGCTCTCGAGCTTAGGCTCCTCGGGTTGGTAGAGATCATCATCCTCGTCGATATCCATGTTGGCGATTCTCGTGGAAAGAAATTTGGTCGGATAGGATTTAAATCGAATCAGGAATGTATATTAAAACTTGAATGTGCATGTACAGAGGGCGTCAAGCTCAAGCTCTCACAATACAACAGCTAACTATTGGCTATTCGGCGCCGACATTTCTCCGGACTGCTGATTGACCATTGCTTCAGCTGCTCAGCGACGCTCACCGAGCCTGACCGAACCGCCAAATTGGTCCAAGCTCAGCTTCTCTAAAGAGCTTGGAGACTTTTTAATCGTGTCGCGCGACGTCAAAACACGGTCAATCGCAGGAATTTGACTTTGAAGCCACTGTCGCATTCGTTCAAAGTGCTGTAATTTTTTGCCCTTAGCATGTCATTGATCCGATCAGCAAGCGGTCCAGTAGGTGGTTTAAGCATCAACACCGGTGCTGCTAACGCCTTGTAAGCTCCACACCCGACTCTAACAAAACAATCAATCAATCATCCATCACCAATAATACCCACCCAACTTTCTGCTTCACTTTGTCTGGCGCGAGCTCCGCCAACCCAACTCGTCTAAATTTCCTCTTGCTAACCGGCGCATCATCAACAGCGGCAACACCGCCTCTAAACCCTCCGCTACTGGAAGTCTCTTTGGTTCATCTGCCTCTGCAACTCCTACAAACAACACCACAGCAACAGCGCAAACCGGAACAGGCAGCATGTCTCTCTTTGGCGGCGGCGCACAGAAGACGGGGACCGGTCTCTTTGGACAATCGACGACGGGAAGCACGCCTGCACCCTCAACCGGCGGTGGACTCTTTGGAAATGCTGGCGCTACAAACACTCAGTCGACGCCGAGCACTGGTGGTGGACTATTTGGCAACGCAGCTGCCAACAATACCCAACAACAAGGTCAGCAGCTAACTGGCGCGCCAATATCAGGAGCTCACTGGGGTATAGGAAACACGCAACAGTCAACAACGACCGGCACTGGACTGTTTGGCCAATCAACCCAGCAAAATCAAACCCAGCAGCAGCCTCAACAAACAGGCACAGGTCTCTTTGGGCAATCCGCAGCGACAAACACTCAGAGCAATACAGGAACCGGCCTCTTCGGTCAGTCTCAAGCAAAACCCGCCACTACGGGCACTGGTCTCTTGTGAGTTTTCTCGAGCTCTTTGCAGTGGCAATCGCTAACCTCTCACAGTGGCCAAGCCCAGCCTCAGCAGCAACAGCAGAACAACACATTAGGCCAATCTACGAACCAAGTCTCGGCCGTCCAGATCAACTACGACAGCATCCGCCCACGCAGCCGGTTCGATGATCTCGCCAAGCCCATACAAGACGAGATTGCGCTGTTGGACAAGGGTATTCAACGAGTTATCAAGATGCGAGACGAGATCGGTGAATTCATGCCTCAACACGAGAAGGATATCGAACAGCTCGGTCTTGACGTTAAGTTCGTCGAGTCCAAGTTCCGCACTGTTCAAGTCGCTCTCAACAACGATATTCAGACGGTCAAGGCCCTTCAGGATCAAACCCGAAAGAATGCCGCCGATGCTCGACTATGCTTTCGAGGTGCCGATAACCTCAAGCTCCCTACGCACTACCACCAGACAGGGCTCTTCGCGAGCCAAGCACCTGCTGCCGACTCCAACGGCGCAGACGCTGCGTCCACGCATGCAGATGCCCAGGATCTGATCACTTACTTCAACCGCATCTGCGACGATATCGAAAAGTACAAGACACGTCTTGATGAGTACCGTGGAGATATTGAGAGAGATATGCCTGGAGTTGAGAACGGCCTTTATGAGCAGATTCGAGCTCTGCGCGATCGTAGCGCCGGCAGCGTAGTCGTGCAGGATCAGCTGAACGAGGTGCTTTTGGCGCTAAGGGATACCGGAAGTGCTATCGTTGCACAGGCTGGACAAATCGCCGACACTCGAGAACGGCTGTCGCGTCTCCAGGCTGGTATCGTAGACAGCGGGGTTTACGCCATGGGTATGAACGCTTAAATCACTAGGAGATTAACTGGCAAAGAGCGGGCGAGTTAGGAACTTCAGATGATAATATCAATATGTTGGACATCACAAGAGTCCATTTCTTGTTTAGGGGACGGGGTTTCATGGAGGCATCATTTGGATGAACAGGGGAGGCTATGGTGTTGGCAGCTGTGACAGGAGACCTTAGTGAGGATAACCTTACGATATGTACGAATACCACTTGAACAAAAACCAGCAACACTATTGAGGGTTCGGGAAGACAAGAGCAGGAAGTATTTTTATCATACTCAACACAAAATAGTCGAACACAATACCGTGGCCAATGGCCAAGCACTCGAGCTACCTTGCACTAGTGTCGTCAAACTGGTCCAATATCCTGAATTTCATTATTTTGCCTCGCGATCACAAGATCGCCGGCCTGGGTATCAAAGCAATGCAGAGCCGTGATGTATGTACAAGTAATCGCTGTTTTCCCTCTAACTCCCTCTTTTGATGATCCTTGTGTTTTCTCGACAGAATACGACTAGAAGGTACCTTCTCCGTCGCCGTCATCACCATAATCGTCGCCAAAGTCATCGCCGTTCTCAAAGTAGTTCTCGGCATCATAATCACCCGCGTCTTCATCATCATATACTTCATCCTGCTCTTCCTCTTCCATGCCCTCCTCTTCTTCGAGATCACCGGCCTCGTCACCCTCCTCCTCCTTAAGTGCCTGAAGACGCTCGAGAAGATTCTTGCCCTGCATTTCGTCTTCAGCGTCGCCTGCCATGCCAAAAGCTTCCTCTGCGCTTGGTAGTGCGCTAACGCTAGATAGCTCAAGCTTCCTGCGCTTATAACCGCCAGGTACGTCCACGTTGTTGGTAGATGCAGCATCGATGGTTTCGTATAGTTCACGGGGGAAAAGTTCGCGGCAAACGGGGCGGTTAGACCAATCCGGGAGAGCGCGCTCCTCGCGGGCGAACTTGTGTGAGTAAGTGGGCACGGCAGTGAAAGGGTCTACAGATGCCTTGCTCTTAACACCAAATACAGCGTTCTTCTGTGCCTGTCCGTAGTGTTTCCGAGGTGCTGTCGGGTCATTGAGAGCCGTACGCTTAGATGTGTATAGAGGAGAGGCATGAATCTGGTGCCTTAGGAGTAAATGATGTTGTACAGCGGCTTTCTCGTGTGAGGCGAGCTCTCGGGGGGTTGGGACGAGGTACGGCTGTTTGCTATGTTAGCGATGTGTCACACCCCGAGCTGTGAGGTCTTGCGCTCGAACATAGAGCACAAGATACAAGACAAGAACATACGGGGAATAGCTCAGAAGGTCGCGCATCAGGCTCATCGCCTGTATCCCACGGCACATTGGGCCTTCCACCTCTTCCGCCGCCGCGTCCACCACGGCCACCACCTCGACCTCCTCGAGACATTGAGATGCGCGCTTCGACTGTGAGAGTAGATATAAGTGGCCGGTTCGAATACTGATTAACTAGATTGCAGAAGAGATGAACGATTGGGCTTTGATAGCAGTTGTAAAGCAAATGTCACTATTCGCGATCGAGGTTTGACGCAAATGATTTTTTGCGGGGTGTAGTTTAGATTCTGAATGCGCCTACGAGAGAAAAAAGAAGGAGCGGAATTGGCTCCGCCATGACGATGCCCCGCTGACCAGACACATTTTAGAGAGACACTTTGAGGTGACTGACTGCATGGGCTATGAGTGGAAGAAAAACTTGAGACTAAAGCTTAGGGCGACAGAAATAAATAGCCTAAGAGCTTAGGTAAACTCGAATAATGTGACTAAGTTATTCCGTCTCTTAGGCCCAGAGGAATCGAGTTTTCCACGACCCTGGGGATGGGCTACTGGGAGGTTATTCTAAATAGACAAACATGTTTCTTAGTAGTAAAAAACAATAAAAAACACAGTTCGTCTTACGTATTCTGAGTGGGACCTTCTTCCCCTTTCTTGTATCTGAACCATTTGTGTACCTTTCGATGCCTGTGAGCTTCAGGCTTCTTTGACTACGTACCCCTCCAGGCGGGTTGCAAAATAAACCGCACAAGGAAGGCCTGACAGAAAGACTAGCCTAAGCACTTGACTAAGTCGCCTAAAGCTATCATAAGCTCTTGTCATCCCTTATGCTTTAGTATAGTTGTGCGGGTTATTTCCTGAACATCATCATCATAAGATCAGAATGTCTGAGCGAGTCGTGCCTCAGCAAGGCGATAATGTCCCTGTCAGTGGACTCGCCGAATTGCACGCCCATCTCGCGGAGCTTCATCAACCTGGGAACGAACAAGCGCCACTAAGCCACAAGCTCTTTGACGATGTCGAGCTTCAACTCACTCGTAAGTCACAATCATCTCTTGGATTTCGACTACAGGCGCTGACCTGATACAGCTTCAAACATTCCCATCATCCAGCCAACTCTCCTCCCTCCATTGATGTCCCTTCTCAAAACCACAACCCAGGATCCAACTGTGGTCTTCTCCCTTACCACTAAACTTCTATCTCCTCTTTCATTCACCCAGTGCCTCTCACTAGGTGGTACCGAATCTCTTATCGAGGCTCTCAAGTCGCCTCTTCCTGGCGCAAATCTGCTCGCACTTAACATTATTCAAAAGGCTGCCAACAATGCCAGAGAGGTCGACGCTCTGGCTGCTCTGCCTGAAGTAGTCGAGGAGCTACTTCGCACATGGCTGAGTTCTCCAGATTCAGATGTTGGAGGACGCTCTACGAGGGTTTTGGGCAGTCTTCTCGAAACTGACTGCGATATCATGCCTGAGACCCAGCCAGCTATGACAAATGGCGTCAACGGTGCCAGCTCCTCGGAAACAGAGCTTGTGAAACGACATATTCCTGGGCACGCCAGTCTCTGGCGTTTGGTTATCTGGGATCGCCACTATCTCGAAATCCTTGTTTCTCTATGCCGCCCTGCAATCATTAACCGACAAGCAACCTTTGCACAAGACCGCCTGCTGAGAATCATCCCTCGTCTTACCGCGCTTCATCCTCGTGCAATGGCCATATCCCCGTTCGCGGATCTATTCCCATTGCCTGACTATGCGGACGATTCCATCGGCCACGGACTACTGCAGTGGGCAGCACTAAATATGGTCGATACCAGTGATATCCTCATGCATCAAACTCTCATTGTCTTCTTTGAGTCGTTTGTGAGCATCATGCGGATTGCAGGCGACTCGGTCGATAAGGACGCCATTGTGCGCAACGTTGTGAAGACAGCTGTTTCACAGGATCAAGAGCTGAAGCAGGCTTTGAGGACACTACCGGATCGGACGGTACAGGAGGAAGCAGAGCCCCTGGCCAAGTACATCAGCCGAATAATGGACTAATAGACCTCTAAGTTCAGAGCGCGAGAGATAAGTAATTAGAAAAGCTAGTCTGAACTGACGCAAACTAGCCTAAGCCCCCGACTAAATTGCCTATGGCTATCCTAAGCTCTTTTGTCATCCCTTATTCTTTAGTATAATGGCAGGGTTGTCATACTGGAATCCATTTCTGTATGCCTCAGCTGCATCGCTAAGGTCAGCTGGTCGTAGGTCTCGGCGGAAGGAAGTCGTCGTCGACATCTTAGCTATGATCTAGGTCAGCTTAGTATATCATACGTCAGGTGTAGGACAACTTACTTAGTTGCTTATTTCAATTGTCGACTTCGCTTCCGGGTTGGTTCGAGTTGTCGGATGTAGAAGGAAGAAATAACATTATCGCAATTATTGCAGCAAGAGCTTATATTCCGATTGATATAAGGTTTTGGTTAATATTGGAGCCTTGTGACCTTATTGAACCTTCTGAATTGTTCTCTCTGTTGTTGTATTGCTGAGGTTTATAGTTGAACTCACTTCTCTTTCTTGTAAAGATGATAGTGCAGCTAAAGGAAATAATGGCAGGGTTAGTGTGCGGATTATTTCCTGAACCGCCTGACACGGTAACAAGAGTCATTCATGAGAGACATAAACTTGTATATTTTGACACATCCCAATTCAATCCATAATACATGTCCCCAGGCCGGCTTATCGCTTCATCGGATAACCTGGGGTATCTAGAACAACGTCATGAAAACCAACATTCTCTATGATTCCATCCAACGCCCTGCTTCGCTTCGCCGTCAACAACCGTGGGGGAAGCCCATCCTATAGCATCCTCCTGGCGTCTGCTTCTCGATCACCCATTGGCTCTGCCGTCATTCGGCTGGCCACGCTATCTTGTCGTTGTCTTACGTGAGTCATTCCTTCGATGCCAAGTGCAACCTCCCCAACTCGTCGCAACACTACCAAGAGGGAGGCACGCAGGTCTGGGGTGAGGTCTTTGGTAAGAAGCTCAACTGCAAGGGGGTAGAAGTCGGGGATGTGTTTCTTGAAAGCATCCTCGGGGAAAGTAGCGTAACCTTCTAGAACATCGACGACAACAGGGCGCCATGCAATGATATTTCGGTGTTGGCTTTCTTCCTCCAGAGTGGTGTAACCGTGGACAATATCCTTACACAAAGGCACCAGCGCAGCCTCGACGTCAGGTCGGCTCTCTAATCGGCCAGGTGCGTCATCGGCAAACATGCGGAAAAGGATGGAGATATAAGTCGCAGCTGAACCACTCTCCTGCTTCAGAAGGTTGGGTGGCTGCTTCATGAAACCCTCGCGCCACAATCTCATGCGCAATTCCTTGTCCTCGTTGAAGCGACGAGCGAACTGGAAAGACCTCTTGAGCAGTCCCATCAGACGCAAAAGCTCCTGCGAGGGAATGTGTGCGTAGACAGTGTCATTACTGAAGAGTTCATTGACTGTCTCAATCATCAACAGCTGCAAAACACAACGAGAGATGATTCGGTTGAAAAATCGTCGTCTTGCTGCCGTCACTACGACGGGCTGCTGCTGGAGGTTGGATGATGGCTTGAACTCTTCGAGCGGAACATGAGGACCATCTGTCGTGGGCGTTTGAAGTTCATCCTCTTCAGATGGAGGTGGGATAGAGTTATCGTCCTCTTCTTCTCTGTCGTTGATCTTCAGAGACTTCTCGTCGACAGGTGTAGCATCCGTTGAACCCGCGGAGAACTCAAGACCGTTCGGGGGAGGTGATATCGAGGCAGTATTGTTGATTGTGGTTGCTGTGAAGAGCTGGTACGCGGTAGTTCGCTCAAACAATTCGCAGAAAGCGCCAACAAGCTTGTTCCAATGCTCAGGCTTGAACTTGGTGACGTTCTTGAGGATCAGCTGTTGTAAACAATTGCTGCCGATTCGTGAGATGGTATCGTTCTCTTGGCAGATGCAAAGTGCCAAAAGCTCCAAGAACCTGTCCAGCATATACTCCAATGCGTCGAAATAGTGCGTGAACAGGGTGATCATGTTTCGGAGGGCTTGGATCATGGTGGTTGATAGCCAGACTGACAGCTCCTCGTGGTTGAGAACGTTGGTCATTTCTGGCCGAGACCTCAGCACCATAAAGATAGGGTAGAGCTGCTGACGCCACAGAATGTCCCAGAACTCGGATGGGAAGCTACCGCCATATCGTAACAAGGTTTCGAAGAAATACTCGAGGGCGTTAGATCGCACTTCCAGGTCTTCACCAGTCATGAGGACGTCATGGAAAGCGAAGAGGACCGGGAACCAGTAGCCCTCCTCAACCGATGTGTTTGACCGTGATCGCTTTTCAGAAGTCTGCGTTGCGCCATCTGGAGGTGGAATGTTGTTGTATTTTTGTGACAAGGGGCATTCTGGCGTCTTGAGCATGGTAGGAATTAGAGACTTCAGTAGCTCCAAAGCTGCCAGACTCTTCTTCTGGAACTTGAGGTTCTTTGAGAACTCTGTCAAGCATACAATCAGATCCGTGAATGCACCCTGGGAAATAACCACCCCAAACTTGGTCTTGTATACCTGGTTGACGTTTTCGTAAGCCAGATTGACAATGCTTTCGTGGGGCTCTCTGGCAGCGACTGTGAAAACACCAAACATGGTCCTCCAGCCAGATCGGATGTTATCACCACGGGCTTGGATCATCTGTATCAGACATCTAAGAACCATATCCTTGACCGTAACGTTGTGTGTATTTGCGAGCACATGCTCAAAAGGTTTCAGGAAGTCCTTCTGGAATTTGAAACCGGCCAACTCCTCGATTTCCATGAATCGCATCGACAGCTGGCGCAGCGAATCAAGGGCAAAGAACACAATGTTCATGTTGTTGTGACATCCAACTCGATTGAAGTGCTCGCCAAAGACCTCCCAAATGTTGCTCCACTCGAACCTGACACGGTTCATGTTGTAGTAGCTGATCTCGACAATCTTCTGCAAGCTGTATGTACGGGGCATGTCGTTAGAACCAGAGACCTTGATTTCATCCCAGCTGACTTCTGTCAGTGCCTTGGCAAAGTAAACCATAGATTCACCGGTCAGATTCGCCGTATTGGTGAAAATACGGTCGACACTGCGAATCACATCATCAGATCGGCTCTCAAGGGCGATCTCGGTAGAGAAGCCCTTTGATGCAGTTCCCGATCTGTTCCGCACTGGCTTCTTGGAGTTCGACGAGCGGGAGTCTGAGGTTTCCGACCGTTGAGGGGGCAGGAAACGAGCTTTCGATACATCAGGCACAGCACTCTCGTCCACGCCACCTGAGATGAGCTGAAGTCGGTCGAGTTGACTAATGCACATCAAGATGTCTTTCCACGACTCGCGTAGAACATTGCCCTCAGTCTGTCCTAGCTCAAGCACGACCTTAAGGGCCTCGATGTTCTTGGCCAGCATTTCTTGAGGATTGTTCAAGTTAGTGGTGTTCTTCAAGGCTGACATAAACGCCTCCCTGGGAGTAGACATGTCAAACAGACAGGCAATTTGTGTAGCCAACTTCATGCCCTCAAGACAAAGCTTGTTGACCTCGAGGTTGTGCGACTTTTGTATCTGGCTTGAAAGTGTGGAGAAAATCGACATCCAGGTAACGCTGAACATAGGACTGACATGCTTGAAGGAGGTTGCAAGAATGTACTTTGTGCCAGCTTTACGGCGTTGGCTCTTGAATAGGTCTTTGAATAACTGTTCTGAGCGCAGGGCGATCTCTTCGGATTGTTGCATGTATGCCTCGCGCTGCAAGTCACGGCCAACGTTGGAAAGAGCTTGTCCAAGGCCAGCAGCAATGCCAGTCGACTGAGCGGGCGCACTGCCAGCTGCGGCTGCCGCATCTCGCTCACTCTTGAGGACGATCTCGTTGGCGGCGATTTCGTCGTAAATGCCTAGAAGGTATTCATCGGGCAAATTGGCGTTATCATTAATACCGCGGTTGTTCTTGATAAACTCCTCCTTGCTCATGCGCTTGGCGATCTTGACGCTGTGTAAATCAGTGTTGAGTAGAATGACGGAATAGGCCAGGACATATGCAGTGTCGGCATTGGCGAATGCATTGGGATTTCCAAGAACATAACGCTCAGCAAACTTGAGCATGAATCGATCGATTTTCTGAGCTTCACCAGGAAGACGGAAGGATTGGAGGAATTGGCGCAGCGAGTCGACAAATCTCCTTTTGGCGAACTCCATGGTATCGACGAATGCGTGCATGATGTCGATGTTTTTTTGATCTCCTTCGCCCAGATACTCTCCGATTTGAGCCTTGTCAAGCTTGTCCTCCTTAATCAAGAACTCAGCAATGTCTTTAGGGCTGTCGCTTGGAATAAAGCCATCACGAAGGAGCATCTGAATACCCTTCTTCGGCTTAAAGTTGAATTGGTTGATTCCCTTCATCAAGGCCGTCTTCCTCATCTTCTCTTTTTCTAGCTGATCCGGATCGTCTTCCAGAATAGGGGTTGATGGAGGTAAAGGAGTTTCCACGCGAGAGACACTATCGTTGATACTGGGATCGATCGATGGTCGGATATCCAAAGAGCCTTTGATGTCCTGGTTTTCAGAGCGTGCGGGCTCGGCATCACCTCGAATCGGTGCCGACCAATTGACCATGGATCGCAACGTCTCAACCAAAGCTTCGATAGACAATCGTTTAATTGCATACTCCTTGGGGTAGTCTGGTTCAGCGTCTTGATGAGGTGCAATGTGGGCTACTGTCAGAGGAGGCGGAAGGGTTGCCTTGAGTTGCCATTCACTCGCAGGAGTGGTCTTTGATCGCATTTCCTCGTACACTTGCTCATTGATGGTAGTAATAGTTAGTGGGGTTGTCGAGAACTTGGACAAGTCCTCAATGATTGTTTGGTAAATATTGTCGACCGTCTGATCGCAGTCGTAATTAAGGTAGATTTCAACCAGTGCCTTAGGGTCGGCGCATAACCGGTTGAGAATTGTAACAAATTGTACTTTTTGTGACAGTGGTGCCGTTCTTCGCGCAAGAAGAGCCAAGTAGATTTCATTCAAGAAGACCTCGATTTCTTTCTGTCGAGGACGTTAGTAAACTATGGCTTGCGCTACAGAGGTGGACTTACCTTGAAATCAGCACGCATGTACTTGACCATCAGCCAAAAGATCTCGCTGCTCACGTTGAATATCCGGTCAACTGAGCTAGCGCCATTACGAGTTATACTTAGACAAAGATAAAACTTGATCGCCTGCAAGAAACTCGTAGGCTCGCCGCTTTTTGAATTCTTAATCGTACAGAAGGGAGAAGTGAAAACGGCGATGTTGTTGTTTAGAAGGGTATGAATTAAGTGAAGAGAAATCAGCTTGGAGCGCATTGGCTGGCCACGAACATCGTAAAGCTGATCCGGTGGTAGAACCTTTGTTGAGAGGTTGCAGAAAGATCGAAAGACGAGGTAGGCATCCCGGATGTAAACCTCATCCTCAGCATCCAGCACATCGCCATCCTCGGCAGAGGCATGATCCTGGCCCGCCTGATCAGAGACTGGAGTGTCGGTTTCCCTTCGTTCAGGCTTAAGCCGTGTTACCATGGTAGGTCCATCACCCAAGTTCGAGTCGTCAAAACTCTTGCGATGCTCAAGATCTTTCAGCGTGAGCTTAGCACCGCTCTCGGCAGGTTCGGTCGAGGAATGAGCGGCCTCAGCGGCTTCGGCTGGTGACTCGTCGCGGTCGGCACTGTCGTTGGCGCCATTGGTCGATTCGGCCTGGTCAAAGGTGACGTTGCTGGAGCCATTCTTCAGGTGTTCCAGGTTGAGGCGGGCTTCCTTCATATGCAGTCTTGTCTTGACACGCTCAAAAACAGTACCAACCATCTGAGTCAAAGTACCCTGGGCAACCTGCTGGTTGGCTGTGCTTCGCGACAGCAAAAAGACATTGTATACTTGTCGCACGGCCTTGAGAAGACCAGCGCCATGGACGACGATCTTGTCATTGAGGACGGCTGCAAGTAAAGATTTGACGATTTGAAGTTGTATCTCAACGGCAGTCGTTTCGCCTTGGAAGCAGTTGCAGATGGTATCGATGGCTCGCTCGATCAGGGGAGGGACGGGCTCAGTACCCTCTTCGGTCCCTTCGGAAGGGTTACTCGGCACGGAGAAGTATGAGTAGGAAATGAGCTTTCCAATACAATCGAGAGCGGTCGTGGTGAGTTGGACATTCGTAGAGCGTGATGCTAGCTGTAGAGGAGCGAAAACAATCTCAGGGTCGGGAAGCTGGTCCTGTTCTTTGATGGCATCGAGTGCCTTGGTGGTGGTCTCCTCGAGCTGCTTGTTGCGCTGAGCATCCTTGGACGAGGCAATGGCCTCGAGCGAGGATACTACAAATTTGAGGGAGCTCATGGGGGAGCGCAGAAAAGGCCAGTGGCCATTCGGTGGGGGAGTAGGTGTTCGAGAAGGTCGAAGTCGAAGGATGGAAGTTGTGAGGTTTACGTCGTTCCCCAGGGCAATTAAAGAAAGGAGACGTGGATGCGGCGGACGAGGGAGCTAGAGCTCACCTATGCGCCGTAAGTTTAAAAGTCTCGGCGCTGCACGTAGGCTGACTTTTGAACGTAAAAAAAAACTTACAGACACGCTGAATATCCAGGCTGGTCAGTACCCAGCAAAAAGAGAACAAGTGAAGAAAAACAGCCCGTGTCTTGGTGATGTTGCCGTCAGCTTTCAAAAGCTTAGAGGTACCTAAGTAGGTAGTCCACGCTGCAGACACCAATTTAGGTACAGTACCAGGGATACAGAGTCGAAGTGGACAGCGTTACCAGTGGAGGCTCCAGTTTCCGAAAATGAGCTCTGGCGGCGGGACCCTTAGCCCCAGATGGCCTCGTAAGCTGCCAATTAGCGGCCGTGGAGTGGCATAGTGTCTTTGAAGCCAGGTACCGATACATCCATCTTGGGGATTACCAGCCACAAGACGATATTCCTACCCTTGGCTTAAGGTCTAGGTTAGTAGTTATGAGATATCAGCATCAACAACCCTAGATAATTCATCATAAAGATTCTAGGATTGACGACAGCCTAAGAAGTCCAGGGTCTATCATTTTGGTTTCTTCCTTTTGCTTTTCTTTCAGCGTTCTTCAGCAATTACCCAAGTCTTCCAATTACATTGTACAATGTCGACAGTAACTTTGACCTCTCCCGTACGGTTCAAAACTCTCGATAAGTCAATCTAATGGAGAATTCGCATGGCAACTGAATTCCAAGCAAGGTAGACAAGCCTATAACTCTATCATTTTAACAATTCGATTCATACTTTTCATCACTCATCATCACTCATCATCAGCTTCATCAGCTTCATCAGCATCAGCGCCATCTCCTTCTTTCCACCCATCCCTTGGCTTTGCAGCCTTTGCTAAGAGATTCCTCGTAACTTCTAGACGCCAGATTTGAGGCCCCAATTCTTCATCGTTCTTACGGTTCGCCTCAACCCAAGTCCGTATCTGTCCTCGAACTTCCTTATTACTTGTAACAGTTGTCAATCCCGCTGCCCAGCCAAACATAAAGATAGACAGCTTGGAGCTCTTGAAGGCACTACTCAACGCCACATCTTGGGCAACCTGAGGAAGTTTATCCTTACTTATAGCAACTGCAATAGCGTCCATGTCCCATGATTCATCGATGACAGTTACGGGAATCTGGACGTTTGAGGGCAACGGATGGATGGTAAGTTTCTGAAAATGATCACGGATAAGGTCCGAGGACATCTCTTGTGTTCCAGTACCAGGCCAAGGGATCAATAGCCGCCCACGTTCACGCTCAGACACAGTACCGACGGTTCGTAATACGTCGTGAAAATGCTCTGCCGCCTCCCGTGTGCATACGAGCTCGCGATCCGCCAAGACTGGATATAACACGCGAGCCATAAGTCCTCCTGCATGGGC
Organism: Fusarium cf. aywerte; assembly: GCA_011034095.1. Lineage (NCBI taxonomy): Eukaryota > Fungi > Ascomycota > Sordariomycetes > Hypocreales > Nectriaceae > Fusarium > Fusarium cf. aywerte. Next base: position 462,068 of record WETZ01000012.1, read on the forward strand.
ATTTTCTTCTTCTATCTGCGCGCGCGTCGTCCGCGACTGCCACGGTTGAGGTTCAAGGTCTAGATGTGTCAAATCCGAGATAAGGTCGATGAGAATGGTGTGATCGAGATTGATCGTAGGTGTAAGTGATGCAAGCTCGTTACCAACGAGGTTGGCAATGGCTATATCGAGTGGTGGGCTGGGCGCGGCAACGAAGTCGCTATCTTGGTCTTCGATTATGACTTCGACAAGAGGATCCATATGTTTTAATTGGTCGAGGAGAATATCCAGTTCCTCTTCTCCTCGACTGAGAGTAGCCAGAACAAGGCGTATCCGAGGGAACCGATATTCGTAACGGTTCATCCTCGCAGCTGTCACTAACCGTTGCACGTATTTCGCCAATGGCGTATCATCCCACTCTTCTGGGTCGACTTGATCTCCAAGTTCATGCTCACCCCATCCCCAGCCACAATCATTCATCTGACGAGCAAGCCGATCGCGAGAGATGGCTTTAACAGTGATCCATTCTCGTCCCTCTTCAACTACGTCGACTTCAACACGTCCTTGTTCCTTCAAGAGACGGTGCATACTGTGTTTGTCTTTTCCAGACAACTGACGTTTCTCAATTTCCTGCTTTCGCGTCTCTTTTGTCGATCCTTGAAACGATTGATTGATGGCGACAAAGCCATGACTTTTCTTGAGTCGATTCCATTGTGCGATACTATGAGTTGTGAATGTCACAGTGGCATCAAGTTTCCGCGCTCGAACCGTGAGCTGCTGTGCGTCAAACTCGGTTTTTGATGATGAAAATTCCTCGATGAGCTTGCACAATGCGCAATTTTCGCGCTGAAGGGCCTTTAGGAAAGTCGGCAGTCCAGATGATGATACAGGCCTCGACTTTGCTTCTAGACTCTGGATGAATCGTTTAATCTCATGAATGGTGGTGACAAGAAGCGTTGAGTTTCTCTTTGCTGAATCGAGTATTTGAGATCGGCGCAGAGTCGTTTCTGTGCCGTCCGACATAATGACTGGCAAACCCTGGAAAGCATAAGCGACGAAATTAGTGAGTCAGTCGATGGCTTTTCGGGTCAGGGTCTTGGGTAGTTTATTTTTACTGCCCAAGGTTAAGTTGCGAGGAAGTTTTCTATTTCTAGAAACTCATTATTGCCCAAAGGAGCACATCTTGAACCCATGTGGCTAGTGGGGCTTGTGGCTGATGACATATTGAGAACGCAGATAAGAAGATAGTGAAGGAACATATCTTCTTGAGGTCAGAAATGGTAGATGGAGGTTGAAGTTCGAAGACGCATATATTTGTGTCCTCTTACACGTATTCTTTGATCGACGATACTACGGCGTCAGCGAATGGTTGTTACCTATACTGGAATAAACGTTATTCGCTACTAGCACAGAGTCATGTAATGTAACTCAACCAGAGCCTCAAGATCCCAGTCAATGGACTTAGAGAGCCCAGCTTTCCGCAATTGCCGGACCAACTCTGGACCGAATGCTTATGTCCGTCAAAACAGACAACGCGGCAGGAAGGAGGAAAAAAAGCGCCCTTAACAATATTTCATAGTAAGCACTATCAGATGCTTTTGCAAAAGGATTCAGGTCTTATGTATACTTTCCCCTATAGGTTTAGCTTACACCCTATCACTAACAGGAACTCGGTCTTTTGACTCGGTCTTTTGCATCCCCGCCGTGTTGTTTAACATCCCACGACCTTGAGACTCACGAAGATGCATACAACTTCTTTCTCTCCTAGAGTGTAGCATGTGCGATGCCGTTCGAATTCTCCGTGTCTCGCTGATTTTGACCCGAGTTGATTGAGTTTTCTCGGTCTTCAAGCATGTCCCAGTACTCACCTCCAATCACAATGTCGACTCCATCCTTCTTTTTTAATGATCCGCTTGATATAAGTCAAGAGACCATTATTGAAGCAACAGCTTCAGCAGACCATTCTTTTACTTTCCCGGCCGAAAAATCGGCTGTCGGGAGTGGAAACGCCGTGTCTTCGGCCGCCAAGACGGACAAGAAGCGGCGCCGGCCGGCCCTCTCATGTGAGCAATGCCGGCGCCGCAAGATCCGGTGCGACCGCAGCTTACCTTGTGTAAATTGTGTCAAATCAAAGATCTCACCTTGTACATACGCCCCTACGCATATACCAGCCTCACGAAACAAGAAAGGCACAAGTCATGCTGCCGGGGCAGACTCGTCACATGTACCAGGGAGGTCGGCCCCTGCTGTTGACTCTAACCGTATTCAACCCTCGTCAGATCCATCTGGAAGACGACAATCCTCCAGTGTTCCAAGTTCGACAGTAGGGTCCAACTCGGAGACCTCGACTGTCGATGCATTGGCTGCGAGGGTCAAGGAGCTCGAGCAGAAGCTTGCTGAGACTTGTCACATCACACAGCCCGGAGAAGACAGATTACTTCTGCCTGATGGCCGGGAGGAGGAAGAGCCAGCCCCTATGAAGGGAACTGTCTCCAAGACAAGGTTCTTTGGTCAAAGTCATTGGATGAATGGCGTCGATATGGTTTGTGCCCCTATCCGCGATTCAAGGTTGCCTTCTAACGTACGTGAACGTATAGTTTCCTGGTGTCCTTGATGCGCTCAAGTTGCCAAACCCACGTAACAAAGAGCCTCATGTGGTCTTTTCCAAGTGCAAAAAATTAGCTCGAACCATCAAAGCACATCGCCTTAAACCTGTATCAACAGATAAGCTCGGACAAACCATTCCCGAGCGTGCCCTTGCAGATCAACTCGTGAACGCCTACTTTGATACCTTTGAGGGCGTTATACGCATCCTTCATCGTCCTACTTTCCGAGTAGAGTATGAGCGCTACTGGCAGAATCCCGAAGCTGCTAGTCAAGTGTTCATCATGCAGCTACAGCTTTGCATGGCTCTTGGGGCAACAGTCCACGACGATGTCTTTAGTCTGAAGTCTGCTTCCATGCAGTGGGTGCACGAGGTCCAGATCTGGCTTATGCTGCCCCCGGAAAAGAGCAGGATGACGATCGCTGGTATTCAGATTATGTGTATGCTGTGTATCGCCAAAGCGTGCTGTGCAGTGGGTCAGGATCTTACTTGGGTCTCTACAGGAGGCCTGGTTAGACAAGCCATGTACATGGGGTTGCACCGTGATCCAAAGCATCTTGGTAGCATGTCTGTCTACCGGTCTGAGATTCGACGACGACTTTGGGCGACTATACTCGAACTCAATCTGCAGTCTTCCTATGACGCCGGGGGCCCGCCCTTACTTTCTTCGAAGCACTACGATACACGACTCCCTGCCAACCTCAACGATGGTCAACTCTCTGATGAGCCGGATGCCGAGAGACAACCAACTGCTAACCCTGAAACTTTGACCGATATGTCAGTTCAACTTGCCCTTCACAAGTCCTACGCACTTCGCTTGGTGATTATCAGGCACGTCAACGAGTTTCGATCCAAGGAATCTTACTCCGAGACACTTCGTCTCAACTCTGAACTCACAAAAGCATGCCGCACCCTGACAGAAACCCTTGCTGCTCTATCGCAAGCCCAGAGACACCAGCCACGTATTATCTTCACCCATTTTCACAGTGCTCTGGTCCAGATGTTCACGTATCGCTGCTTCCTATCTCTCCATCAGCCCATGGTCGCCCGCTCCAACGACGACCCGACTTATTACTACTCTCGCAAAGTATCCCTCGACTCCTCACTCAAGCTCGCGCAGATATGCGGTCTTTCGACACCCCGTTATGGGACCTATCCTATTGGCGGTTCGATCGACCCTGCGACAAGTCTCAACCGTCTCATCACCAACGGCGCAGGGCTTTTTCGCGTGATACCCACTCAAACGCTCTTCTCCATCGCACTGGAGTTTATCAAGAAGTCAGAAGAACAGCGAGAGAGTCTTGGTGGGCTCCCGGCCATGGGTTACGGGGAACTCCGTTCTATTCTAAACGCCGCTCAAGTATGGTACGAGCGACGGATACTAGCAGGAGAAACAAATGTCAAAGGACATTGCTTCGTTGGTGCTTCAATAGCGCTTGCTGACGCTCTCGAATTGGGGCTTTCGAAGGAAGATACTGACCAGACCATCATCGATGTTGGGTCACGTATAAGTAGCAAGAGTTATGATCTACTGAAGCAGGTTGCTGAACGCGAGGGCATACCTGTTGCTGAACCTGAAGACGAAGAGGCGATACAAATCGATGTGCCCCTGTGTGACAGCGATGCCATGCAGGGGATTATGGAGTTGCCATTAGACTGGATGGTGATGGGGGATTTGGGCTTAGATGGCATGGGAGGTTTCAATTGGGTTAAAGGCAATGAGAATATGCCCCAGCAGTTTGACTCTGTTGACCCATCAGTTGTCTCTCAGTTTTAGGGTGGATATCATAGCACATGGGTAATGATAATGAATGGACGACACAAGACTAATCCCATCTCATGTAATAATGCAAAAATATTCCTCTCCTGTAACAATTTTCATATATGCTCAGTTCAGGTCCTGAGGAGCTGTAGAGAACATAGTCGTTTAGTGTAATCTTCAGCTAGGAAGCATTGAAAACGCATAATTGCCAGAACAATGGAAGACGTGGTTAACTGGATCAGAGTAACACAGAGAGGAGCGAATATATAATGAGGGGATATGCAATAGATTCTTTGTCCAAAACATCCCCCAAGTTCGAAAGGATATAACATTATTAATCAATGGTCATTGTACATGGGCTTTTTCCGCCTCGTAAATCTTCCACACTTGCTGCGACGTGACCAAGCGATGGGAGCTCTATGGGTATCTTCATAGTTCCTCGTCGCCTTGGTTCACAGATCTCCACCCAGGATCACTCTCGTAGGCATTCCCACGACTCCCAAGTAAACTCCTTGCCGCATCTCTTCTTTCCTTCAGAGATCATCTCCGCCTGTTCTATAAAAAGTCATTTCCTCGCTCGGCTGGCCTTTGCTTTCTCCGTATGTTTCTGAATTCAGAGGTAGGTGATTGCTCTGCCCCTGATTTACAGAAGAAGCTCAAGAGGGTTCTCGATAACCTTCTTGAGCTCCTTGAGCCACTCAGCACCGACGGCACCATCGACGACCTTGTGGTCAAAGCTGGCAGTGAGGGTGATCTGGTCGTCGAACTCAACACCGGCCTCGTTGTCAGAGGGAATGGCAACCTTCTTAGTGGTACCAACGGCAAGGATGGCAGCCTGAGGAGGGTTGATGACGGCAGTGAAGTGGTCAACAGCGGGGTTCATGCCCATGTTAGAGATGGAGATGGTACCACCCTGGTACTCCTCGGGCTTGAGCTTGCCATCGCGAGCCTTCTTGGCAAGAGACTTGACCTGAGAGGAGATGGCCTCGAGACCACGGCCCTCAACACCGGTGACGATAGGGGTGATGAGACCAGTAGGGGTGGAAACGGCGACGGAAACGTCGACCGTGTTGAACTGGCGGATGTTACCGTCACGCCAGCTGGAGTTGACCTGGGGAACCTTTCGGCTGGCAACAGCGATGGCCTTGATCAGGAAGTCGTTGACGGAAAGCTTGTACTTGCCGTCGGCAGAGGCGTTAAGAGCCTGGCGGAGCTTGAGAAGCTTGCTGACGGAGAGAGAGCTGGTGACATAGAAGTGGGGGTTGGTCTGGGTGGACTCAACCAGGCGGTTGGCAATGGTCTTGCGCATGCCGCTGATGGGGATGTCCTCGTAGGTAGCACCGGGGGCGCTGGAGGCGGCGGCGGGGCTGCTCATGGCCTTCTTGACATCCTCCTCAGTGATCTGTCCGTTCTTGCCGGTACCCTTGAGGCCATCGATGTTGATGTTCTTCTCACGGGCAAGGCGCTTGGCGGGAGCGGCAATGTTGGGCTCACGGTCGAGAGCAGTCTGGAGACGGCCCTGAGACTGGTACTGCTGGGGCTCAGGAGTAGGCTCGGGGGTGGAAGAAGACTCAGACTTGGACTCAGACTTCTCCTCCTGCTTGGGGGAAGCGGACTTAGCGGCATCACCACCAGCGTCCTCAACGGAGAACTTCTCGAAAGCGGCGACATCGGTACCCTCCTCAACGAGAACGGCAATGGGCTATGAAAAATCAGAGTTAGTAACGTTGCACATCAATATTGATTGATATTGGCTATAGGAGCAAGATACCCCGAGACCCGAGAGGTGGCCAGAGTGGATTCAAAAAATTGAATGACTTACGCTGCCAACAGGAATATCCTTCTCGCCGGCCTCCTTCAGGATCTTGGCGATAACACCCTCCTCCTGGAACTCGAAGTCCATCTGAGCCTTGTCGGTCTCGATCTCGACGAGGACGTCACCGGGGGCGATAGCATCACCGGGCTTCTTCTGCCAGGCGCCAATGTTGCCAGCCTGCATGGTGGGAGACAGAGCAGGCATCTTGATGACCTGGTGCTCAGGGAAAGAGGCATAGTGTCGCACAACGNACGTCACCGGGGGCGATAGCATCACCGGGCTTCTTCTGCCAGGCGCCAATGTTGCCAGCCTGCATGGTGGGAGACAGAGCAGGCATCTTGATGACCTGGTGCTCAGGGAAAGAGGCATAGTGTCGCACAACGTGGGCAGCGAAGCCGGTTCGCAGAGCGCTGTGGGTAGGGGCGAGGACGCGCCTTCGGAGAGCGGCGCTGAGCATTGTGGAAGATATTAAGGTCCTTCTGATTGATAGATATATTAGTCGGTGTTGAACATGGGGCAGCGCGAATATGAATTGAGCCACTTTTGGAGTATTGGGGGGGCATTGGGAAAAAGTACTCACCGGCCGGATTGGCAATTGATAGAAGAAATGTTCAGATACGTGACGTGAGGTCACGAACAGGAAATCGAGAGCGGAGGGAAGAAGTCAAGGACGGAGAGTGATGCAGCTCTGTCGTGAGAAGGAGAGAGGGAGAGAAAGAGTCGGGATCGGAGGAAATTCTTGGGGTTGGACAGACGTGGAGTTTTTTGCATGTTGAGCTCCGACGATTGAGGTACTTTGAAGCTTTGGCGTGGACTAAGCCCTTTTAGGACCCAAAGTGACTGCAGGGGCCTTGAAAAGAACCCAGCATTGGTGGTGCTGAGAGGCAGAAGCGACCGTTGAGAGGGCAACATTTTGGCGACTTCAGGGCAGTTGCACCGTTTTTTGCGAGGCATTTAGGGGACTGCAGGCGCTGTAAGGCGCACAACTAAAACATGACCCGCCAAAGAACTGGGAGCTTAGAAAAAAAAGGGACGTGGATGCCATCATGGTACCTCAACTTCGGGGGATCATTACGCGACATGAGCGAACTCCGGGTGAATAAGAATAACGAAGAGTGTATGTGTAAGTCATTGATATCTGTTTACTGCAATTGAGGTTTTCTATTACTAATTTTCCTTCGCCTATACCATCTCAATACATCAAGCCTAAGTGATAAGCATCATCCTCAAAAACTTGCTGATATTTGTGTTGAGACAATTATCAAGTCTCTAAAGTACCTCCATCTTATCTCCATTGCGCCTCCGGTTGCTAAATTTTCGTCGGGCAAATTATTTTGGCTTCGGGATAGATCGGCCCGGATGGTGGGGTCTTTAATTGGTCGAATTTGACTAACCCAAAGATTTTGAGCATGAACGGGAATAACGATGATGAGAAGGTCTTCAATGACTTTAATTCCCAGATGCCCTTGCTACCTCTTGATGGAGAGGAATAAATACTGGTGGTGACTACTTGAACACAAAGCTGTCGTCCGAGATCTGATAACATATGCAATTTGTTTGGAGTATTACCAAGACAATGTACACTCTAATATACTAAATGAAACAAAAACATGACATGAAAGCAGGATATCTAGAATTATTCATCATTACATACATCTATTTTATCAGAGAAATTTGTACTTTTCCGTTCCCCTTATATCATTAAAATCTAATATCAATTTCCTCCTGCCCACCACACTTTGACCAACTCTTTCGGTCCACTCAACGCCGATGAAATAGACCTTTTGTGCTTTGGTCCTTTGGTCCTCTGGGAACTCTTTGTGCTTTTTGAGCTCTTAGAACTCTTGGACTTGGAATTACTAGTGTGCCCCTTGGTAAGTATCACGGACTTTCGCTGAGTACCCTCAGCCCCAACCATTGCTGTACCCTGACGAACCATCCCGAGTCTCTCCTTTGCTGGCTTCGGCGGTGGTTTGGGAGGAGGGATTGGTCTCATTTCAACTTCCTCTGGTATTGAGTCTTTGGGGACAAATGCACGGATACCAAAATTGCCTTCGGTTTTCTTTGCTCGTCCATCTCGGCCCCTGGTTCTTCCTCTGCGGTCCCATCCCATTGCAAATCTCCGGGGCACGTCTCCTTCCGTAAAAATAGCTTTAAGTTCACTATCCGGCTGCCATTGTGCGGCACGAGGTAGTGATTTCAAGAGGTTGCCATCCACAAGAAGGGCTGTGAGGGACGCGATGGTCGTCGGGGTGCGTGGAAGTTGAACTCGTCGCCATGAAAGCCATGAGGCAATGTGAAGTAGCATCAATGCACCCACGAGACATTGAAGAATTCTCGTAGCGATCTCATCTTGGTGTAATCTGACCTTTGCTACCATTCGACTGCCGCTGATGATTGGGACCGCTTGAGACACTGATTCATCGGGATCGATGCCACTGACGATGGTGGTACCATTTGCTGTTGGGAATGTACCCTGCGAGGACAGATGGCGTCGACTCTTGAAGTTCAATGACTGTGCCCTTATGATTCCATGCTGAGACAAAATAGCTGACTGAGTTTTATTTGTGGCATCGGCGGATGAGCTGCCGAACGTCGAATCGGGGACAGCGAATTGAGAGGAGTTTAGCATTGCGAAGAAAGGGTCGAGCAGGCCATTTGAAGAGACGTTGACGAGTGAGGAATAATCGAGTTCCGGAATGGCGACACTTGTGTCCTGGACTGTGTGCTCAACAGGAACAGGAGGATGATCTGGGTAAATATGAAGTTCAGGGCCGTGGAAGACGGCATTGACGTCAACTGCCTCAATCGTCTCGTTGCAAGCAAGGGCGTTAATGCTGGCCACAGACATATCGATACTACCCAAATTGTCCAGTTCTCCCCAGATGTAAATCCAGTCGGAACATTGAGGCGTCGATTTTGTTTTCCCCTGTCCAACGCCAAAGACTGTGTTCCCACTCAAAGTATCAAGACTTTGAGTGGAAAATGAGCCACTCGATGTTCCGATGATAGCATTATTATTACTTTGTCGTCCGTTTCCACCACAAGTTTCGCCTCTAAGGTCCACGCGTAGTGGGTTGACAGTTCCGTCATCGAGTTCGACTTCGAGGGTAAGGTTGGTGGATATCTCATCTGAGTTATACAATCGGCAGGACATGTTGGGCCGAATTGCTGTCAGTCGTGCAGTGACCATCAAATCATCGCTATTGTCCTCTTCAACCAAAGACACAGCAGGTATGTTGAGATCGGCGAAGGTGAACGGGGGATAAGGAGCATCGCCAGCGAGTATTAGCGATGCCATAATGGTGTCATTGGTACAGTCGGTGCATATAGGATCATCGTTGGAAGATGCGAGGCTGTTGGCAAAGAAATCCTCGGTGCGCAGTGGAAGACTAGTATCAAGTTCAATCGGCTTGGGATCGAATAGAGGAGCAGAAGCAACTACAATGAGAAGCGCCACGAAACCACCAGTGATCGCAGTCAAGGCAGCGATATCCCAAATCTTAAGCGCTCGTCTCCAAGCCACATGCCTTAGAGCGTTAGCCAAGTTCAACCCAACAGTCTCATCATAGTCTCCCCGTCGTGCGAGGTGAGAAAACGGAGAGAGGAGCCTCGTCCACCACTCCAAGGAGAGCATGTACATGGCCACCACGAGCAGCACCAAAGCTGGCACAATAGTCCACGCCAGATATGCTGCATCGTCATCCATCGTTCTCAAACCCTCGTAACGCTGCGACAAGCGAAGGGAAATCTCGAACCCTATGATGATACATGCCAGTACAAGGATGTATATCAATCGAACCAGGCCGTGCAAAGGAATAGGTTGCCTCCAAGTCGAAGCATCATATTTTCGTGGTTGGGAGTTGGCAGGGGGTGCTTTGCCGCCAAAGATGTGAAAGTAGCCCAAGTTGGGGCTATCCAGCTTTTCGTGACCTTCAGCTCCGCTCAAGTAAGTCGAGCCCTCGAGCTTTGATCGCAAGACTTTGTTAGGCGCAGGTCCCAGACCTTTTAGGGACTCAACAAGAGGATGGCTGTGTGCGACTACAGAGGCCATACCAACGATAGTGCTGGGATCTCGTGGGAGAAATCCCTTCTTTGGAACAAGACATATCGTTGCTAGAATCAGAAGCAAGCAGAGTACTAGAAGTGCTGTTATCAAGTATGCAGGAGCAGCTCGCACAATGAGACGTCGTCCGACGAAGCTGGCAACAGCAGTTGAGGAGCTGGATTCTGGTTCCATCATGGCATATCTAGCAATCAGAGCTGAGTACTGCGCGTGGAAGTTTTCGGTAATATGTCTCAGGATGGCTTTATCTGTTAGCGATTCCACTTTGGGAAGATCCCATCCCTCTCGCGTATTCAACGCAAGTGCAGCAGACATAGCTTCGTCAACTTCGAGAATGGCATCACCACTGTATAAAGTGTCCAGAAACGTCGATAGTAGCTGCTTCTCGGTTGCCTCGTCGGACTCCAAGGACTTGAACATAGCACGGGTCACTGCCCATGGATGAACTTGTTCAAGAGTGGTATTCTTCGCTTGAGGATCGGGTGTAACTGAAAAGACCGTTTCAAAGCTCTTGGAAACTTCCATCGTGGTGATGCCGTACTTTGGTTTGCAAAGGAACGCAGCTGATGACATCTTGCCATCGATTCGCCCGTTTGATGTTTTTGACTTTCGCTTGAGTTGGTCGGCGTTGACGTCCAAAAGACCAGCCATGACGGCTATTCGCTGTTCGTCGTCTTTCGTAGAGCCACCGCAGCTGGCTGACTGGAACACTAGAAACGCTCTCGATAAATCTTCGTTCTTGGTACTCGCAAGTTTCGTGCTCGTGATGGTTTGTGTTGAGGAACATCCTGTCTCCGACAACGTCATATTCAACACAAGAGAATCTTCTTCCACCAGCCTCATCGAGTCCAAGGTCAACTCCGCCTCTTTACATTCCAAGTCACCCATAAATCCATTCACGTCCGCCGTGATCGCTATTAGTTCAGTAATGTCGCTAGAAAATGGTGTATATGCGGCTCGAGAAGTAACTCCGTTCGGAAAAGTAATGTTATCAGCCGCCAAAGCGGCAAGAGTAAAATAAGGTAACGATCCTACGTCTTCTAACCCCGAGGCACTGTTGGAGAACTTGGACTCAACTGTAATAACAGACTCATAGCGCGCAACAGTGACGACTCGGGGGGTGACAAGGGCCGTGGAGAATATAATGATTAGTTTAAATATTATTCCGGCAAAGACCGGAGTTGCAACAAGCCAGTCTCTGTTTCGGACTGACTTGATTATGGCCATAGGCTCAGAAAGGGAGACGTAATCCAGTAAAAGTGACTTGTCGGGTTCGGTTTGGTTATTCAACATGCGAATCCAGGGCATGGCAGCCGAGGCCTGAAACTCGACTCTGTTCCAGAAAGCCGCCACAATGATGAATACCAAAGTTGTGCCATATTGCCACAGATATCTCGAGGCATCGTCGGCCTCTCTAAGGCCGTCGTTATGCTCGGATAGCTGAAGTGCAATCTGCACTCCTGCAATAAGAACTGTGAACGCAACAGCGTAAAGAACCAAGATTCGTCGATGTAGAAAGACTGGCCGCCATGGTAATTCGACTTCAGTAGGCTCGGCTGGAGTTCCGGCTCGTGGTGATGGAGGCAGCGATAGACTGACTTGCGACTTTATGCTTCCAAGAAATGGCCATCGTATCCCTTTTGTCGTGGATTGTGTACTCCTATTACTTGGATCATATGGAGCTGCTGAGTTGGCTAATCTTTCGGAATCGAAGAACGACGCAATGTTCCCGTGCTGGGGTTGAGAGTTCACGCTGGGACCAGAGAGGCCCGACCCGTGCCGGCGCGAGTCCGAGCTGTTTAAAGCACTCGATGGTCCTGGCTCAGCAGCATCATCAACACCATGAACTGCGCGGATATGTCGATGATACGAATCGTAGGATTGTCGATCCTTCGGGCCACCAGGATTCGTACTCTGTCTCGCTCCAGAGTCCATTGTTGCTAGATTTTGTATATTTACCTAGAGTATTCAGTATTGCGCATCGTTGATTCGTCCTGGTTGATAGCGAGAGCATGATGCTGGGAAATAATCGCTACCGTGGAATGTTTCCACGGCTCTACATAGCCATGTTGAGAAATAAAAGTCGTAATAGATAGTTATTGTCGTTAAGGATCTCGTGAGAGGGGGAAATGAGACTGAGCAGCCTGACGCTACTCGACGATGAGAAAGAGTGACGTGTGGTCTAAAAGAATGGACTCAGCCAAAGCCGGGGCTGCAAGATAATTGGAAGAGATGTTTAACGAAAGACGTAAGCAGAGAAGAAGCAAAAATAAAGAGAGATAAAAAAAAAGGCTGTCACAGGAAGAGTATGGCAGTCTAGTGTGTGAAGAGTAGTGTGAGAAGACAAATCAGATTTGCATGTTGATATCAAGGATTTCCTTGCTCGCATAAGTCGAGAAACTAATTGCCCTATTGTATCGTGCATCCGAACCTATAGTACACAATAACACCCAGAATCCTTGGCAGCAATGACCTAATTGCACGAGAAAACGAGAGTTAGTAAAAGGCAAATGCAGTTCCCCGTCCCATGTCTTGGACGGAGGAGCCTCAAAATGTCATCGCTTCAGGAGATGGGAGCCCACAAGGGGATGGGTAAGCCGAGTCTAGGTGAAACGGGGGGTCTGGACAGGGGTCGGTTCTTGCCAAGGGCTTCTTACTTTTCCTTGGGTCATGGATCCGAAGTTTCTGGGCAGCACAAGCACAGCAGGGCAACAAGTTTCAATTATTGGTCAGGGTAGTCGATAACACTGCAACCCTCCCCAGTGGGCTCTTGGTATTTCTCTCACCTGAGGCTTGCTGGTGCGGGTTCTGTTTAGAAATTAGGACAAACACTGAAAGGTGTTGCGATTTCTTAACAGCTGCGTTTTATGGCCCTGGGCATATGAGATGAATCCATCACCATGCCATAGGATAGGTATTGGCGGAGAAATAGACACTGTACTGCAATCGCGTAAACCCGTTATCTGGGTCTGATGAGCATTTAGCTCAGGACGAATTGCCTGATGGGACGTATTTATTCCCCGGATGGACAAGGCGGATTGTGTGCATAAAGTGAGGGTACCCCTGCTTTCCATGCGCTTGAACACATCACTGCTATGCGAAATTATGCCCGAATCTTGGCAGCCTTGGAAACAAATTATGCCAATGCCATAGTCTTGACCAGGCAAATCCCTGTTTAATTAGATACAACAGCGTTCTTACTATACAATTCTGTACCGTTGGTAAACAATAGTCTGACAGGAAACGTCTGGACAACAAGCCAAGTTTGTTGTCTGGCTTTTCTTTTCCCATGACCAGGGTGAGTGAGATGACCAACAAAACCAATTCAACGTCTCATTGATCAAGGCGTAATGTCAAAGCGTATAAGCCTCGTCTGGTCGAATCGTCTAAGCGAGCTGCCATCTCAAGCACAAGCACGGTTTCGAATGTCACTAGTGTCGTCTGATATCACGGAAGACTAAGCTTGGGCTGCCCTGCCACCGCGCAACCGAGATCTTTCCAACAGTATTGATTGCTGTAAATTACCTAGTGTCTGTCAGATCTGTAACTAGACCAAGCACTGCAACTCTGAGGTAGATCAGAGAAATTGATGATCAGCAACATGCCCTGATGCTGATCTTTGAATTTGTAGATCAATACAATGATGCCACAGAGACGTTAGCTTTCAACGTGCAGCACATACATATTAATATTACCCCAGTAGTAATCTTACAGAGTCTGTGCTTTGACACACAAATCTTCATCCAACGGCGCCCCACGTAACATTAAACATGCATGGATATCGCGTAAATCAACCAACGACCCAATTGCCGCCTCTCAAGCTTTGTAGACCAATACGATAGTTATCAAGCAGCGTGTATAGTATTCCTTTTCCACACTTTCCACTTCATGCGATGGGCTGTTGCAGTTCCAAGAGTGCCCTGTCAGCCAATAACTCTCAGGGCGCCTCAATTGCTGCAGTCGAGTTATCCAGCGCGCTTGGCGATACTCTTGGCGAGATCAACCTTCAAGGTGAATAAATACAATCAGTGGACACGGTAGCAAAGTATAAGAACTAATTTGCCTCAACGGTAGGGAACGTGAATGAGCAGCTTCGAGAACTACTGCAACGGCTGGACCAGGAGGCGTCAAACTACACCAACGCCCAGGTCGACGAAAATAAGTCACCAAAATGGAACCCGTAAGCCATATGAATTTTCACTCAAGCCACAAAATCTCACATATACTTGCAGTTTCAAGGCTGAGGTTCAGCTGATATCTGCGGCCTGGAAATGTGCTCGCGGTACATACGACCTCGATGGAGCCATTACAGATACCAGCTACTGCACATTTCGCTGTGAACAGGCATTGCGGGAATCCTTTGCTGGCACCGTCAAAACCATCACATCCACTGTTGTCGAACCCGTTTCAAATGACAGGGAAATGAGCGAATTGCTACCAGTTCTGGTACTTGCTATCCGTGGAAGTGCTAGCAAGATGGACCACATCGTCAATGCTAATTCTCGGCCAAGGACTACCGAAGGGTTCATTGTAAGTGTTTGGCCCTTCCTATTATTAAATAAGACTTTGCAATACGGCCTTGTTGTCTTTAGTCGGTGTCAATTTGTACTTGACTAACAGTTGTAGCAACGCACAGAGAGCCTCGAAGCACACTCTGGCTTTTTGAACAGTGCGAAAGCTCTGGATTCAACAGTTACAACATTGATCAATGACTATACACAGAAATTTAACGGAGCTAACAATGAGAAACCACATGTTCTCTTTACAGGGCATTCTGCTGGTGGCGCCGTATCACAGATACTTTATCTTCAGTATATATCCGACCAAACACTGAGTAAGTCATCAGATCATGCAACAGTCACAGATAACAACTTACAGAATCTAGGCGAGTCTGTAAGATTTTCGTGTGTCACCTTTGGAGCACCTCCATGCGTGTCGACACCCATAGATCTATCATTCTACAGACCGGATGCAAGAACGTTCTGTCTCAACATTGTCAACGAATTCGATGTTGTCACTAGAGCGGACAAACCTTATATCCTATCGTTAGTCGACGTCGCGAGAACGATGCTGGATTTGCCACCAAGAACACTGTTACCTGAACTTGAAACAAGCAGTGAGCTTGTTGATGCCTCGCTGAGAGCCACCCAAGAGAGGAAGGTCGAACTTTCGTCTCCAAAAAATGAGGAATCACATGATAAAGGTTTAAAAACCTGGCGCTTTCCTCAACCTCTTTACCATCACGTCGGTCCTAGTGTCGTTCTTCTGATGCGATTAGAAGACGAGATGAAACTCAAAGCGGTTGAAGTATCGCCCTCGGAGTTTCAGAAGTTGCTCTTTTGCCGCGTAGGCGTTCATGGGAAGAAGATCTACGACAAAAGAGTTGAGGCGTTGGAACAGGGACATTTCAATGGCCGGTCAAGCTGGCAGCAAGAGGGCGATAAAGAGACCTGATGTGATAGCATCTCCAAGTACGGTTTGACACTCCATACCGCTCTTAAAAGCCCGGTATGTTGACTACTCTATTGCGAATAGGTAATTTGATATGGTTCCTCCGCCTGGCAGATTCCACTGCACGATAATAATTGATATCTTCCAGTACTTTGTCTGTCAGGTCTTGGGCAAAATCAGAAGAATTAGACTCCTCGAGAGATCCAGCCTTCTCGGAATCTTCCACAGCCGACATGATAGCCTGACACTCCCAGCACAGGCAAACAGAGTACTCCAGTCCAAAACGAGTGTAATAAAGAGACTGCGTTTCATCATTGCCGATAGCCAGCTTAGACTTTCCAATCTTGTCGTCATGGTTGATGAAACGACCACACCGCGTGTCCATAGAAGTCTTGTATGCTGCAGGCGAAAGCTGGCTTGTGTGCCAGACAAGATCAATATCCAGTGCGGGCACGAGCATCTTGCCTGGATAAAGTTTGAAGAGCTCGAGATAGTTCTCGTAGCGCTCGACTGCTCTTTGGAGGGTTCCTTGCAACGCCGGACTTCGGATCCAGAGGTGTACATTCATCTTTTCGACAAAGACGCGCTGGCGCTCGACGTTCTCGACAAGTTTTCCGATGATGGCTGGCCGAAAAGTCTTATTGATGTCCAGGGTTACTATGTTGCCCTTTCTGATGATAGAATGAAGCAAATTGCCTGTGTATGCGGACTCTCCGCTCCTGTCTTCCCCGACCTCTGAATTATATTCCCAGGTATCACGAATGGTGCCCTGAGACCGTATGGATTGGTGCTGGAGAGCTGTCAATAGGCCGGTCTTGGTTTACAACTTGAATTGATCACTCACAATCAGTGTCCATGGGAAATTCACCCTCGGGAGGTAGTTCAAGGAGGATGTTCGGCAGTACTCTAAAAAGTCGGCGGGGTTAAGCAAGAAAGCATGCCAGACTATGAGGATATCTAGATGAAGTTTGAGTCATATGAGGGATAGAGGTGAGATGTTCCACGCACCCACAGGAGGTAGAGATGCAGCGTCAGTTATGAGTATTTTATCATGACCATCATCTGAGCCTGTGCCTTCTTTCGCTCTCTCAGAGGCTAACGAAGTATCAAAGCTGCTAGCCCACTTAACAAATCTCCGCGCTGCTTCACCAAGGTAGTATGTCCACTTCTTGTCCTGGTTCTGCTCCCAACGTAGATTTCTCAAAGTAATTAGGTGGTTCACCCCCCGTTTCTCTAAGCCTGGGACGTACTTGCGCCTGTAAACCTTGTTGACGGGCTCGCCCAGCTTGAACGTCTCGTCGAGTGCCTTGGAGTCCATAACCTTGATACGCAGCGCGTGAAAGACTTCGAGCAGTTCTAGATGGACTGCGCATTGGGACATAGTAGGTAAGTTATCCTGATGCAAATCGTTGAGGTTGTCGAAAGTGCTTGGACTGGGAATTACGGGGTTTTCGTCAATTGTTAATGCTGATGGGTAGTAAGTGGAATCGATATGTCTATTGAGTTCGTGACTTGCTTGGTGAAGGGCACCCAGATTGTATCCGATTAAATGGGACATGTTGGTGTAGGTAAAGTATGACGGGTATCAAAGGTTGAATAGTATATATCAACGACCATAAAAAGAACATAACCTCGCTTCCTCTGGGAAGAAGAGAATGTGATAATTACGGACTTTTTACAATTCTGTATTAAGTGTGCAGATTGCCGTAAAAATAAGAGATAATCAAGAGTCAGGTGAGACGAAGCCGGCTGTGATGTTGTTGTATATCGGCCATGATGGAGGTACTTGTATGCCCGGCAAGATTACCAGAAAACGTATGTACCTTTTGCCGAGAGCTGTTGCAAAGTCCCATCTCGCCCGGCAAAGAGGGAATTACCTACAGGCAACAATTCAAACCCATGTCTTTACTCCGCCTGAATCTTCTTCTTCTTACGCGGAAATTAATTGCATCAACGCGGAATTTAAGGCTGGGCATGGCTAAAGTTCCACTGCCAATCTTGCTGTTTTAGGACGCTGTAGCTTCTAGCCGGGCGAGCTGAAGACACTAAACAGGGTCCTTGCTGGGGCGGAGTATCAGGCGATACGATCCCGTAGGCGCTTTGTGAGGCCTTTTGCGAGACGATATATGCTTAAGATATGGCCTCGGTTGGGGAATTCCTATGGTAGTAGTGGGTGCCTGGCTCATTTGGATGGATGTAATATACTCAATGTCTGAATAAGAACCACTTCTTGTTTCTTCAATCATCACCGGGTTATGTTGTTAACCGCCGAGATTTCCACTCCGACTCATTCGTAATGTCACGACTAAGAAGCAAAGTACTGCCTGTCCTCGCAGCAACTTCTCTACATTCATCACACATCACATCCTCGCCTGATATATCATGGAAGAAGGTCGGCTCAGGAGAAGATCACCTTCTCTCAGAGCTCGAGAGCTTATACTGGGATGGTGTCAAAGCCGAACTCGAAAACATCGTCCGCACGCTCAAAGTCTGGCAGCAGCCAGAATATGCCGAAGTCACTATAAAGGATGAGAGTGATGACCACATTCATGGATTCGACACGTTCCTTGATCAAGTCTCTCAAGAAGCACGAGCACATGCCATACGATATGGTCAGTACCAGATACTTAATGAAAATTCTGGTCTATACTAACACATACAAAGGTGAAATGAGAGAAAAGCAAACACGAAAGAAGAAAGACTGGTCACCTCATGCTAAGCCATTTGATCGCAAATCCACCAGAGATGCTCTCAAAGATGCTATATCAGATCGCTTAGCACAACAAGTTAGTGATGGCATCAAGACCGATGTGAGACGAGAGATCAAAGGTACGTCTCTTATCCATTCTAGCTTATGAAATTCTAATATTTGCCACGCAGCTCTTACCAAGCTCAATGGTGTAGAGCAACGAGCATGGATGTTACTTCAAGCCGCTGGTATGTATATAATTTCCCGTTGTTCATGCAGCATGACTAACAGGCTTGGGCAGGTTTTCTAGATATAGAGAAGTTGATTGAGCATCGTCCGCCCCCTGAAAAGCTTGGATTTTGGAAGAGGCCGGCCATTCCTCAGCGTGAGTCTTGAGTGTCTAACATGCAATGCATCTTCCCCACTAACAAACGCAGTTGCTCTCTCAAACGTTGAGGCCGATGGCACCCCGAATTTTGAGCCGCTTCGTTGCATGCGAAAGCAATGCAAGAATGTTGTAAGAGGGAGTATGTTTGTCCGCGACCAACCTGGCTCCGATCCGGACATCATCTGCGAAGAATGCTATCGAAATCATTACTACGGTAAAGAGGCATATACCAAAGCTTACAAGCACTGCATTCTTTCGAAATCCATCACCGCCGAGATGAGCAGAAAGATCTGTAGTTGTATCAATCTGAAAGAAGACAAGGGCGAGCCGGAGAATCTGTTCCCTATCGACAATACAGAAAGACATATCAACACAGAAGACAAAAAGTGCAAGTTGCTTCAACTCGGAGACATGATTGCTCTTGCAAAATATCACGGTCTACAGAACAGTGTGGGCGTCAAGTCACGGTCTCAGAAAGAGACCGAAAAGGCTGAACAGAAAGCGAGGGCTGATGTGAAAGCGCGCACCGGTAGCGTCAGTTACCGGGACCGCTTTGTGGAAACGAATCAGGGTGGTGATAGTGATTTCGAACCTGAGAAGGAACCTGAGCAGAAGTCCGAAGCGGAGGGTCGTAATCGACGCCTCGGTGCGTTTAGAACTGTCCAGCACAAGGCTTTACACGGAAGTGATGGATCGCCTGCGTCGAGCGATATTAGCGTGGCTGAAGAGGCCGCAGCAGATACTGATATACCATTGTTCTTCAGGAGATACACTGAGAAGTATCCTTACGGCAATGTCCACATGGCACTCAGAGTTGGTCCTCTTGTCATTGAGAACGGAGTCTCGCAGTAAGTCACTCCAGTCTGGCTGTCCTTTCGGAAGCCCATCTCACATTTTTTCCATAGTACGAAAGGCGGTGTCCTAGTTTCGTTGAGGGAAATGCCCGTATTCCAAGAGCGCTTCCATCTTCAAACGATACCTAAGCGAGATCTAGCAATTGGCAGTGGCTCTGATCGTCCTCTTTGGCAGCGTAAGAGACGAACTACAGACCCTAAGAGATACAAGGCAATCATGAAACAAGTCATCGGCGTTCCCTTTAGTGGAAGTCACACCCTATCTTACGACCAGGAGCTGTCTATTGTCCATGATCTTTTGGCTGCTTGCAAGCAACCCTTCGATGACCCTGGTCTTCCTACGTCGGACCAAACCAAACTCCTCGACTCTGCACTGGAGCCTGTCTTGAACAAGGTTCAAAGTCTTCTTGGTTCTAGGGTTAAAGTGTACCTCAGCAGTATTTCGGAGCGTCTGTTGAACAAAGACATAAAGCTGGCATGGAGCCCAACAAGTAACAACTGTCAGACACTCTGCAATTCTCTCATTGACAAGAAAGTTTTTGGCCCTCTTGTCAATGGAGAATCTCTCGAATCATCCACAGATGCGGCTCCTCTCTATACCATGAGCTTCGTCTGCCCAGACGAAGGCTACAAAAGGTCCCGAGGTGTACGGACCAAGTTTGACGTTCCGTTCGGACTCACAGAGGAATATCTTCTCCGCTTTCACTTTGGGCGCCACGACGAGGCTGATATCATCGATACGTATCAAGAATACTGGTACGACTGGGGCGCTTTTGGCAGTACACTGTACAAATATCAAGACTTGTACCCCTGGGATTGCACAGAAGCCTATGGGAGATATCCTACCAAGTGCGGCAACTGCAACCTTGCTAAGCATGTCTGGGCACTCCCTTTTGACTCTTGGTCTATGTCCTCTCATCACTTATCACGAGATCGCCACATGTACGCACCAGCATTAACTGATAAGACCTTGACAGCAGTTGGTCAGGATGCTACACCAAGCTCGTGGATGAGGAACAGACTTACTGTCCTATCAGCGATGTCTTGTCTTCACCGAGCTGCCACAGGCATGGCACACTCGCTCAAGTTCCAAAAGGCCACTGCATGGCTGCACAAGGACCCTTCATACTCTCTCCTCGACCCATCTCTGCTAAGAGTCAAGCTCGGTGGTATACACCGTGCTCAACCATTCAGCCACTATTTCGAAGCGGGTGTCTACAGCCATTACTTTATCGCCCCGTGGGCAGCACTTACACGACGCAAGCAAGTCGAAGCCTACGAAGTACAGCGAGACGGCCGCGTCAGACTCCCCGATGTACCAAGTTCCTCCAGAAAAGCCCGTTTCAAGCACCATACAAACTGGCCGGAGTACAACTTCCTGGACTTTTCAGGCCAGACCACCCTTTTGCATATCGACGCGAGCACTGATACTTCGCCTTGTCACCACGTAGGCATGGATATAGTAGGCGGCTACTCAAGCGACTCCCACTTCAGTCCCACCTCGGGGACGCCTCGTCATGTATGCGCAAGCGGGTGTGGAAGTCCGGCACCCAATACGGCCCACTGTGCTAGTTCAGAGAACATCAGAGCCGCAGAGTCGGCTTCTGCTACTCAATCTGCGGCAACTTCAGGTACTTGGCATTGGAATCATCTAAATGGTGTTGCTAGCTACAGAGGAGGAAATTCAAGTTATGGAGGGGGCGTGTCCAGTTCCAGAGGGAATAGCTCAAGCTGTGGAGGAGGCAGTTCTAGTTGTGGTGGAGGAACTTCAAGTTGTGGTGGAGGAACTTCAAGTTGTGGTGGTGGGGGTAGCAGCAGTTGTGGTGGTGGAAGTTCGAGCTGTTTCTGAAGAGTGTAAGTCATACGTGCAGGCGGTTTAGGAAATAACTCGCACACTACTACACTAAAGCATAAGGGATGACAAAAGACTTTAGGAAAGCTCAGGCGACTTAGCAAGGGGTTTAGGCTATTATTTCTGTCAAGCTTGCTCTTTGTGCGGATGATTATGCAACCCACCTGACGTGTACTGTTATGTAACATTCCGTTCAACAAATAGCGTATCCTTTGTCAACGAGCTTGTGGTATAGCGTTGTCTATATGGCGCAGTGGTAACTTAACTCAACGTCTTGCGTTTCCATACACTAAAGTCATGCAAAGCACTTAAACGGGCTTAAGTACGTCGTCGAAATGGCATCTATACACACAGTGCTGGGAAAGTTTGCTGAACTTGAGCAGCTCCCCTAGTACTGCTTACTAGTTTTTCAAGCTCCGAACATCTTATAGGCCGTTGTCCCAGAGAACCGGGTGCTAAACCACAACGCTGTGTGGGTTACTCAATATGCAGGACTTAGAGTGCTTATTGATACTATCTTGCTAGTTGTGAAAACCTTTATCGTTGCATATTCTCACAACTCGTCCAGCAAACCAAGTGGAAGATTGCACGATTCATGCTTCTACGGGAGATCCGCATGTCAGTTTATCATCTTGCAAACCCACAATCTTGTAGCACTACACAGATAAATTGTTCAGAAGTCTCTCGCATTCTTCGCCACTGCCTGGGACTTCTACCGCTCCGCTACTGCCCGAGTTGTTTCCTGCTAAGGCTTGACACATGGCATTCCGGGTCAGCAGCACGATCGGTACCGTTTAGCGTTTTGTCACTCGGTCACTAAGACTGCAGATACTGACTTGAGTGATTTACAAGTCTTGTAAGAAATTTCTGCACATGTCTACGATTTATTGAATTCGTTATTGAGTTGTTATCTCATGTTGATGCCTCAATGCATGGAGCTACTGCAATACAACACAACCGCATCTCAACAACAAGGTCAATAACACCTCTCTTCCAGGGAAAAGCCAGCAAAAATCACAAGCTTTTCCATGATGCACACACTTTAAGAAAACCCCCCACCTGTCTCGCAATCCTCTATCTCAACTGCTCATCCCCACCCGTTTTCACTGTCGGCGAAACTCCACAGCACAACGCCTTCGTGAGTCAACAACGTCCACGACAGCGGTGACGAAAACAGTAAAGTATCACAAGGTATGTGATAAGAGAGAGAAAAGACTGCATTGGCGTGTCACTCACCCAATGCCAAGAGCTACAGAGTGTCTAGTCTGTAGGGTAGGGCAGGGCTCTTTGGTGCCAATCTCCACCTTACGCCACGTTGTGTCCTGTGCCGTGATGCTTGCGATCTGCCAGGAACAATTAAAAACTGTAGACTAGTCAGGGCACACAATTGTCTGATTGGCTGCCGGATGCCAGGTACCTGACAGCCGTTGAGAGGCGAGAGGCAATAACAGGGCAAAGGCCAAACTTTATGCCTCATAAACTACCACCACCATTGAGTCAGTGGTGGCAACCCAAACCAGTAGAGTAAGTTTCTTCTAGCTGCCTGCTTCTCCGCTGTAAGTAAGCCTTTCATCAGTTTAGACAAGCACATGGCTGCTGGCTTTCGCAACGGGTTCTTGCGGCCCGCTACCGAGGAATGAAAATTAGAAGAAGAAAAAAAGCCCTTTTGACAGCTTTGTGTGACACTCTTTATTTTCAACCACCTCCGTCACAGCTAAGTTATTTTCGTGTACAAAGACATTCACTGTAACTCAAAGTTGTTATTAATGTCTCGAACAATGTCCGGGAACTTATTTGCTTATTCAGTATTACCGTAGCTGTGGAACTTCCGCGAGGAAACAAAACAAATTCCCACACAGCTTGTGCTTACGCGGATGCAAGGTCCACTGCTTGCAGTATTAGCCCTTTCTTGAAACAGGCCCGACCTGCATTAGTTAGTTCACCTGGACACTCGTGGGAAGTCGAGAGCCTATTGCAAAAAGTCTGGTTGTCGTTGCCCCATCTACAGAACGCCCCGAGAATTGCAAAAAAGAAAGAAAGGATTATGCAAGGAAGTGAAGAGATTTCCGACACGGTGAAGGATCGATTGCCGGGAGCCTAGAGGATCAGTGTGGCTCCACAGGTAGCTTATCTCACAACATGCGTGCCTGACGGGATTTGAAATCCTTTCAGAGCAGCGATCGGGATGGATTTTGGGTGTCTTGATGCTAGGTTGACTCAAGTAATTTTCAAGTTGATCGCACGGATAAAACCTGGAGAACATCTATGGGATGAACACCCATGACAATTAATCTATCTGAAGGAAGAACTGGGGAAAAGTTAAACATATTTACAAAAATCACTGGGGTCACAAAGAATCTATGGTAGACGTGAGAATCGAAGAAATATATATCATATAATATATAATTTAGAAGTGATAATAAGTAAGATCCCAAAAAAACAGTATCCAAGATGATCATGGATGACAGTTATATCCCGCGCACCGTAAACACCAGGTATAGATAGAATAAGCCCAATTCTATAAAATCAAGTTTACGCAAAGACTAAGCCAATCGTCATGACATAGCTTAGGCCTTGTTGTAGTCGATGTCGACGGTAAGGCGGACCTTCTTGTCGTTGATGTTGAGACCAACACCGTCCTCAGCCTCCATGCCACCGAGGTAGGCGTTGGTGCCAGTGCCACCGGGGTTGATGGTGGAGCAGGTGTTGTGACCGCAGACACGGAGACCGGGGATGGGGAGCTTCTCCTTAGCAGCGACGAGGCAAGAAGCGTCAGCGCCGGACCAGCCACCGTTGCGAGAGCTGCCGAAGTCGAACTCGAGCCAAGAACCGGCAACGAGACCGTTGGAGGTAAGAGGGACCTCCTTGGAAGCGCAGGCACAGCCACCCTGGGAGTTCTCGTCGAAAGCAACAACCTGAGAGCTCTGGGCAGGGACGGTGAAGTGGACGGGGATGTTCTTGGCGAAGAAACCGTCGATGCCACCAGTGGGGCCGATCTTGTTCCAGCAAGCACACTCCTTGTCGTCGTCGTGGTCGTTCTTGAAGGTGGTGATGAAGTCGTACTTGTCGGCGACGTCAGAGTCGACGGGCATGATGTTGCAGCCGTAGTTACCGGCAACACCGACGTTGCCAGTGGAAGCAATGTCCTCAAGAGTGGCACGCTTGGCCTTCTTGCCACCACAGAAAGGCTTGTATCCAGAGCCAGAGCTGGAGCCAGAGCTGTGCTTCTTGCCCTTGCTGGGCTTGGGAGCGGCGGAGCTGGAGGGGCCCTGAGCGGCGTAGGACTTGGCGACAGGCTCCTCAACCTTGGGCTGAGCAGGAGCCTCAGGGACAGCGGTAGCAGGGGCGGCAGCGGCAGTCACGACGTGGGTCTCGTAGACAGTGACGGGGTTGTTGGCGACGATGAAGTCGCGCTTGGCGTGAGCACGCTGGTGAGCGTGGCCGCTGGGGTGAGCAGAGGCGCCGAGGGCGGCAGCCAGGAGGACGGCGGAAGAGGAGAACTTCATTTTGTATGGTTTTCGAAGACGTTACTTTTGTGGTATTTCCGGAACACGTTTGGTTTGCCTTTATAAGGACTGTGGTGTAAGTTGGTTCAAGAGAATGTTGTTAACGCGTAGCGTTTTTGAAGGAGTGACTAGAAGGCAAAGGCCGTGATCCAAAGACTGAAGTGTGAGGGATAGAAGGAGAGACAGACGAGGGAGGAACTGGAGGTTATAAGGTGAGCAAGGGGTGTGTGTCTTGACTCCCCTTTGACCACCAGTGGGTGGTGCGGCGTGGTGTGTGCCTGAACACCATGTCTTTGTCATCTCGTTCTTGTCGTCCGCATTTTCAGATTGGCACGCCCCTGCACTCGTCTTCCCCCCAAGGATGTTGAACAAACCCTTGCTCCGGTTCCCACATCGCTTTTCTCTCATGCTCCGCCAGAAGATGCACTGTTGGCGGTGGAGCTGGGATGTGGGTGAGCATTAACAGCACTCGCACCTACACCGACGCCAGCGCCAATGCAGAAACGACGCTAGTCAGACTTGCGATGCGATGGCCCACCACCCTTGAGTCCAAATTCAAGCTCTGCTTCCGACAGGTCCCAGGGGTAAGTGATCTCATCCCTGTCAGGTACCAAGGCAGCTTGATTGGCCAATCTCTCCCTACACCAATTCTCATGCCGAAATGGTTAATTCCCTTCTTCACCCCCTAGCAGGCCAGATCGCCGGCCGCGTCAGCAGGTTCTGTCAGGGTAATTCAGAAGGTGAACAGGAGAAACAGGACCTCTGGTTCCAGCGGTAGGCTAGACCGGAAAAGAGCTAGATTATGGAAGACGGTAGGGCGATCGTTGATCATCTTTTCTAGATTCCGGATTGTTGTTGTTCTTCAAAGCCTGCATCAAAACCACGAAATTATTCATCTCCATAAAACGACATGAATGAAAACCTGCAGAAAATTGTGGCGACTTCTGAAGACAAAACAGGCTTGAGATGTGATCTTTGAGTTGGAATAAGGCATCGACAAGCAAGGTGCAGCCATTTCCTAATCTCCCTTTCCCAAGCAATGTCTTTTTCGTCCCGACCTGCATTTGACCTGCATTTGCTTGCTCACACTCGCATCTTTCTCTCTCTGACTTGGAGCCTGACTGGCGAATGACTGGACTGTCATCTGTCGTAGCAGCCATGTTTTAATGCGGTGAATCGATGCTTGAATACGTGGACCCATAACGCAGCGTGGGGAAGTCACTCGATGAGTAACTGAATGCTGTGTGCTGTAAATCGCTGCCGCGATCCAATGCTTACGGCAGCATGCCTGAGCTGTATACGTGTGCGCGAGTACGTGGTTTATGCGCTCTTTGTAACCGGTAGTCTGTATCGTCAACCGCTGTGGAAGCCAAGCGGCGGTTGATCATAACAGTCAAAAGCTTCTTTGTCGCTATCCCCCGATTCGTTAAAGACTAAAGAGGCGGGCTCCCTCCTTCTCACCGTTCGACCCGTCGTTGGTGTGTTTCGTAGTTGGTAGCGCTCTCTCCCCAGACGACGCTTCACGCCGCAGCCGCCTCCTTTCCAAGCAATGCAATTGCAGCGCTGTAAACAAAAAAAAGAAGGCTGACTGTGACCGTGACTGCTGACCTGACGCGGTCAAATCAAATTAGACACTTTCGCTTCCCGGATTGGAATGAGGCCGGTCGCAGGCACCGTCATGGTTCTTAGGGGGCTATGGAAATGAGACAGTCCAGCCACTTATGTTCTAGTTAGGGGAGGTTTTGGGCCTGACTCGATCCGCTCCAGGCTCAGAGAACTTGGAACTGGTAAGCGGTAACATACGGCAGATTCGTCTATGGCACGGAAATACCATCATTGCAGAGATACTGTCTCGCTCAATAAACAAAGGAATGTCAGTGAACAAAGAAATCTTGAAACACACGAATTCGAATGACTTTGGCAATTCAAAGTCTGCAGAAGTTCTATAATTGCACTCACCATTTCTCTTCAATAACCTCTTGTGTAACGATTGATTGGTTGGTTGGGAAAGTGAATAAACAAGGACCCCAGCAACAACAAAAACAAGGGTCTGGGGGTGTAGTTTGCAGTTAGACGGCGGCTTTTAACAGCCTGATCAAGTTATTACCCTATCAATCCTTCTTTCAAACAATTCAGGAGGCTACCATTTCGCTTCTCACGATTGTTGAATTGACTGTCAGTTTGCAAACGCAACAATGCACCGACATACCGTACAGCATCTTTGTCTCTGTCTGGGACTTGGCATGTCTCATCTCGTCTCTTTTCGACAAAGACACCCTTCGTCATTCATTCTAGAACCAAGAACAAAGTCGCCGTGAGCCATTAATTTATTTAAGTGTCAGACATCATGTTGACTCGAACCTTATCGGCAATATCTCCCTAGGTAAGGTAGGGATACATCAAGTATCATGTCACTTCCCCTATGACCTGATCCTTCTGATTCCTCCAGTTCTTCGTGATACGATATTATTACCAATATGATCCCGGACAATATTAGTATTGAAGATGTGGAGAGTCTCCGCTTCCGTATTGCTATTTCTGGTACTACGGAGTCAACCACATCCGTCTGGAGATGAATGGTCGTTGAGATAACCTTTCAGGGTCTGCGATGAGCGAATTGAACAGCGTGAGCATCACAGCAATAGTCCACAAAGGGGGCAATAAGGCAAGGCAAATTACCTTCCCGTGTCCTACAAATCTAGAGCAGATCGTCAGGTTCCTATCTCGCTTGCTCGATCATGTCAAAGCGAAAGAAACTATTGAACAGGGACTTGGGAGAGGCTACAAAATTAATAGTGAAACATTTGCTGCTGAATTAAGGCTGAGGAGTGTCAAAATTCTGCAGCGCCTATCTCTTCTTGGCTGGCTATGGACAACAGATAAGTTGGCCGCTTCTAATGACCACATTAACGCTTGCTTGCTTGCTCATGAAACTGTACCTTCAGTGTTTCTCTGACTTAGACTATCGATTATGTTCCAGGCTTTCACCATGTTATACTCAGCCCTTTGGGGAAACATGAGAAACGGGATGAATAAGTCACTTTGTGTGGTTTTTAGATCATTTTCCGTATTAATATTCGTACCCTAAACTAAGAGTTAACTCTGTTGGTAGTGTCTAATCACTATCCGGGCCCGAAGTAGTCGGCGCTGGAAACGATGACTCCCGAGTCCAAAACCACCATTATCAGGAGCTGTTCGCTAGATAACAGCTTGAAAGCATGTTAGCTAACGTCGCCAGAAATTAGTCTCCGCTTTGACCAGGTTCTGGAATTCAGCAAAAGCCCAGATCAAGTCTCAACTGCAAACCCACAT
This sequence comes from Fusarium cf. aywerte, assembly GCA_011034095.1. Classification (NCBI taxonomy): domain Eukaryota; kingdom Fungi; phylum Ascomycota; class Sordariomycetes; order Hypocreales; family Nectriaceae; genus Fusarium; species Fusarium cf. aywerte. The sequence continues at coordinate 490,348 of WETZ01000012.1, forward strand.
GCCCAGACCAACAATATCGTAAGCGTCACATCAGAAATAACTTCTCATGGCATCTTCGTAGCCAGTGCCACCCTTCAAGTCCTGACCAAATTTAGCATGAACATCAAGAACCTGTTTGATGTGGCGTATGCTGAGGGCTTCGCCTTTGTTAACGGCAAGGTCCTGAGCCGAGCCTACCACATTCTTGATTTCACGTCCGTTCAGATCTCGTTTCGAAAGCGCGTTCAAGTCATCTTCTGTCAGCGGCTCCACCTTGAGCTTGCCTAGCTTCTGAACGCGGTCCAGGAACATCTTGAAAATTGTTCGCTTTGCTTTGGCGTCGAGGTTGTCGTACCGCAATGCGATGTGAATCCGAGACTGGAACGCTTCGTCGAATGTCTGAAACACTTCCGGATTAGTATTTGCACCTCCACATTGGCTCACAAGTTTCGGATACGCACCTCCACCCGGTTAGTCGTGAGGAACAGGATTCCTTGAAAGTATTCTAGTTGCCGGAGGAAAATGCTCACGAGTGCATTGCGATGGATGTCATGCATGTTGCGCTTCTCCAAAAACACATCTGCCTCATCCAACAAAAGAATCGCACCCCAGGCATGACAGATGTCCAATATCTTCTGCAACTCTGCCTCGAGAAATCGTGAGTCTGTTCCCAATTCTCCGGCCGAGGCCATATACAGCGGACACTGGAGCAGCTCGCCAATGCCCTCAGCAGTGAGTGTCTTGCCCGTTCCTGGGGGTCCATGTAAAACAGCTGCCAAAGCTTAGCTTCTCCTACACAAAGTATTGGTTGTGTGACTTACTAACAAGGCCCTTCCCTTTGCCTTGGATCACATCATCGATGGTATTAGCCGCATGATACTTGCGGGACTCGACGAGGGCTTTGATCAAATCTTTGGTTCCATCCTCAAGAACAAGGGAATCCCAAGCATTCTCATTCCACTCGATGTCGTTGACACTAGAAACAGCGAGCTCAAACCATTGCTTTTCTGAAAAGGCGAATCCAAGCACCACTGGCGAAGCAATAAGATATTCTTCATCAGTGAATTCGAGAACTTCAATTTTCTTGTCGTCTTTGCTGCTGCTGTCGCTCTCGTCCTCACCGGCGCCATTCTTAGAGGCAAGCTTATCAAGTTCGACCACCTCTGGCTCGTCTTCAATCTCGCTTTTAGGAAATTTGACCATCCGGACTTCGCCACCAGAGTCTTTGTATACCTTGGTGAAGTACTTAATCTTCTCTCCGTCTTCTGAGTCGGAGTAACCGCAGCAGTTTTCTGAGTCCGAGTCCGAGTCCTCATCATCAGAGAGAATATCCGGGTCCTTTGGCTTGACGGTTGAGACGCTGTAATTGGGATTCATTCTTCGGAAGATAGTTGGGTCAATCATCACCCGACTAGGCTGGATGTTGAACTTCATCACCTGCCCTTTCTTTCGCTTAGCGAAGGCAATGCCCTGATAGCTCCTGTAGTGGACGCCACTCAAAGACACGAACTTTTTGCCTCGCTCGATCAAATCACATCGAAGCTTTTCTTCGTTCTGATGATACTGTAGCGGGTAACATGAGAGGCTTGTAATCTTCTTGGCTCCCTGGAATTCTTCCATCTCAACTGACGTGTTGCCGTAGCCAAAACGTTTGCCATCGAACTCAAAGTACTTCCCGTCCACGTAGTAGAATTCTCCCTTGATAATACTACGATGGAGCTGTGCCATTTCGACCTTGAAGACTCGGGGATCATGAGTGCTTCCATATGTTGTAGTATAGGCCAGAGTATTAGGCTTCCACAATGCCCAAAGCAAGTCGAATGTGATGAGACCGCTATCTAGCATAGGGTAGAGGCTTTCCTTTGTGGATTCGAAATCATGGTCAAGGTATTTTATGATCACTTTCAGGTGTTTTCTCTTGTCCTTGAGTCGTTCTTTGTTCTTCTTACGAGTCTTCTTAGTGTCTCCGGCGGGCTTGGCTTTTCGTAGTGCCTTTAGATGATTGCGCATGTCTTCCAAATACCTAAGAGGAGTCAGCGATAACGCCTGCAAGCGATCACATCCAAGACATACAGAAAGAGGAGGTTTGGACTGATTTTGGGAACCTCGTCCACTAGGCTGATGCCCTCGACACTGCCGATTACATCCTGCAAGCATTCGCGAATGAGTTTACTCTTGATGTCGACAACCGTTGCCCTGTATTTTCCTTCCCAGTCAAAGGTTCGACGAACATGAAAAATAAAGTCTTCGTAGTGAGAATCGGTCTCTGCATCGGCTGTGTCCTGGAGCTTAAAGTTATGGATGCTGCTGTCCCACACTTGGTCCACTCGTTTGAAGGCAGGATTCTTAAATCTTCTTTCCTTATCCTTGCCCTTCTTCTTTTTCTTCTTGGTATCTTCAGAGCTGTCCTCGTCAATTTCGCTATCTTCCAGATCAGTGTTCTGGGGCTCTGGTGGAAGCGGGTTCCTCCGAGGCGGTAAGAGTCTACCTCGTGCAAGAGCAACAGATGCTTGATCCATAGCAGCGGTTGCAGCGGCAGTTTGTGAGGCGATGGGGTAAGAGGATTGCTGCAAAGAATACGGGTGGGCGTGTTGTGTGCCATAAGAAGCATAATTGCTTGAACCGGCCAGTTGATACTGGAGTTGAGCAAATTGCAGCTGAAGTGCTTTGAACTGGCTCTTCAGATCCTTTCTCGATGGCTTCTTACTGGTCTTTGAATCGTCGTCTGAAGACGAGTCGGATGAAATGGATCCGTCCTCAGTGTCAGTGTCTGAATCGGAATTAGAAGTGTCCAGGATCTTATCCCTCTCCTTCTTCTGCTTGGTAGATTTCTTTTTGAGCTTTCCGTTGGCGGAGCTTGTCTTGCTTGCACGTTTATTGCTTTTGTCCTTGCCATTCATGCCCAGTCGCTTTTTTGGCGATCGGGCCACAGATCTAGATGGTTTATCATCGTCTGAGTCCGACGCAGAGCCTTCGCTAGAACTGCCGGAACCATGCGTATCCTCCTGTCCAGAAGCCGGCTTGGTCTTTCTGTTCTTGGACTTCTTCTGTCGGTGGTCTTTCTTCGAACTGGTGTCATCTTTGGTTGGCTGTTTTACCGACTCCGAAGAAGCGACAGGAGAGCTTGTTGCATTTGCATCCGTTGCGTTTTTCGCATCTGACTCATCTTGCACAGACTTTTGGTTAGAATCTTGGCCGCTCTGGCGATCCGACGGGATGACCGATGTCTTTGCTTCCATCATGAAGAGATAAGGGGTGGGGAGAATATATGAGAGAAGTTGGGGGATTGAGAATAAAGATGAGAGAAAGCAAAACAACTGGGCTGGATATCAGGCAAGAAGATTAGGTGGTACCTAGCTGTATGTAGGCAACAAGGCAGTGAATCACTGGCCACACATGCTGTAGGCAACAAGGCAGTGAATCACTGGCCGCACATGCCCGCTCCCAACAGCTGCAGGTTGAGGAGAAGCAGCCCGGTGAGGCAGGCACCAACCGCACCACAGCCACAAAGAAACGGAAGGACATTTAGGTTGTTGTTCCTCACTCTACGGTATCTAATTGGGCAAGCGTGGTTCAGCAATAACCATTCCACCACATCAGGAATATGCTAGGTAGGTACCTGGTCTGGAGGGGCTAGGGGTGGCAGAAAAATTCGAGACCAAAGCTTAGGATGTCATAAATAAGTAGCCTAAGAGCATACCTAAATCTACATAGAGTGGTTAAGTTATTTCGTCTCTTATGCTAGAGGAATCGAGTTTTCCATGGCCCTAGGGGTAGACTGCGGATGACAATGAACTTGGGTAAGCCTACAGCTACAGGCAGCCAAGAGCAATGCCGACGTCGATACTACCTCCAAACCCTACCTACCTAAAGAGACATATTCGTATAACATTTGTCGTTGCTCCACTTGGAAGAATGTAATGGAGACACGCGAAACCCAAGAACGAGGCAGACAGCCGTAAGACGTTTGAGGTTATTCTGGTTTACACCGAGCAAGTCACATAGACATGAAAGGTAGATATGGATCCGTTCTAGATACCTTAGAAAGGACGCTAAAGATGAATGGATGTAACTGAGTGGATCTGAAGCCCTGGACGCTAAAATATCCGCAGCCAACTGACAGTTGACGACCTTCAGTCCGTCAGCCTCAACTTCTGCAAATGACAAGGTATCACTGCAGATAATGGGCAACAGAACAAATATACATACACCAAGTGTAAAAATACCTGCAGCTTATTCATACTCTGTTCATAGTTCATATCATCCTAAGGCTAAAATCGCTCCTCCCATGCTTATTTACTGACCAATAACCATCCTTACACATTGCACCTCAACGCATGCACAGAGTCCAACACATCTAAGCCAGCTGCCGACCGCCTCACCCTTCTGTTGAAATATCCAATGAACAATAAGCTGTCCAAGTAGTCAACAAGACATTGGTCTTTATTCTCTGACTAGGCAAAAAAGCCGACTTCAGCTATATTCTGCATGTAGTACAAGTGATTACACTAGAGTTGCTAGACAAGGCCCATTTCCTGCGGCTTTAGTACCCAAGTTGCAGCATATGTCTGGCTGAAGCCGCCCGCGATACCAATTGAGTGTGACATTAACGGCGAATAGGCTTCACCGATCTACCCCGCTCGTATTGGTGCGATGTCGAGATGATGAATACGATAAATGACAGAATGAAGCCGGTGAGATTGACTTTCTACTGCAAGAACCCACATGCAGTGCTTGTGTTTGTATGGGTAAACATTTGCGTTCGTTGTTGTCACCCATCGCGAACAAGCGCCATGCAGAGATTGTATCGTTACCACCTCCGTTGATGCGCTGGCGATGTGCATATAATGGTCACAGCATGAAGCAGCCGACAAACGCCAGCCTGCTCCTGCACACCTAGTGTTGCTTGATCAGCCGGCCAGAACGATAATTTGCTGCTTGAGTACCAGGTAGTCAGGTAATTACATGAGATTATTTATGGATGTTTTTCACTGGAATACCTTAGATACCATAGTCCCCGGTAATTGCAGCAACGCGGTTACGGTTAGTCGCAAGAGGTGACAATTGTTGGTTGAGTATTTGTATCATGCAGAACTCCTCTATGTTGACTAAGGAATCGTCGTAGATGAGATTGTTCTAAATTATAGTAGGTTGTTTTATATTTTGCCTAAGTCAAGTTGGCTGTGAAAAAAGCAAGTGGCTAGAATAGACATGTGCGAACAGACGATACCTTTACCAGCGGGAATTATCATCGGGGATCGGATGTTTGCTTCAACCTCGTCCAAGCTTTCTGTCAAGGAATCAAGAAAAAAACCTGGTCAGCCCCTCCTAGCTTGCAGCAATTGAGACGGTACGTTTTAAAATTATCAAGTAGTACCAGGTATCGTATCTCGTGTTTGCGACATTGAGTTTGTCAAAAGATCCTACCTCTACATAACGAGTTGATGTTCGTAGAACCCGATGGTAGAATGAAATTTCATCCGAATTATACATACCAATCATTCCATGCCAAAATCTCACAATTGAGGACGAGCGGGAATGTGTATCATGGATGATCTTCTATGTTGGCGATTGGATAGCGCGCCCCGCGATGCTGCAAGCACGTAAACAAGCTTCCGGGCATGGATGGTGGTGGAGTTGAAGCACAGACCCTCTAAGCTGATTCAGTCTCAGCTTTACCTAGGGAACAAAAAATATAAGACCTAAGAGTTTGTTTTTTATGGTCTAAATTGTCTCACTTATTTCGTCTCTTATGCTTATAGCAGCCAACTTTTCAGATGTTTGGAGGACAGTGGACCAATTGCTGGTCTCCGCGACGTCATCACTGTCGCGAAAGTAGCTCCTTCTTCCAGTAAATCCTAGATCCGGGATGAAATAAACCTTGAAGGAGCTGGGGCAAGGAACTTGAAAGGGCTGCTTTCCTTCTCCTCATCCTCAATCTCGTTCTGAGGTCCTTTGTTTAGGCCCGAGTTTTGCAAACTGCAACCAGCCGTCAATTGCTGCACAGAAATCTTTCTAAGACAACATCGCTTCTGGATCCAAATTTAGTTTGATCCGTTGCGACACGGCATTGCGCTTTTTGCAGATCGGCCGATTCGGTTGCGACACTCTCCCACCTGAGCCCAGCATTCCTCAGCCCGAATTCCCTCGTCTTTGCTCAGCAAAGCACAGCTACGTCTTTTGTCCTAATCAGCAGTTGAGCTACCAAGCTCGCAGCAGTCACCATGCCTAGCACCTGGATGCGCTTCAAGAGCTTGTTTAGCAATGGCTCTAGCGGAGCTAACGGCCGTGAATGGCTTCGTGAGGAAGAGAGAGCCCGTAAGTTCTTTCGTTGATGGAGAAATTGACGAGAGAAATTGATCTTCAATCTAACTTTTATGCAGTCCTGCCTCATTACCGTAACCAGGAGATGTCCTCTGCCACTCCTCCCGCCGAGGTCATGAAAGTTTGCCNGGCTCTAGCGGAGCTAACGGCCGTGAATGGCTTCGTGAGGAAGAGAGAGCCCGTAAGTTCTTTCGTTGATGGAGAAATTGACGAGAGAAATTGATCTTCAATCTAACTTTTATGCAGTCCTGCCTCATTACCGTAACCAGGAGATGTCCTCTGCCACTCCTCCCGCCGAGGTCATGAAAGTTTGCCTACGACTCCGACATCTGATTCGTGAATGCATTCCCTGCGAGCTCGAGGAAAGCGCCATTACGCGCTCCCACAGCACGGTCATCACCAAAAAGGTCGTTCAAGCAGCCAGGGAGGCGGGTGGTCAGAAGTATCGTGCCTGTGTCGTATGTCAGATCAACCCACCCGGCATTATCTTGTACTGACTCTGGCCTCATTAGGTCTACGCTCTGCTAGTTAACATGCGATGGTTCAAGCGCGAAGCGATCTTCGAATTGTGGGATGCCGACCTTCACGATCTTCGCGCTGTAGCCTGCACTGTCATTGCTAAACAGATGTAAGTGGTTTTCTTTTTTCTTTTAGTTCTACTTTATCACTGTTGGCTAAACCCAATTAGCATTGAAGGAGAAGATGATATGGAATATCTCCTGCATCATGTCCTCCTTCGCCGGTACTCTTTCCTGATTGACAAGGTTCCTACTCCGCCAACCAATGTCATCGAGAAGGCCGTGGACTTGCACGCGGTTCGAGTCATCGGTTCTTCTGGTTACCAGAAGTGCATCGCTTATCTATGGCGAGGCTGGTTGGTTCAAGATGAAGACGATCCTTCCGAATTCGTCGATTACAAGAACAAGGCAAACACGGACTTCATCGTTCACATGGATCCCGATCGCATGCGCGCCCCACGATACCAGAATGCTGCCCAGCTTCTCTTTTCCGTCATCTATCTCGGCCTTTATACGGCTGCGGTCAACTCTGCAAACCCTACAGGCGTCCTCGATGGTGCCGAGATTGCTCTCTATATCTTCACCTTTGCCTACGTGTGTGATGAATGCCTCAAGTTCTACAAGGCTGGCATCAATATCATCGGATTCTGGAACGTTTTCAACTTTATACTCTACTCCTTCTTGACTGCTTCCTTGGTTTTACGCATCATAGGACAGGTGTACTGGGATAATAATCAAGTATTCAACAAGTACAACGAGCTCAGCTACAATCTGCTATCGTTCGTCGCGCCCATGTTCTGGTCACGTCTTCTCCTCTATTTTGACAGCTTCCGCTTCTTTGGCGCTATGCTAGTCGTGCTGAAGGTCATGATGAAGGAATCCCTCATTTTCTTCGCGTTGCTTATTGTTGTTATCATTGGCTTCCTTCAAGCATTTATCGGTCTGGATATCGCCGACGACAATATTGTGGGGGATACGTATTTCATCATTGAGTCAATGCTCAAGGCTATTATGCAGAGTCCCGAATTTGACGGGTTCGAGAACTTCGGACACCCTTTTGGTCTCATTCTCTACTACTGCTTTACTTTTGTTGTTATGGTAGGTGAAGAACCACGGTTTTCACACGATCGAAGCTAACGATAGGATTTAGATCATTCTTCTAAACATCCTCATTGCGCTTTACAACTCAGCCTATGAGGGTATCTATGAGAATGCCGACGACGAATACCTGGCACTTTTTGCACAAAAGACAATGCAATTCGTTCGAGCTCCCGACGAGAATGTCTTTATCGCTCCCTTCAACCTCGTCGAGATGGTCATTTCAGGTTTGTTGGAATGGTGGGTACCAAAGCCTACCTATGAGTTCATCAACGACTGTGTCATGGCTGTTCTATACTCTCCTCTCCTCTTTGTAGCTGCTTGGTTCGAGAGACGGGATGCACGCAAGATTAGGAAGAACCGCTCACGAGGCGAAGAAGACGACGATTTGGTTCATGAATGGGAACAATTCCATGAGGACCTCGACATGGAGGCTGAAGGTTGGACCAAAACCTGTGAGATCGCCAAGCCGAATGTGGAAGATGAGCCCGCTGTGATCGAAGTTCGTAAACTGCGAGCTGAAATGGAAGAACTCAAATCGATGCTCTCTCAACTCAACAACAGCGTCAAATCAAGCGATGGCGATACTATAACAGGTTCGAAAGCCGGCAAAGCGCCGGAGACAGGAGATGATGATGATGATGATGATGATGCTCGGGAAGCGTCAGAGGCTACTGAAACTGCCGATACCCAAGATATATCAGATACCCCCGAGGCAGAAGCAGTCTCAGGTGATAACAAGCCGGGCAAGAAGAACAAGAAAAAGAACAACAAGAAGAAGGGTGGCTCTAGCAAGTAGGGATCAGGGTCACGCAGTGGTTGATTTTACCGTATGATTTTTTGTAGTAGTATGGCGCTTTACTTGAGCTTCCGGGGCTCTGTTGGTGGCTCGCTTTTGGCCAGTCTATAGGCCTGAGCACCTTTGATAGTCTATATACACGAATATGTTCCAAGTGTGTACCATTGTGCTTACGTCAAGTTCATAGACGTAAACGTTTGTAAAGCTATAATTAGTGCTACGCCTGATCGTTAGAAGCTGCTGCTGCTGTTATTTCACATGATGAAACCGTGTAATGATTGATTGGGGAAATATCTCGATTTGTTCCCTCGACTTGGACTATCAACAAAAGGTTTAAATGTTGATCCTTGAGCAGCATCACATTAAGCGGACTAGAGGTGGCAGAATAGTACGAAACGAAAGCTCAGGGTATCAGAAATAGATAGCCTAAGAACTTGTCTAAGCTTGCATAAGGTGACTAAGTTATTTCGTCTCTTATGCATAGAGGAATCGAGTTTTCTATGACCCTAGGAGCGGAGCAGCATTAGTGTGGTATGATTGAAAGACCTGTATTGACAACTATTCCCCTCTAATCGTAGAGCCCCTTTCCATTCCTTGGGAGATGTTTCATGCTGTGTTTTCATTCTGCGGGCCCTTCCTCCGCTGGAGGGAAGATCTTTCTGTATCGAATTAGTCGGCCGATGTGTGGTTCAAGGGCTTGGGATTAGCACTTACGGAATCGTCTTGTAGTAAGCATCCACATCGGGGTCGACAAATGTGACGAACACCACTCGAGATAGTTTACTACCTTCATCGCTCTCAAGGAACTCCCTCACAGTCTTGCAAGCGATTTGAGCAGCAGGACCGTTTGGGAAGCCGTAGATGCCTGTGCTGATGGCGCTGAATGCGACAGTCTCCAAGCCATTCTTAACGGCGATCTTGAGACTCTCGCGGTAGCACATGGCAAGCTTTTCACCAGGGTCCTTTTCTGCCTTGTAAATTGGTCCGGCAGTGTGGATGACATGTTTAGCAGGAAGGTTATAACCCTTGGTGATGACAGCTTCGCCAGTCTCGATGGGACCGAGGGGTTGGCCTTCCTTGATTAGTTCAGGTCCTGCAGCGCGGTGGATAGCGCCGTCGACACCAGCACCGCCACCGAGATGCTTGTTGGCAGCGTTGACGATGGCGTCGAGACGCAACTTGGTGATGTCTCCTCGGATCAAACCGACGCGCTTGTTGATGGAGTCATCGGGAGAGTAGGCAGTGTTGCCTTTTGGAATGGCTGCGGAGAGAACGGATTCTGGATCCCGATAGAGTTGAGAGAGACTGGGGATGTCGTTGACACTTCTGGTGGCCATGGCGATGAATCTCCTGGCGAACATGAAAGTGGAAGAGCTGTGGTGGGGTTGAGCTAGCTAGGTATGATGCAATGGCCTGGGCAAGTACGAAGTGATTGCTTCAGTCGTTCTTTGAAGAAGGCAGAACAAAGAAGTATGTAAGGCGTAAGACCGAGTTAGGCAGGAAATTTCTAAGCTTTACGAGCAGCTCGAGTGTGTAATGCTTGGCTTCGTGCCTACGTACTTTTCCTTTGTTCAAGGCTGAATAAGACCAGCCGATTGAGGTGGATGAGTGCAATGGAGGAAGCTCCAGCCCTGTAGGTGGGCCAGTGGGGCCTGACCGTTTCTAGAAACTCGGGCGGAGGGGCGATAGTCTACCTATCCATCATGAAGCTGGGCTAATGGTTGACGGCCCTGACGGCTTAGAAAAGCTCCATCGCTTGATATGAATTAGCTATCATTATTGCCCATTTAATACACTCTGAAGACATTTAGAAGAGCTTAGACTTAATAGACAGTCCAAAACGGCAAAAGACCCTGCTTTAAATTACACCGAGAACTACTGACTAGTAATACGAAACCCATTTACTGTGGAAGAAATCCCAGAGATGCAAGAGTCAGTGATTGTACAGAAACCAACTCACTGAATCAACCGACAAAGATCCCAAACACATCTAACAAGCACCAGATAAACCTGACAAAATCTTCCTCCAAGCCAAAGACCCGCCTTTTCGTTTCTTGTACTCAATACCGTTCTTTTGCTCGACCTTCGAACGTCGAGTCTCAGTTTCTAAGGGCTCAACCCTTTGCTTCTTTGCGGAAACGGGTGCCCAACTTGACTTGCGCTTCGACTTCTGCTGGTTTCCCTCCTTCTTGGGCGCAGGAAACTCATCGCTGCCAGTCACACTGTCGCCTTCGTCTTCCGAGGACCAAACCAGAGTGGTATCACTGCTCTCACTCGTGTGTGGCTCCTCATCATCTGAGACCTCGGTATCACTGCTGCTATAACCAAAGTCTGACACCACACTGGCTCGACCCGCATGACCACCAGCCGAGGCACCCGCCATTTCAACATCAGAGTCAGAGTCCTGATTCAACTGCTGGTCGATATCTCCGAGAGGGCCAGTTCCAAGAGAAGTTTCAGGCATTCCCACACTTTCTCGGGGGTACTGGTCGACGAAAGTCGAGGGGTCCCTCGTAGGCAGAGAGAATGCAGCCGTGTGTCGAAGATCCTCTGTAACAGTTGAACGGACAGCATAGGGATGTGGCATGATACCATGCGCGGCTGCTGGAGCACCCCCTAGTGGTTCATTTGCCCAGGCTGCCATGTCAACTGCAGAACTCGCCAGCCACGGAGGTGGCTGGTTGGGCTGAGGTGAAGGAAAAGAAGAACCAGTCCCCAAAGAGGAGTAAGCTGAAAATGGACCGTTGCTACCATCAAAAGGTCTAAAGTTAGAAAATGGTGTTGGCTGGTTGTCCATCCCCATCTGCTGAAACTTGGGCTGGACTTGGGGCATGCTGCTAGCTTGCATGGCAGCGTCTCCTTGTAGAGTCCGAACACCGGGTTTACTACGCTGGTTCTCAATGATACGGTTAATATTGGCTTCTTGCGCTTCTTTGTCCTCCTGCTTGAGCCGTTTGACCAGATTCCGCACCGCTTCAACATCGAAGATGCCGGTAGATGGTCCCCTGATCTGCTGATCCCGAGGATTGTTACCGCGGTCGTCGTCCAGAGTCCCAGATAATCGCTGAGCGATGCTTAACTCGTCTGGATCTGTCCCTGCAATAGGAAGTTTGTATCCTCCCAGTGACAGGTGCTTTTGGAAACGTCTTTTGAATTCCTGGAGTAGCTGAAGATCGTTTCCTGTCGCTTTCAGCATTTCTTTCTTGGCGAGGAAATAATATCTTTGATGAGGAAGGCGACGTGACTTGCGTAGCATAGGCAATGTCCACATGAGCTCGCGCCAATTGTGCTTTGATGGATCCAAATCCAGAAGTCTGACCAAGTCTTTAGTTCTCCGGCCAAGGGTCAATATTCGTTGTCCCCATTCGCCTTCGAGCCTCCTCGCGCCTTCTGGCACCAACCGCATGGCTGCCTCCAGATCGTTCAAGATGGTCTGCATATCGTCAACATAGACTCGCCACCTGTTGATGTCGCCCGGTTCATTTGCCAGCCAAAGTTGGCACAAACCGATCCCGCCTTGATATAACTCGCAAAGCAAGGATTCATGGTGTCCAAGTTCTCTTTCAACGGCGACCGTGAAGTCTATGAGCTTCGGAATCAGACGCGCTTCAAAGTGGTCGATGGCTCCCGACTGTAGCTTTTGCGCCCAGCGCTGCTCCCTGTCGCCATGGCCTGCCGTATTTTGGTAAAGTTGTCGAGACTCCCAGTCGGGACAGGAACCTAGTACCTGTCTCGTCTTATCCCAGGCCCAGTGGAGCGACCCAAGACTACCCGCCTCGACTTGGGGCAGATGCGTTTGAGCAAAATGTGCCAAGAACTCGCAGAGAATCATATGAGCCTCCCTGCCAGACTTGACCCATGCGCCCTCGTCAAGCCATCTCACCACCGCATGGTCGAGTCGATTGGTCATCGCATCATATTGAGCTGTTTCGGCCATGATGCTGTGAAGATAATTCCACAGGATAAAATTCTTTTTCTTAATCAAGAGTTTTCTGAACTTCAGGAGCCATTCCTCATCGGCCTTGTTGACATTGAGTTGCGTAATGATCAATCCATCGTAATCTTGGTCGGCAGGGTAGAAGGTGAACTTGTGAGGCTTCTTGGACGGTTCCCTCAGCGCAGCCGAGCCGTATTTCTCGATTGCAACATCCCAGAAACTCTGAGAGAAATACTTCTTAACGTCCTCGAAACGGACGAGATGTTTCAGCATGGTGAATTGGACACTCGGTTCATCGAGATTGGGGACCGCATTAAACTCCCCTTCGCTGTTCAATATCAAAGCCATGAGCCCACCCGCCGTCTGAAGGAGTGGGGGTCTGTTTCCAGTTGTAGTGGCAAAGACAAAAGGCCAGTATCCTCCTGCCAGGACCTATCGTGCCACTTGTTAGCTGCCCGTATTGCACCAAAGAGTCAAGTTGATCTCAACTCACATGTTCTTCATAAGCATGCCCAACCTCGCCGACATGATCATCCTCAAAGTAAGGCTCATGCCATCGATCCTTGAACTTGGGGTCTATAAGCTCTCTGTGTAGGACTTGGCAGGCCGCAATTTGTTCCGGGTCTGTGATACCAAATGAAGCAGGGTCACCTAGCCACTTGAAGGGGGCGGAAGTGAACGCATGCTGGTTTGTAACGTTAGTGACGCAAGCTCTATCGTAAAAAAATAAAAAAAAATAGCCAATGTTCAAAGACAGACTTACCATCATCTCATGGGCTATGGTAGTTGCGAGTATAATGTTGGCCATCAACTTTTCGCTTTTGGTATACTTGTCAACTAGCAATGGCCAAACCAACTCAGCGTCGATATCGATAGTAACCTGAGTGTCATGTGTGAAGAACGAGGGGCAGGTTGCCTGTCCCATCGTGAGGTGTCTTGACGGCTTGCCGTCCATATCAAATCCACTGGCCAATCTGATCTTGACGACTTGGCACAGCGCTTTCCAAGATAGTTCCTTTACATCAACACCACTATCCTTTAATCGCTGGGCGCCGTTGACTTTTCTCGGGTCCCAAGAGTCAACATCACGCTTGAATTTGAGTTTCCTTGTTCTCTTTTGGTCAGGCAAGTTGGCGAACAGCTTGTCATCGACCCAATATCGGTTCGTGATATCTTGCAGGCCCTCGATAAAGTCTTCCTCCATCAGGAGCAATCGGGTGGTGAGTTGAAGGGCTGGCTGCAAAGCGTTCCACACTCGGTCATTGTTCTTGATTCGTGAGTGATCAGCATCTTGCTCATATATGTTTCGAATCCACATACCTTGGGATCCCACTCCTCACGTCGACCGTTAAGGGTATACAGGTAGCGAGGATTTTCTTCGTCGCCTCCACGTGTACGACCGTCCTCCCAGCGCTCCCGGGCAAAGAGGCTATAGTCATGAATTAGTGATGGCAGTATGGGAGTTGACGGAACTTACTGATACAGAGGACCCGAAAGCTCGTTGAATTCGGTGTCGCACATTGTAAGATATCCTTCGGCTAGAATCTGTTGTTCGTTAGAGCAAGTAAAGGGAGATAGCATATTAATCTGCAGGACTTGCCTCATCCATGGTCAAGCTCCCGAAAAGAATATTTTGCCAGTGCTCGTCTACAAGCAGGTCCTCGTATTGTTGCATGTATTGCTGCTCTGTCTCGGTCAAGCTTTTCATGTCAGGTCTCACCTGCTCCATGTAGTCATCTACGTGTTGGCCAGCGTCCTTGGCCAGCTCTTCGAAACGGTCAAATAACTGTTTTCCTGTCTTTACTTGCGCGTTGGCGGGAAAGAGTTGCCGACGATCAGATCGTGTAGGCGACGTACGGGAGCGGCCATCTGTTCGACCGGGAAAGATACTGAATCGCTGGGCGTAGATAGTAGGGTTACTGAAAGCATCTCGAGGGAGAAGGGCAGGACGCAGTCGATCAAAGACAGGATCTAAGACTCTAAAAACAGTCTTTTCTCGTTCAGGATCATGGTCTTGCCACTCCGGGTCTGTCCAGGCGGGACGATACTGAACAAATTGGTAGCTTCCTTGGATTACCTCTTTGCGTGGTGGATGGTGACGTGGGAGCCCTGCGCCTGGCGAAGCTGGGGGACTACGACTCTTGCCTTCAGGGCTCGAAGCCATGATCAAATAGTTGTTTGGCTGGGTTAGTTGAGAATAGAGAGAGAGCGCTTTGGTTTCAAGTTCGCAAAGGATTGATTCAGGGTTAGGTCGACAACATAGTTCAAGATAGAAATCTGGATGTGAATGAACAGTTATATTGATGTGTAGTCGAGGTTCCTTCCGGGCTCGTATAGTCTAGGCAGGACAGGTCTTGACGAGAAACAAAGACCAAACTATGGGAGTGAATGCAGTGTACTAACAAAGAATGCCGAGAGCGTCGGTGACAAGGCTGGACCTTCAACGCTGATCTTATGATAGAACAACAAAGACAAATCAGCCATCTTATTCAAGTGAGGTCATTGATTTTATATCGTAAAACGCCGCCAGTGGTGGTGTTGCAATGAACAAAGGCTTGCGTGAAGCCAGTTCACTGATATGTATGACAATCGCGGCCCTTACTAAGCTCAAGGAAAGTGTCGAGTTATACAATGCAGGCGTAAAATGTATGTTACTGAGATGATGTTCGTTTATTGTAATATCGGAAGATTTTCTTTCAGGGAATAGTAGCAATGCGCATATAGTTAGTTGTGTTGGTAGGTAGGTCGCTTTGGAGGATGATCAATACTACAGGCAATAGAACAATGGTTAACAGGGTTAGCTCGATGCAAAATACATTGACCTATCAAGCAAACGCAAAAAGGTTGTGCGGGTTCAGGAAGCGCTCGTATGCCTAAGACCTTCCTGGTCAGAGCTTACAGGTGATCGTGAAAGGCTCGAAACACCAACTTGATTTCAGGCGAGAAGACTGAAAATTGAGCAGGCTGTTAGCCAAGTCCGTGCTGGCTTATCAACGCCCAAAAAGCCAAGTCCGGCTTGTTTTCTTCTTAGAGAAGTGTATAGTGTTGCGGATAATTTGTTGACCGCGCAGTCTGTTGAAACTGCAATTCGGGCCTGGAGTAGGTATAAACAATCGTAGTACGTATCTCAAGTATGTCTGGTACTGTAACTGTCGGTGAGCCAAGGGGGCATAAATCCGGGGGTCCTGGGGCCCCGCGATATTCATGTCTGGGGTTGAACTCGAGGTGCTCGGTGCAAGATATCGACATCATTGCTGAAGTCGTTTTCCGTATGATAGTCCGGTCCCTCGAGCCTTGGTGTCGTTCTCCTAGAGTATTCCTGAGTATCGATTGTATCCGCGTCCCCATTTCTTTGTACATATCGAGTATCTGTTGGTGAACAAACGTGAGCCACTAGAATAAAAGTGCCGTGGCAACGTGGCGGAGAGAAAGGCTAGGAAAAGCACTGCAGCATCTTGGATGTAAAGCCGGTCCCACCACCCATGATCAGCTAAGGGTCGAGGTCGAGGGGCAGATTCTACCCGAAGAGGACTAGGGTATCCATCATGACTTTGAGCTCGGCGTGGCCGTCGTTTGTTGGGCGAAAGTTTGATCCGAGGGAAACAAAGGCGATAGAAAATGAAAGACTCAAGGGGTCCTGTCTACCTAAGGGACGTGAGTTTGTCACAGTCGGCTCATCATGGCACTTATCGATGGGGAGACCTGAGGCATCAATACCCTGCAGATAGGATGCAATGTAAAATTTAAGCAAAAGTAATGCAACTTTGATATTTTCATGCTTTTCCTACCAAACTTTCAAATGCTCGGCATTTTCCAATAAGGTATCTCTGCCTAACAACTTAAACCGTATTTGGATGTGGTGAATCTAAAGTCTTGGTTGCTCTGGAAGTCGACTTGACATAGGTCAGATTCCACACTGGCGGCTTAACGGCTTTACCGTACACAACACGAAGAGCGAGTCAAGACTTTTCATTCTTCAGGCTGAAGTAGAGAGTACGAATACGGAGATAAGAGCCACTTGATCGAGTCCGTATCTGAGGTCATTGGCCTCAAGACTAGGAGAATATACTTCATACTGTGATACTGTACTCTTAGTCAGGATGGCAATGGCAAATCTGGATATCGATGTTGGAACAAGGATCTCGAAGAATCTGTGACGCGGCTAAAAAATGAAAGGTGGCCAGGGAGACGGCGGGAAGTGGATATCCAAGGTGGACAGAAGATTGGAGCAGTTCATTGCTGATTCGTAGCTGTACCTAGCTTTGTAGACTGGGGCAGTACAGTAAAAGCCTTGCCAGCCTTTTTGATGGCAATGGTTGCCAATCCGACGACATCCACCGTTGGGAACGAGCTTGATAGCCCAACGTAACGGAGCTTTGCACTGAAATACTGGACCCAGCACTGACATGGATGTGTGCCTTGGAGGGGTAGTTTCAGTTCAAGAGCAGGCGCTGTGAAGAAATGGCCGCACGTGTAAATCCATGCCATCAAAAATCAATGAATGTGACTGTCGATACTACGAAACGATGATATGACGACCTGAATCTGACATCTGGTGACACGGTACCACATTCGCCTCCTCGTTCAAGTCCAAGCAAGGGCAGCAGATAGTGAATCGCTGTTCTCTACAGTAGTACAGTACAAAGAGCTGGGGCCCGGGCATTATTTTTTGCATGGGTCTAGCCCAGCAAAGACACTAAATCGGAGATGCCTCCAGGGAACTTCCAATGCATTTCGAGACAAAACCACTCACCGCCCTCATCCACTTACCCTATCAGGCTTAGTCCACGCGCTGATAAAGCCGATAAGCTGAGTCGCCGCCGAAAAGTGAAGAAGGAGGGGTTGAAAAATTGGAGGGGTAGTCCAGCAGAGCGCTTTGAAAATTTTGGTGGCCCGGAGGCAAAGTAAAAAAAATTTGTGCAGCGAACGAACCTAAAGCGCAGAGGTAATAAAAATTGTGGCCCTTCCTCTCTTCCTTTTTCAACACCTCTTCCCTCCTCATCTCCCTCATTCTCTTTCTTCCTCCTCCATCGCTCTCCGGTCGTCCTCCTCCAGACGAACCTCTCTTACTTTCTTTATTCGCGTTCTAGTTTGTTCTTTGGATTCACTTCCTTGAACGAACACCGCCCCTCATCCAAGAGGAACTTTCCATTATCGCCGATTACAACAGAGTCGACTCCTCCATCGATCTCTGTCTCTTCGACGACCTCTTTTCTTCCTTATACCCCAAAAAATAAAATCCCAAATCGACATCATGCCTACCGAGAACCAGCAGTCGATCAAGGTCCTGGACGAGCTTTTCCAGAAGCTCACTGTGTCCAAGGAGTCCTCTGACATCAAGGAGTCTTCCAACGAGTTGGCTTCTTTCATCAACGGTCGCATCGGTGACCAGGTCGTTCCCGAGAAGTAAGTTACTATTTCACCACGGCATCATTTGGCCCTGAACCACGGGCATCATTCGGTTACCCAACACAGGGTTTCAGTCTACATGTCAGAAACAGGCATCAATTTCACTCCCTCCCTCTTCGTCTTGTTCGTATGGGACAGTCAGCACTCGGAGCTGATATGTTCCATGCGTGTGAGATACAGAGCTGGAGCGGCTTAGATGGGTGGCCTCTGGCGCTGGATAAGACGAGTAGCAGAACTTTTTTTTCTGCGATTCGTTTGCCCCTCCCCCTCCTCACTTGGGTGCCCAATCTTGCCCCGCCAAATTTGGGTGATGGACGCTTTAGCGCGCTAGACCCTGTTTTGGCATACCCCTCCAAATGAGCCACAAAATTTTTCTAGCCACGTCCATATGCTAACCGCTCTTGTCTACAGTGTTATCGAGGGCCTGAAGAAGCAGCTCGCTAACAAGAAGGACGCCACCGCCCGTGAGAAGGCTTGCGTTGCCATCGAGGCTATCGCTTCTCACTCCGAGGTCTCCGCTGCCGTCGAGCCTTACCTCGTTGTTCTCCTCCCCGCCGTCCTTGCCGCCGTTGGCGACAAGATCACCGCTGTCAAGAATGCCGCTCAGGGTGCTGTTCTCGCCATTGCTGGCGGTATCAACGCCAACGCTGTCAAGGCTGCTCTCCCCTATGTCATGGAGTCCATCCGAACTGCCCAGAAGTGGCCTGAGAAGATGGCTGCTCTTGACTTCGTCGAGTACCTCGTCAAGAACTCTCCTGCCCAGCTCGCCTACCGTGTTCCTGAGCTCATCCCTGTCATCTCCGAGTCCATGTGGGACACCAAGAAGGAGGTCAAGGAGCGTGCTTACAAGACCATGGAGCAGCTTTGCCAGCTGATTGTCAACAAGGATATTGAGCGTTTCATTCCTGAGCTCATCAAGTGTATCGCCAAGCCCGAGAACGTCCCCGAGACTGTTCACTTGCTCGGTGCTACCACCTTCGTCACTGAGGTCCAGGAGCCTACTCTTGCCCTCATGGTTCCTCTTCTGGATCGTGGTCTGGCTGAGCGTGACACCGCTATCAAGCGAAAGACCGCTGTCATTGTCGACAACATGTGCAAGCTCGTCGACGACCCCAACGTTGTCGCTCCTTTCTTGCCTAAGATGATGCCAGGTCTCCAGAAGAACTACGAGAACTTGGCTGACCCCGAGGCTCGTGACAAGACCAAGCAGGCTCTTGACACCCTCACCCGTGTCGGTGACATCAAGAACGGTGTCATCCCCGAGCCTACCTTCCCCGGTGCCATCAACGTCGTCCAACCCAAGGTCAAGGCTGCCCTCTCCCCCAAGTTCGCCAACTACGTTGAGAAGATGGGTCCCGTCACTGAGTACATCTCCGCTATCGCTGGTCAGCTCGTCGACGAGAAGGAGGTTGAGTCCACCATCTGGGTTGACAACCTGAAGGCTTACGTCGCTGTCATCTCTGGCATTGACAACGCCGAGTCCATCGTTGAGACCATCCGCAAGACCGCTCTCCCCGGTGCCGTCGCCGAGGCTGAGGCCGAGGAGGACGAGGAGGAGGGTGAGGATCTTTGCAACTGTACCTTCTCTCTTGCCTACGGTGCCAAGATTCTTCTCAACCAGACTCACCTCCGTCTCAAGCGTGGTCAGCGTTACGGTCTTTGCGGTCCCAACGGTTCCGGAAAGTCCACCCTCATGCGTGCCATCAACAACGAGCAGGTCGAGGGTTTCCCCAAGCAGAGCGAGGTCAAGACTGTCTTCGTCGAGCACGACTTGGACTCCGCTGATACTGAGATGACCACCATTGACTGGACCATGAAGAAGCTCGAGGAGGCTGGCGTCAAGACCACCCAGGCTGATGTCGAGAAGCAGCTCAACGAGTTCGGCTTCACTGAGCAGATGATCAAGGGTGAGATCAGCGCCCTCTCTGGTGGTTGGAAGATGAAGCTGGCTCTGTGCCGTGCCGTCTTCGAGGCTCCCGATATTCTGTTGCTCGACGAGCCTACCAACCATTTGGACGTCAAGAACGTTAAGTGGCTCGAGGAGTACCTCAAGAACTCCGCTTGCACTTCCATCATCGTCTCTCACGACTCCGGTTTCCTTGATAACGTCTGCCAGCACATCGTTCACTACGAGCGATTCAAGCTCAAGCGTTACAAGGGTAACCTGGCTGCTTTCGTCGCCCGCAACCCCTCTGCTAAGTCCTACTACGAGCTTGGTGAGTCCGAGATCGAGTTCTCTTTCCCCGAGCCCGGTTTCCTCGAGGGTGTCAAGACCAAGGCTAAGGCCATTCTCCGTGCCACCAACATGTCCTTCCAGTACCCCGGTACTTCCAAGCCCCAGATCAGCGACATCTCTTTCCAGTGCTCTCTGGGCTCTCGTATTGCCGTTATCGGTCCCAACGGTGCTGGCAAGTCTACTCTGATCAACGTCCTCACTGGTGAGCTTATCCCTACTGAGGGTGAGATCTACCAGCACGAGAACATCCGTATCGCCTACATCAAGCAGCACGCTTTCGCTCACATCGATAACCATCTCGACAAGACTCCTTCCGAGTACATCCAGTGGCGATTCCAGACTGGTGAGGATCGTGAGACCATGGACCGTGCCAACAAGATCATCACCGAAGCTGATGAGAAGGCCATGGACAAGGTCTTCCGCATTGAGGGTACTCAACGACGTGTCATTGGTATCAACAGCCGAAGAAAGTTCAAGAACTCTTACGAGTACGAGTGTTCTTTCGCTCTCGGTGAGAACGTTGGCATGAAGAACGAGCGATGGACTCCCATGATGTCTGCTGACAACGCCTGGTTGCCCCGAAACGAGCTCCTGGCTTCTCATCAGAAGATGGTTGCTGATGTCGATATGAAGGAGGCTCTCGCCTCTGGTCAGTTCCGACCTCTGGTCCGAAAGGAGATTGAGTCTCACTGCGCCAACTTCGGTCTCGATGCTGAGCTTGTTTCTCACTCTCGCATGCGTGGTCTGTCCGGTGGTCAGCGTGTCAAGACTGTCCTTGCTGCTTGCTCTTGGCAGCGACCCCATCTTATCGTTCTTGACGAGCCTACCAACTATCTTGACCGTGACTCTCTCGGTGCCCTTTCCAAGGCCCTGAAGAAGTTCGAGGGTGGTGTCATCATCATTACTCACTCTGCCGAGTTCACCAAGGATTTGACTGAGGAGGTCTGGGCCGTCATGGACGGCAAGATGACTCCTTCCGGCCACAACTGGGTTCAGGGTCAGGGCTCTGGTCCCCGTCTCAAGGCTGATGACGGTGATGAGGAGGAGAAGTTCGATGCCATGGGTAACAAGATTGTCACCACCAAGAAGAAGGTCAAGCTGAGCTCTTCTGAGGCACGAAAGAAGAAGAAGGAGCGTATGGCCCGCCGAAAGCGTGGTGAGGAGGTGTTCAGTGATGAGGATGACTTGTAAACGCATCCCTCATGACACGTATACTCAGCCATCTCTTGTAACGACTTCTCTTGATGACTACATACCATTTTCCTTTGTCATGCGTTGATCAAAAAAGTTACGGGTGCGTCTTTTGGTAATGGACGACTGCACTTTTGGGCTCCCGATAGACGGACTGCTCTGTTAGACTACCACCGTGGAGGAACGAGGAAATAACATGGGGGATTGGAGGATCCCAACTGTGTTTGAGCCCTCGACATGGTGGGTTTGGAGGTTGGCAAATAGTTAGAGCCAAATAGACTTGATTACGATCATCTTTGATTTTCCCATTGAACGTGAATGTTTTGTGCTGTGAGAATGCCATACTCTCTCTACTTCGCAAGTTGTAAAAAATGTCATTTCATGTATGCACAGTAGCCGTTCAAGTATTGTGAGATTAGAACTTTGAGGTTCTATTGTTTTTTCTCATGGCAGAACATTACGCACATGCACCAGCTACCCTAGAACCTCACTTTTGTTGGACGTTTAGATGGGAAAGTTACCTTCTAGTATAGCCCGTCCTAATAGCGACCAGTCAGTGAGTGGGTGGACGAAGGCGCTGAATTTCTGTGCACACACAAGTTCTCCTTCGACATACTTGAATGATGTCACAGGGTAATCGGGTCTTCTGTCGATGATTCCGCGAGATTTATTGTTTGCTAATATAGTCGCTCATCTTTCCACCTTCATAGGTAGACACAATAATGTAGTGTAAAGCCATCACTGCCCACACCTACCCTACGATAATCAAGATTCCAAAAATCGAAATCGATTGTTGTCTATGGCATGAGCAGGGAAAGACATCAGAAAGAGACAAAAAGAAACATTTGATGAGACTGGGACTCGAACCCAGGAGGATTGCTCCACCAGGAAATTGGTGTTAAGGTTAACCTTAACCTGGCGCCATAACCAACNTCGAACCCAGGAGGATTGCTCCACCAGGAAATTGGTGTTAAGGTTAACCTTAACCTGGCGCCATAACCAACTCGGCCATCTCACCAAGGATTGTTGTTGATGAAAGTCATGGCGGTATTACAATACAGTTGGCCTAGCTTTGCTCAAGGCGCGTCCTTTGACAACTGACCACGTCGATGCTCAAATAATTGACAGGACATTAGCTTTGAGTCGACTAATATACGCTCGAATGATGATCTATATATGATCATTCGTTTCTTTTATTTAATAGATGATGTATTTTTCCTATTTCAAAGAGTAGAGCTGTCGTTATCTCGTAGTTGCACACCACCGCTCACCACAAACTGGAACACGATCAACTTTTTCTTAAAAGCCTGGCAAGATTTATATTGCAGTTGACAAGCTTCCTTTAAGAACCAAAGTAATGAGAATAGCCGCATACTAAATTCTGCGGCTGAACCCAACATATTCGGCATCGCCTAGGTTGAAGCGCAACATGACATCCAGAACACTAGTTAGACTTGGTCAGTCTTGCAAAGATCAGGCACAAATCTATGCGCAATGCTTAAACTAGGAGGCCAAGAATGTAGGTAGTATCAAGGCATCAATGGTGGATCAAAGTCTATGTCCTGGTCGTGAGGCTGTGCACTCCTCCTCAAACTATATGTTTGATCCTTCACAAGACGAGTTAACAATGCCAAGAGTCCAACGTTATCATGAGGCCACCACCTTCGCCAATTCTTTCCTTTGTTTAAGCTTTTGGTATTTTGAGCTATCCTATTCTTGTATCCATGACCAATATACCAAGAACCGTCTAACAACAACCGTCTCCGAACCCCCGAGTCACCGGCACCAAGGGACCCGCCATCTCCGAATAGCCCGGACCGTTCTCCAACAACTTCCCTAACAAGCCATCTCCAAAACCCCAGTTCTCAGCTTAACTATCCTCCTTTTAAAGATAGAAGCATGAACATAACCCCAGTCATTAACGCGGACGGTGCTTCCGCGGCCAAAAGGAGATAGCTTCTAAAGAAACCGATCCCTACAATACCAAGGCCCGCAGAAGCATTCCTGGCGAAACCATCACCAGTTCCGTCGAAGCGGTCACCAAGACCGAGATTATATCAACGGCTTCACGGTCTCCAACGCCGTGCCCTCCTCTTCTCTATCAGTACATAAGTTAGCTGTCGCAGGATATCAGTACTTATCTACCCCAAAAACCTTATCAACGCCATCCTTGCTTATCACCACCCAGTCAGGACCTCCTCTCCAATCTTCATTTTCCCACCACACCCCCTTCTAGAAACTCGCCAGTTTCGCGAGTCTCACTCCCCCTCCCTCTTCTTGTTCATCCCTCCCTGTCTCTTTGCCCCCTTTTTGCATCGGTGTCCCGCGCGATCTGCATGCGCTTTTACCCCTAGTCCTTCCAACCACGAGCTAATCCTTGGAGCAACTTTAAACGCAACGTTCAATAGAGGCACAGCTGTTTCAACACTACGCCGCCGATCTCGTGATCGGCAGTTAGAATCTATTGGCCGCACCTGGTAAAGACTGCCAGCCTTGATGCGAACGATCGGACTTATCACAACGGCGTAGCAGCATGGAATTATGCGCATTCTACGTCACTGGCCATGATATGCAATCATAGAAGTTACACAGATAGCTGAGCGACTGGTAAACGTACGAGAATAATGGAATAGGAAAACTTTCTACTAATGAGCATCTATAGATGCTCGATGCCAAAGTAGCAATTGCAGCACGACACGTTTTGGCTATCTTGCCAACATCTAATTGCGATCTTCGATAAACGTCACAGCCACTCTTAAGGTCACAGTTTGATACAATAAATATGGTTGAATAAAATGAACATAGCTATGTTGGGTATAATTTCAGTAGCAAACTACTCAGTATGTATAAACAAATCACATGTTCTATGAACTCATCATACACCAGTGGTTACATTTCAAAAGGTGTTCTAAACATGTAAACCTAAACCCCCTTTACTCATCTGAGTATGTCTTCTTCTTAAGGCGAACGAGCTGTGCCATCTCCGTCCAGAAACCCTGAGGAGGAGTTGTGATGGCGTTCTCATAGGCATCAATAATGGGGCGCTCCCATGTGAGGTCAACCTCATGAGGGCGCATCCAGCGGGTCTTCTTGTAGACCTTCCAGAAAACGAAGAGAATAGGAGCAACGAATTGCATGGTGTAGTTCTGGAAGAACAGCTCGGTGTCCCAGGGCTGGAATGACTTGTAACCGTAGCACATGACAACGCAGAATTGGAAGGCAAGACCAATGTAGGCGCAGTATGGCTGGAAGCGACCGTAGTAAGGCATCTTTGATCGGTCGACGCCTTGAGCTTTGCAGGCGCGGTAGTAGTTGAGGAAGGTAATTCCCATAACGAGGTAGTTGATGAGACCACCAGCAGTCATAAGAGCAATGAGCCAGTTGAGAACCTTAGCGGAGCCGCTGCCACACTGGAGGAATGAAAGCATGGGGAACAGCATAACGACACAGAAACAGTAGATGGGGACACCAGAAGCGGTTGTCTTTCGGAGAATTCGAGGGGCACGACCCTCAAGAGCGAGACCATAGAGCGATCGAGTGGCACAGTAAGTGTAAGTGTTACCGGCCGAGAAGATCGATGTAAGGAGCAGGGCGTTGACGATGTGAGGAAGGACGTCGACCTTGAGGATGTCCATAGCCATGACGTAGGGGGATGCAGCAGCGGTACCGCTTCCCTCAGTGCCGTCGACGAAGATGGAAACGAGCTGAGGGTAGTTGTAGGGGACGACGATACCGACAGCCATAGAGCCCATAATGAAGAAGAAGCAGAATCGGTAGTAAACTGTCTTAAAGGCAGCCTTGATGTAGACTGTGGGTCGCTTAGCCTCAGCAGCTACCATTGAGATGTATTCGGGGCCGACAACAGTGAAACCGGCACTCCAGAGGGCGCCGAGAAAGCCCTCGAAGCGACCAAGGTCGTGGTCACCATAAACCTTGGAGAAGAGGCCGGGGTTGGACCAATAACGGAAACCGTAGGCATCGCCCTGAGGATTGCCGCCAACCATTGTAACGAATGTGAAGCTGAAGAGCATAAGGATAAGGATAACCTTGCCGCCCGACAACCAAAATTCGGCTTCACCGTAGGCCTTGACAGCCAAGATGTTTAGGAGAGCATATAGTATGATGACGCCAATGCAGATGCCGGCTGTGGGACCGGGGTTTGTGATCTCGGGGCTCCAGTAGGAAAGAACAAGGTTGATAGCGGTGATTTCGAATGGGATGAGAAGACCTTCGTAAAGGAAGAAGTTCCAACCAGCCATGAAGCCAAGAGCGTCATCGCACCAATGACCAGCAAGACGGATGAAGCCACCGGAAACGGGCATATAAGTAGTCATTTCGGCGATACCATTGTTCACACATGCGAGAATACCAGAGTAGATTGTATAGGCGAGGAACAGTCCAAGAGGACCACCCTTGGCAAGACCACCACCGATACTCACGAAAAGAGCTGTACCGATGGAGCCACCAATAGCGACGAGCTGGATCTGTCGGTTGTTGAGAAGACGGTGCAAACCATCGGCGTTATCGGTGGTGTGTCCAGCGGCGAGGTCACCGTTGTCGGCGAGGTACTTGTCGCTGGAAGTGCCATTATTCATGAACTTGGCGGAGTTCTTCTCCTCGTCGGAAGCCATCTTGAAAGATATCACCAGTGAGGTGAGGTGAGGATGTAGAGTGGGCTAGTAGGGGTTCGAGGTGAGGCTCAATAGAGCAAGAGTCTGAAGCAGTTAAGCAGCAGACTTGATAAGTTGAATATACCCTGCAAGCTACAAGGTATATACAAGAAGAGGTCGAAGGAAGGAGACAGGAGGAGAGGATGAGGAAGAGGGGAAAGAAAGACTATCTTGGAGGTGCGGGCGTTGAAGGTAATAAATAAATGCGAACATGGGGGAAAAGCTCGATTGACCCCAAAAGATTTCTTACCTCTCTCTATGTAGGTAGGCAGGCAGGTACTCAAAGTAGGCTACCAACCAACCTACCTAATCCCAGGATAGGATTCCACTAAGACTAGGACTGGGACTAGGATTGGGAGTACAACATCCATGGCTTGCTTGGCTGGGCTGAGGAGTTGATTTTGAAGCCAACCATAAAGTTAGGTAGAGTAACTGTAACTGCAAGTGCGCAGTTGGCTGTTTGTGCCGTTGTCCGCTGCTGTTGACGGCAACGCCAACTGGATGATGGCGGCCAGTCCGAACAAGGATTAGTTGGAGGAGGTGTGGAGAAACAAAAGCCAAACCCAAGTAGATTCCAACTGCTTCAGGCTACCTCAATCTCGAGTATCCGCTGCCTTGCGTGCGGTATAAAGGCTACCTCGGCAGGATGTAACAGGTCAAACAGACATGGGTAAATTTAATCCAATCCTACCTCACACGCCCGCTGGAGTCATCCAACCAATCCTGGCTCCAAGTTCATTTGTAGTTTCGATTTTTGTTGCTTTTACCTTAGAGAAATTGCCTTGTGTGCACATTCAGACATATTGCTATGTTATTCTCGATCCCACGATGTGTTTGAGATGGCATCGATCAGTGAGGGGCAAAAGGTCGTGTTATGTGTTGCGTTTGATCTGGCCACTCCATTGTACTGCGCTGTATTGGTGTAGGACCCAGGGGAATGGTTCATCAGCTCAAAGCCTACCTATTCCAATAAGCATGAGCAGCCGACGAGGCTCTGGTGTGCCGTATCCTCCAGGCACCTCACACTCATTGATCAACTTCCCCAGAGACAGCTAATCCAAGTGGTTTCAGCTCTCTCTACTTGGTGCTCCCACGATCATAAGCACTGCCCTCCCTTCATGCACGCGAGCATGTATCTGAACTTTCAGTGTCACTTCGACTGAGGTTTTATCCTGTGCCTTGGTTTGATCCAGTTCAGTCCACTTCCAGGCTGCTATACCCGGCGTTTCCACTGGAGGGAGGCGATATTTCCTGATCAGTGGCGGCCGGAAACTGGCCTGACAGCTCCAAACTTTGTATAGTTAACGGTTAGTCTCAAGATAGCCTGTCGGGCGGTTTTTGCGCCTTCGAATTTCTCCTTGTACCACGCCGAAAAGATACACGGCCGCCCATGCAACGCCCTTCTCCACCCCCATAGCGAGGGGTGGGATCTTCCCCACCATAGATATGACTTCTCCGCTCGCTTGTAGCGCATGTATCGCTACCTCGTACATTGACTGCATGCATCCATGTCAGGATGCTTCCCCGACAGTTGCTGGTCCACCCGTCCTGATAAGGTGCCATGTCTTTGCCCGATAGCAGTTGGACCCTAAGCCCTGATACTGTACAGACATGCTGATATGCTGATCAACTGAAGGCCACCCATCTCACTGGCGGTACCTGCTGGGCAATTCTTAGCGTTGCTCTCGGAGAGGATCTTTGTCTAGGCAAACTGAATGTCGCCCGACGCATATCAAGTCATGAACAACGATGTTTCCTTTCCCCGGAATCTTGACGGTAATCGGAAGTTGGGAGGTTCCAACTGCAGACGACACAATACCGCCAGATGGGTAGCCTCCACTGAAAAAGCAGTGTGGAGCTTTCCCCAGTCTTCGCCACAGGTGGATGACCTCCACTAAAGCGGATGGATAGAGCTGTCTTTACAGTGGTCAGTGCCCTATGAAAGCCCCCGAGAGATAAGCTCCCTTAGTTTATCTAGCCAACCAGATCGACCAGATTCGTGAGTGAGAGTTGTGCGGGAGATTGGCCTGCCTGGGAATATTCCCGCAGTTGCCAAAGCAAAGACAAAGAGGCATTTCAACTTTCAAAGGGTTCTCACGTGTTGTTGTGTGGTGCATGGAAAACACCGTTTCTAAGCTGTTCGTGGCTAAATGCTTACCTAGGTGACCGCTAACTGCCTTTGTCGCTTCGTCGCAAGCAACTGCCTTCCAGGGCTCCTTCAATATGTACCCATTTCCAAGAGCCTGGTTCTCCCTGACGTCACCATCACAGGCTGCACACTGGACGGTCGATAGCACCTGCCGAATTTGGCGAGCCGTTGCTGAAATCTGATTGTCTTTGTTTGTGAGGAAAGTTGAGGTGTCAACGTCAACGCATTAACCCACGCGACAACAACCTGGATACCTAACCTCATTCGAGGGCTCCCTTTCCCGTGTTGTACAGTACGCACTGCTGTTTTTGACGAGACAGTAATGATGAGAGAGCTTTGCTTCTTTGAGCTCTGTGATTGGATTCTGCAGCTAGAATATGGGTCGTGTGCGTACTGTACATCGCAGATCCCTCAGTTACCCCAAACTAAGTTCCAGTTCTACGGAATCTGGGGTTTTGCGATGATCCCTTTAGTCCATTAAGACGAGCAGTCATGGCAATTTTGATAACCTATCGGTTCTTGATCATCCTGCATCTCGTCACGAGGACTCTGTCCATCTCGAATGATTCTTACATAAAACTCAACTTCTAGCGACACATGTTTCAATTTGCTGCCCTCACACCAACTCTCACCACCATCAACATCGGCTCCTCCGTCACAGCCTTGGCGGCTGTCGCACGCACAAGCCAACCTCATGGTGTTTATTCGTTAATTTGATGTTGATCCTGGCTGATATCGGGTGTTTGCAGACCAGCTCACCGGTCACGTGCTGACTGGCAACCCAGAAGCTGAGGAACGAACGGAATGAGCGACGCAGCCAAGACACACCTGCACACCAACATATTTATCCCGGTATTTGAAGCCCTGTAATAACCTACCTACCTAGCAGTCAGCTCCTGTTTGTCAACAAATGACAGGGCCAGACCAGTCTACAGAAAAAGCAATGCTTGGGTAAAACAGATCAACTGCCTATTGGAATGGAAAAGCTTGTCTTTGCGGGAGCACACTTGGCTATCTCGCAATATATCTTGACGCTCAGTTGTATCTTACGCATAGTCTTGGCCTGCTGCCGCACTGAATCTTGTCTTATAAAGCTGCCAGAGTAATCAATGTATAACACTCTGCAACTTTATGATGACAACGAACTCAACAAGTTGCCCCTGTCGCGTGGGGAAGAAGTCGTAATGCACCAGTGCACATATACATTGTGCTCTGTCAAGCTGAAGGAAGGTGAGACAATTGGTCAGTGTATTGGCACCCTTGCAAATGGTCCAGACCCCAGTTGGTCATGAATCGGGCCCGAGCAGATAAGTTGGTATTACGGGCCGAGACATGCAACAAATGCAATTCCGTCGACTACGTCTAGCGCGCCTGTCGCCAATCCAACCCTCGCTATTCTATGGACCCTGTCGTACGGACACAGCACGCTCCCTGCAACACAGGCAGTACATTGCATCCGCCCGGTTCATGATGGGCTTATATGAATGATTACCATTGTCTTTAACGGAAGAAGCTCGGTGCGCTATGAGACATATGCTGTACGGGCGTCCAATGAACCGTCTCAAACGCTCGATAGCTCAGTATACGGACAAGGGTTCAGGCAAAACCCCACTGTTGAGTCCCTCTTGGGCGCGATTCACAGTTGATGAAAGCCTATATCTGACGATTCTTGGCACCGGAAATCTGGTTGAGACATGCCTTGGCACCAGAGTGTACATACAGATTTGGCCGCTTGTTGCGCCGTACAGAGTATGCTTGGAATGCCCTGCCAGATCCCCCCTTCTTTTGTTGCAATGACTCGGTTGTGCATACACGCGCAGGTGCAGTGACTTCTAGCCTGCCATGACTATTAATTTACCTGCGTCTTGGCTTATTACCACTGCACCGTTGTACGTTGGGCGGTTGATCACAATAGCGCCGACGATTCTGTAAATCACTGCAGTTTTGAGAAGTAAATTTTTGGTCCCAATTTGTGACAGGTTCGTAGAGACGAATCGAGAACCCTTATAGGCTTCGGGAGGAATCCGAGTCTTGCGCTATGCGCAAGCCGCAGCCACAACTTCAGCCGTACTTACCATAGTACATATATACAGTTTTTATTGTGTGGGCCAGTCCGTCAGAGCTTGGTCTGTCTGGCAACTGAACCGTTTTTCGCGCAAAACTACGATGTGCAGTTTCGATCGGTACGGTTTCCCAGTTGAAGACCCCCGTTCTAAACGTCTTGGAGAACGTTCGCTGTCCCTTGTCCAACAGCAATATGCCCTTCCCCGACACTACCTAGTCACGGTGCACATACGCCTATTGAGTTAGATCAGGGACTAAAAGTGGAAATGAACCCGGTAAACGGACGAGAAACCTTGTCAAATGCAACGGACCCTGACGTTCCTTGTCAAACGCAACAAAGGACGGACACACGCAGAACAAATGACGCTTTGCTGTTTAAAAGGTCCCTTGACAATAAACCTGGCGGGTTAGGTCAAATTGTCGGATGACTGTTGATGAGGGTACCCACCCTATCAGAAACTCTCGTATCGGTTCTTGACGCTCTCTATCGGTTCGGTTCGATTAAGCCTGCAGTGAAAATTCTTCACTTGACGAACAAAATGACAGGGGATGAGACAGAGCCAAGAAGTTGCTGGTTTCTGGAAGCCAAGAACGCAAGTCATAACTTCTGCGTTGCAGCCAAGTAGTCAGTGTTCCGACTTGCAACACCATCCACACGCAATAACAGCTGTGGTCTCAACAAGATATACTGCAGGTCAAAAGTTAATGTGATTTACACCAACTAAGAAGATGCCAGCGTTCCCCAATTCTTGGATTGCTTGGTTTTGGGAGTAGTCTCCAACATCAAATGTCGAGTGGCCAAGTTAACAATACACACCAATTGGTTAAGATGTGGCGTTACGAGCCAAGTAATACGAAACTCATGACATGTCGTTACTACTTAAACCAATGGAGCATGATACTAATTGCATCTTTTATCGTGTTTATCGATCCAGGCCTTATGCAGGTGCTGCAAGCTCTCAAAGCTGCAGCGCCGTGATGATCGTTTGGGACCATCAGCATTTCGGCCGGGATGGAGACCTTTCAGTGGGGGAAATTCCGTCCTTCCCAACCGTGGCCGGCGTCCGATGAGGGGCAGGTGCGGTGCAGTGCGGTGCGGAGAAGTGGGAAAGAGGCAGAAAAAAAATTCTAGTCCACTGCGAAGTCAATGGAAGCCCATGATTGTATTAGTAAACAACGAGCACAACTTTGACAACATCCACCAAAAAATATACCAACAGGCGATCAAGTTGCGGCTGCTCGTCTACCACCGTTGTTGGCGACATAGAGCATCGTATTTTGCTCCGAAATTTCACCAAATATTAGAAGACTAGAAGGGCATCTTTTTCAGTGCGAGACCGAGACCGGGGCCAAGACCTAACCCTGCTCTTAAGCCGCCATAACGTTGACGCCCAACTAGCACCTTTTTTCTCTCTTGTCGACGACGGCGTTCTGTATTGCAAATAGCTGCAGAAGTAGTTATGGGTAGTACGAACGAGTGTGGTAGCGCTTTGCGCAATGGCCGCTATGCCTCTATTCTGCTTTCAAAAGTAGGCGGCGCAGAATCCCAGCCAGTCCCGAGTTCAACCTCCGGCTCCGTGTCCGACCCAGCTCCGGTGGCCGGGGCTTTGATCAAGGCTTTTGTTACCCGGTTGGCTTCTTCCGGCTCCGGCCCCGACTCCACGGCCGAGACATCGACAGATGTCTCACAGATTCTCGCAGTAGGCCTGGCTGCCTTGAATGCCTTCCTCCAGGTCAACGTCACTGGTCCTGTTCTCCCTGAGTCGGCTGCCCTCAGTTCTAGATTCACCAACGAGTGGGCTAGTGCCCAGTCGGACGATACAAAAAAGTCCCATGCTCATCTTCACAAGGCTTGCCTCAGCTATCTTGAGGTTGACGGTGTATCACCTTATGCTTACATCCCTCACCTGGAACTCTTTGCTTTAGCACGATTCATCTTCACGCAGAAGCTCAACCAGGCCACTAATGATATTGTTGAAATTCCCTCTGAAGAACAATCCCTCAAGTCTAGCCTTGCCTGGACTCGACTTCGGGTTAACGTATGGCACTACAAGCTCTTGACACAACCCAGCTTGGGACATGGTTCAAACTTTGCACGAAGCTCTCAGTGGAGCGACGTGCCTACACTAGCAACTGCAATCTTGGACGGCATCGACAGTGTGCGGGCGCAAGTCCTTGGAGAGGAGGTTTGGGCGTCGGACAATGACACCTGGAGTCGCGACGAGAAGGTGCAATTTCTTGTCGAAGCAGCCAACAATTACATCCTGCTAGGTCGCGATGACAAAGCTAAAGAATCTCTCAAGGAGGCTTCTCAGACAAGTAGTCTCGAGTATGCACTCTCGGGTGCTCTTGGAAAGAGGACCAAGTTCCAAGAGAATAGCATCAGCCAGCTTGTCGTTTTAGCCAAGAGTGGCGCCGAACAGCAACCGGATAGCGTTGAAGAGGAAGCCAAGCCTGATGCTCTCAAACTCAACGATGACACTCTTCACGAGGAGATCCAATTCTCAAAGGAGGAGAACGTAGACGACAAGAAGGCCTCTCTTCCCGCTACCCTGGCCGAGCTCTCACCCGACGACCAGCCTCAACTGTCGCCTCTTGATCAGATCATCCTTCTCACAGAAGCTACGCTCAAGGACGCTTTCTCACCTATCGATACCTTGACTTCAGCAGAGGTCCTGCCGTATGCCGTACGAGTAATCGGCGACAAGTCCACCAACTGGCAGATTTACACTCATGCTTTGCTAGTTCGTTCTCGAATTGAGGTGCACCGCAGCCGAACTGTTGAGCGAGGTGTGCTCCAGCTTCAAGCTGTGGCAGACCAGGTCCTTACCGACACAACTGCTGAAGCCCAACAGAAGGCTGAGGCAAAGGAGCAGAGTATGGAGACAGATGCCCCAGCCATCCAAGTCACGGCCCCTGGTCAAGCTCCGGCTCCCGTTCAGAGTAAGCCAACCTCTTTCCTCCCTGCCCCTAAGGCCTCGGAATCCGCTCCCGCACACGTACGTCTCGAATACATTCACGCCATTTGCTCCCCTCCTCGATGGCACCTTGAGTCTGAGCTGGCCTATGCTTGGGCTGGTATCGGCTCCTTGGCCTCTGCTCTTGAGATCTTCAAGCGACTTAGACTTTGGGCCGAAGTGGCACTTTGTCTTGCCAGCGCTGCAGCATCCGAAGATGAAGATGGTCGTGGCAGCGGTGGTGAAGAAAAGGCTAAGGGAATCATCCGATGGAGATTGTTCCATCGCACTGGGGAGACATCTCCCTCAGACCCCGATGATGAGGATATCGGTGATGATGTGACCCTTCTCAAGGCTGCAGACTTCTCCGGACCCGAACGCGAGCCTTCACCACCCAACGCCCCGCGACTGTTCTGCATCCTGGGTGATATAGAAAACGACCCCTCTTACTACGAGCGTGCTTGGGAGATTTCCAAACATCGCTTCGCTCGAGCTCAGAAGTCTCTCGGCGAATACTTTCTCCAGAATAAGGAGTGGGAGAAGGCTCGCGAGGCATACAAGAAGGCGACGGGTGTTAACCGCTTGAGTCCTGAGATGTGGAGTCGTCTTGGAGACATCAGCTTGCGTCTTGCACAGTTCGGCGATGCTGCCGAGGCTTTCAACCGCTCCATCGGATCAGCAAGCGACACGGCTGGAGGTGAAGATGCTCGAACATGGAGCAATTTGGGAAGTGCCCTCTGGAGTCTGTACTGCGAAGTCATCGCCGAGGAAAAGAAGAACCCTACCACCATCAACGAAACGCCTGCACCTGTCCCTGCCGAAGATGAAGAGGACGATGTCGCTCTTGCCGCCTCTTCGAAGTCCTCGGACCGTGATCCAGCAACCCTCCTAAGCCAGTCCCTTGCGGCTTATAAGCGAGGTGCTTCCATATCCCATGATAACTGGCGAATCTGGGACAATGTACTCACTCTGGCCTCGCGTGTTCAACCGCCTGCTGTGCCAGACATGATCCTTGCGCTCAAGCACATCATACGTATTCGCAAGACCGAAGATGCTCTCGATGCTGACGTTCTTGGTGCGTTGCTCCAAGACACCGTGCTTTCTGTAGAAAAGACATCAAGCACTGGCGTGTACGACCCTCCTCGTGGAACACCTGAGAGACTGGTGATGCGTCTGATAGAGGAGGAGGTGGTACCACTCATCACGAAGCGATCTGAACTTTGGACACTAGTTTCGCGACTCCGCGCTTGGAGAAGAGATTATTCCGGCGCCATCGACGCAGCTGAGCGAGCATGGCGTGCAGTTCTTGGATCATCAGGCAGTGGTCTTCTGCCCGGCGCAGCAGTCACACCAGAGGACGAGGCGCGAGACTGGACCGTCGACGAAGGCGCGTGGGCTATCGTTGTGCAGAGAACCGACGAGTTGGTGTCGGTGTATGAGAACTGGGGCCCCTCTGTTGAAACCATCGGTAGCAAATGGAAGGGCAAGGCGAGAAGCGCAGTGAGGAGTGTGATGGGCAAAGGCAAGGAAAGATGGGAAGGAAGTGAAGGCTGGAAGGTTTTGGAAAACTTGATGGAAGGATTGAGGATTTCTTAAGAAGGCGCATGATAAGCAATTGGCTAGGTCACGAGAAACGCACCAGGCATGATAAAAAGGTACAAGGACGATATAGACAAAATATGGTGGTAAAATGCAATGATTTCCCCCCTAAACTATTTCTCGACTTCTTAACGGAACATTCAAACGACCGGGTAGGATGAAAGACAACCATAACTGTTCATACAGCTTCATGAAGGGTCGTGTACTGACCAGCCAGGAATAAAGCTTCCTAACCCCCCACTCGCTCGCCAAAAGAGAAGTGGAACATTTGCACACTCTTCAATTCATATTCAATTTGATACTATCCGGATTGAGTAGATCTGACTGGAATATCAACTTAACAGGCCAATCATGAGGCGTGATCTCCTTCAATCCGTATGAGATATTGAAATGACCGCAAGGCTGTTTTAACATATTCCGCTGCCATCTACGCCCGACAATAACCCCCCAATGCTTCGTCATCATTTCATCAAACATCTCCCCGTATACGAATGAACTTTCCGACACTTGGATCCAAACTCGCACAAGCCTTCCCACCATTTCTCGAAAAAGAGGTACACCAAACCCATTCCATAGAGCAGAGCTCAGATGCGCAAATTCATCATTCCGAAGAGCGATACTTCTATTTCTTGCCCTTCTTTCGGCCTGGCACAACCTTGAAGCCAGCGGCCTGCATGCTGGCATCGTCACGGGGGCTGGTAGCAGCGGCAGCGGCAGCGGCAGCAGAGTTGCTGGAACTTCCCTTCTTGGCAACTTCACTCCAACCGCCGCCGTTTCCTCCTTTGTTATCGGGCTGCTTCTCGACAACTCCACGCTCAGCAAGCTTCTTGCGACGGACAAACTCCTCGGCAAAATGACGACCGTCCATGGTGGTCGAATTGGCGTAGACTGCATCAGCGATCAAACCAGTGTCGAGAGGCAGGACATCGAGAGCCGCTTGGAAAGTGGCGACTGCATATTCGGTTAGCCCATTCTCATTCACTTTTGGCATGGTTGGTTGACTTACTATCAATGACTGCGGTGATGCCCCGGGAAAGTTCCCGGCCAACCCACTTGTTAAACTCCTCCATGGCAGCATTGCCAGTGTCAGCCTTGCCATTGCCCGAAGCTACCGGCTTAGAGGCTGGCTTTGTTGGCGAAGCGATAGGCTTGATGTTGGTGGCACTGACTGATCGACCTTGGGATGATGGACCGGTAGGAACCTTAACCTTGCCGCCAGCGCCAACAGTAGCCCAGCCACTGCCAGGAGGTGGAGCCGTAGCAGCAGCAGCCGCAGCATTAGTCAGAGTAGATCCTTGGCCAGGCTTACCGGCTAGGTTGGCATAGCTCTTGGATACGCTAGTAGGAGTTCCCACCTGGGGACTTGCCTGGCTGGCCTTTTGCTTGCGAAGCTCTTCCTCACGCTGAATTTCAGCAAGGGTCTTCTTGCTAGAGGCCGAAGTTGAAGGGGCGGCGGTAGACGTAGTCTTGGGTGGTCCAGGCTTGGACCAAGGGCTACCGGTTGGAGCTGGAGAACCATGGCCCCAAGTACTCGTAGCAGGCAGGCCAGCGTTGGAGGCGGCGGCTGTCTTCTCACGTTCCTTAAGTTCTTGCTCAAGAATAGCCTTCCTCTGAGCAGCAGCGGCCTCCTCAGCCTTAGCAGCTTTACGTGCTTCGGCCTCTTGGATCTCCTTGAGGCTGGGACCCTTGTGACCCTCGGCTCCGTGGTCCTTTGCCCAAGGGGCCAGTGGCGGTGGCTGCGCATTGACGGAAGCGCTGTCAGGAGTTCCGGTCTGAGAGCGATTGTACTGTTCGGGAAGGTTAGAACGAGCACGCTGGGCTGTCGGGGCAGGAAGAGGAGTTCCAGTGGATGCAGGAGGAGGGAAGGGCATTGGCATATCAGGCTCAACTGGCTGAGCAGCGGCCGCAGCAGCAGCAGCCTGAGTCTTCTGAACCTGTTGAGTCAGAGACAGCGCATCCTCAGCAGCCTTCTTCTTGGCAGCTCGAGCAGCTTTACCAGTCAAAACCGGGGCCTCCGCATGGCGCTGAGTCTCCTCAGGAGCCGCCTCATCGGCAGGAGAGAGTTCCTCGGTCGGTTCCTCCTCGCTACCCTCTTCAGCCTCAGCAGCCTGCTCAGCCTCTATCTGAGCTTGGTAGTTTTCAAATTCCTGTAGACGCTGTTTGAATCCCTCAGAATCTTCCTCCAGATTCTCAGTGTCAGGCAATCCAGCGCGGGCGCCAGCGTCAGTAGCAGGAGCCCCAATGGGTTGAGAAGCGCCAGAGCTCTGGAGGTTGGCGAGAACTTGACGCTCAGTGTTCGCAAAGCCCGTCAAGTCATCATCCCTGAAGGGATCCCCGTTTCCCGAACCAGATGGGACAGATGCCTGGCTACCGACTGGCCCAGCTCCTTCAAAGAAGCTGCCAGAAGGGGGCATGGCACCAATGGGTTGCTGGTGAGGGGGCATTCCGATAGGGTTTGGGGACGAAATGCTACCAAAGCTTGGCTGGCTCTGGAGGCTGTGGGCACTAGAGTGGTGTTGCAACATTGGGCCGGGGATAGGGAATTTTGACAGGGCCTGAGCACGCATAACGTACTCTCGTTGCTGAACCATGAGATACTGCTCTTCCTGCTTGCGTCTCTCCAAGTTGTTCTGTTCCTCGGCCGTGAGGGTGCGCCCAAAACTGGGGAACACACCACTAAGGGGAGGAACAACACCACTATTTCCCTGCGAGGGGAATGGCCCAGGCTGCGCAGGAGGGCCATGAGGAATGCCGATTTGAGGCACCAAGAATGGCTCGCGCGAGTTTCCAATACGACGAATAAGTTGACCCAGGGGCTCAAACTCAGGATCCTCCACTTTCTTGACGCGCAAATCGGGGGTGAAGAAGTTTGCCTTGTACCAGTCATTCATCTCCAGACCAGTGAAGGGGCCCTGGACCTGGCCTTGGGGATCCAAATAGACCCATCTCATGCGATCAGGCATAACCATCTGTCGAACTTGCGCGGCGGGAGGCTCAGCGCCGCCTTGACTGCCACCGAAAGGCAGTCCGCCGCCAATAGGGGTGAAAGACTGGGGACCTGCCGCCGCAGAGGTAGGGTGACTAGAGTCACCAGTGGTGAAAACACCTTGACCTCGAGAAGCATCACTAGAGGGGAAAAGTTCCTCGAAAACTCCACGATTAGGCCGCATTGGACTCTCGGTGTCGCGAGTTGGAATACCAAAGTTGCTCCGACCAATAGCACCTAGAGGGTTACTCTGGCGAAGA
Source organism: Fusarium cf. aywerte (assembly GCA_011034095.1). Lineage (NCBI taxonomy): Eukaryota > Fungi > Ascomycota > Sordariomycetes > Hypocreales > Nectriaceae > Fusarium > Fusarium cf. aywerte. The sequence goes on from WETZ01000012.1 coordinate 528,524, forward strand.
TCGGGCAGAGAGTCGGACAAATTGTTATCGTGCTCATGGGTCTGCATCTGGGCCTGCATGGCAGCAGGAAATAGAGAGCCCATCTTGCTGCCACGGCCGATGCTTCCACTTCCAAGGCCACCAGCGCTAGCGGGACCGAAAACGTTATTGAGGTTCGACAATCCAGGGGATTGAAGTTCTCCCATGGGGCTGAAAAGAGAATTTCCGAACACGGCACCCAGGTTAGGCCTTTCACGGTCCGGGGTTCCGATTGCAGGGCCACCGGGTGCCGGCCAACCTGACAAAGTATTCAGAGAAGGATAAGCCTTTGCACCCACACTGGAGGTCTGACTACGATCACCTCCATCGTAACCACCAAAGCCTCGGCCGATGGAGCCAAAGTTTGAGGGCGCATCATGAAGTCCTCCGCCATGCGATTTATCGTCATTGCCGTCGCCATCGTGGCCATGTCGATCAGCTGGAGGGCTGCGGTAGGGGTTGGTCTCGGAAGGGCTCAGGGGGCCGTCATCGCCATGGCCTGCAAGGCTAAGGCCTGACATGCCAAAATCGGCTGCAGAACCCTTAATAGGCGTTCCCATAGCACCTGGCGGATTATTCTGTTGGGACAAACCGGTGGTGTCAGTGTCCGGGGCACCACTAAGCACCGCGCTACCTGATACGGTATCGTCTCCAAAAGGATCAGTGTCGGTTCGTGGTCGAGATCGCCAAGATTGCTGGCTGAGAGGGTTTTGACCTTCGGCAGCCTTGCCACTCAGATTATCCGAGCTGTCCTTGGGAATCAGATGGGCCAACCTGCTTCCACTGGCAGCACCGCCAACACGTTTATCACCAACGGCAGGCGAGTTTGTCAGTGCAAAGTTTCCGAAACCCCCTGCACCAGGCGTTGTCTGGTTAGAAGGTGGCCAGATAGAACCAACACCCCCAATACCGCCTGTGTTAGAGCGCATCAAATTGCCAAACGGAGGTAGTTTTCCAGGAGCCTCGCGGGAAATAGGCTCACTATCGGATTCGTCGGCTTCAGCTTCCTTGAGATCTGTCTTACTACGTTGGAACCAGTATGATGGGTCGTCACGGTTGAAGCGGCCAGCAGTGGGTGATGCCAGAGCGCTCCCGCCGAATGGGTTGGATTCGATTGTCTCGCGTCGTCGTGTACCGGGTCGTGTAGCCGACGAGGGTGAACCGACGCCGAAAGTGTTGGGAGCGCCTTGGGATAGAGATGCTTTACGTCCGTTTGCACCACCTTGGTGTGTGTCTTTGTTTTGGGTCGGAGGTTTAAGCGGCGAATTGATCTCAGTATTAAAAGCCTACTAGTGATTAGTACAAACTTAGAACATTAGTAGTAGAGTGGGGACTGCCGCACCTCTCTTTCCTCCATGGACATATCCTGAAGACCCATTGGAGTCGAATCTCCAGCATCATCCCAACAGGCGCCAGGTTCCTGTGGAATATGGTTGTCGTTGCTCTTGCCCCAGCCTCTGGGAGCATGCCCATTCATTTGCCCAGGATTCCAACCTGAGGCAAAAAGGTGAGATACATCTTCGGCAGGTTTTTGTAACCGGTAGATTTCGAGGAGCTCCTCCTTTGTGTATCGCGTGGGGGGCAGCTCGTATGTCGAGTTGGACGCATTCACAGGGCTCTCGGCGGTGGCAGGGGGTTGAACTGCATGATCCGTTGAGGGCGGCGGCTGAGAAGAGGGCTGACCGAGGGGAGTTGTAGATGATCGACGGAAAGTGAGGGTACCGTTAGTAGAACGACCATCTCTTCTTGCCCTAAGATGTTGTCAGTAACAGTTCATTGAGGCCAACATGGTTCAGGTATTGTGGTATAGAATGCATGATAGCCCATTACAGGGTGCAACTGGCAATGGATCAGGAGGCCGTAACAGGACACCACTGATGCCGAGAGAAAACAGCTCGTGAGTATACACTCAGAACAAGGCAATCCCGGTAAAATGAAGCGCCGTTCGCGACAAGCAAGCCAAGGGCTGCGAAGCATATACATTTTGTACACCACACACCACACGCGGGGTGACTGGGGAACACAGTATGCAACACAGCATCCCACCATGATACCAGGTCCAGGTACGAAGGCCCAAACTAGAACAAAATCAAGGAGTGGCAAGTACTTACCAATCTCCAGAAGTATTTCCCCTTACATCAATCCTTGCTCCTCTGGCATTGGAATTCTGACCAGCGGCAGCCGAGGCAAAGCTCGAGGGGAGATTAGTCGGCATATTGAGTAAACGCTACTATGAAGCTGATGCTAAAGGCGGTTTGAATCGTCGTCTCGAGTGCGGATGCGAGTTCGAGCGGACGGGAGAGAGAGTGGAACGTCTTTGTCGTTCGAGGTCAAGGGGCGCAAATGTTGCGTTGATGGTTGGTCGAATCGGCGGGGGTTGGTACAGACAAAAACAGCTGAAGAACAGTGGTCTTGAGCTATAATGTGGCTGAAATCGGGCTGCTTGTAAGAGATTGCTGAAGCGAACGCGCAGCAATAACGTACAAACTTTAGTTGGGGTCGAAACACGAGAGCACAAAACGATGCTTTCTAGCGATAGTCAAGAGACGAAGGCGGCGGGCAAGGTGATATGCGATATCGTAAATGATAGTGTTGCTGATAGTGATCGGCGGGGGAGCGCGACGTAATTGTTGACTGAAGTAATGTTTCTTTTTTTGGGAGATCCGACGAGAAGAGTGTTTCGTGTGATGTTGCGGTGGTGATGTAAACGCTGTGGTTTGGGGTTACCTTTAAACGGGGAAAGGAAAAAAATCGAGTGGAAGGTGACGGAGTCGAAAAATTAGATAGTGAGGTACCTGATTCTGCTTGCGGTTGCCAGCCTCCTCGGTGGTTCCAGTTCACCTATGGTGGGCTGGGGCTTCCATCATCCTCTCCAGCAGGATTGGTACGGGCTGGGCTGTCCAGGCCACCTCACTGAAAGTCTGTGATTAGTGGGGTTGTTATGGCCCTTAGTGCTACGCAGCCGACAATTTACCGGCACTTGACAGATTGAATTTCTTCTGTTGGTTCAGGGCTGAATCCTAAACGAAAATGGGGACGAGATGCAGAAGCCATTGAGACTTGCCCACTTCAGTATTGTATCTGTCCTCGAGGTCCAAAGACGAGGTCTAGCCTAGCTAGCTATATACCTACCTAGGCAATTCGCTACCGAGCACCTGGGTCGGGGGACTGGCTTTTTTATCAAGGATTGATCAATATCTAATCTCCGTCCGTATCGATCATTGAATAGAACGTGGCAAAGTAGAGAGGGGTCACGTGTCGTCACACAGTAAGGCACTGTATGACATCTATCTTCGTCTGTCTCATTGTCAGGCACTCAAGTCACGTCACGCCAGAGCGCGTCGCGTTCTCCAACCACATAGAAAATTAGCTTCTAGAATACCACCCCAACCAAAGCATGTTAGCCATAGACTACAATGTCAAGCTGCCCACCAGAATACCTGAGGGTTTAGGGTAAATTAAAACTGAAATATTACCCAAGCTAAAAACGAAATAATGAAAGTCTCCATATCAATAAATTGATCAGGGAATCTTGTTACTCATGATCTCATAGTTCTTTTATAGGCACGAAAGGAATGCGTACTAACACAACAATTATCTCTCGAAGGCATTCCAGCATCAGTGCCAAAGCGCCTCCAGTCTTTCTTTCTCTTCTCACACAATTTCAACTTTTTGTTGTACAAGATCAGGTTTAAGGCAACTGTGCTGCCCAAGATATTTACAGACTTCCCATTATCTTTCTCGAACTGGGCTCCTGGAGAGGTTGATCGCCTCTTGCCCGCCTCCGGGCTATTTCATATCTTTCGAATGGAAGGTCTTTGTTATTACAGCCCAACTATGTTTACACGTAGGTTTTCATGTAAATCAAAACTGGCTGAGATATTCACCTCTCACCGTGAGGTAACGATAGGACCATTCGCACCTTTTCCCCATTAGCTTACATTCATTGGTTCTCGGGCGACTCTTCTCTAGACTCACGATAAATGAAATATCGATAATGTACAGCAGGTAACAAGCACCCACCAGCCACCCCAGTCAATCGTGGTGGTGCAGTGTCCAAACTTATCACTGGTTGTCTCAGGATGATGCTGGCACTGGCAGAATGAATGGGACCAGTAGGCCACGTTCATAATCAGAAGGCACCAAGATATTATCGTCGTTATCCATGTGAGGAAGTATTCTGTGTTGAGGCGCAAGAAAAGAACAAGTGACCGCCCAAGTCAGTGGCGTGCTTGAAAATGTAAGTTTCTATCGTAGCGTAGGGCCCTTAGACGTTTGAAAGGAAATGCGCTTTGAATTTCTTATTCGCACGATCTGGTGCCCTCAACATCATTTGATCACCGAGTACCTCGCAAGCAAACTTCTTGCGAGAACCTTGTTCACCATTTGTGGCATCTCCATCTACCGGAACTTCGACTCGGAAAATGGTGCCCTCCTTGGGAACTACTTTGACTCCTCTTTTTTTAGTTACGATCTCGAAGACAAACTTGCGGTCGCGGACAACGATTCCTTCGATGCCAACTCGGCTCGGGCAATGGCTTCGCACAACCTGAATAGGGGCACCATGAAACTCGGCACTCGTCAGCTTCACTGCTGCACTGGGTCCCCCAGCAAAGATGTCATTTCCAAGTAGCTCCCGGATGTATCCTAGCCATAACTGGCTCAAGGGCTCATAGATATGATATTTTTGGCCATCTTTAGGTATGTCGTGGAGACCCAAGTTCCGCCTCTCTCGCGATGAAAGTGGCTTGGGTTTCTGCTTCTGTTTCTCTTTCTTGTCTTGGCGAGCTTTTCGACGTGCGGCGCGAGCATTAATGGTGGCTGGTGGAGGGGAGGTCGGTCGAAGGATGAGCGAGCGGTGCTGGATCTTTTCTGAATAGATACGGTTTACGCTGTTGGGAGAATGTGCTCTGGCCAGCAGATTCTGTGTAGCTTGCTGTGGCGCATTCGACATGATCGCCAAGATAAACGTCGTTTGGGAGTTGGACGATCAAAAATAAAGTCAGCACCTTGAGGTCGGAGAAAAAAATGTTTAGCGGAAAGATGCCGCTTTCCTGCAGGCAATTTTCTGGGGAAATGAGACGGTAGTGGGGCTCAAGCTCCTTCCCCCCATGTGGGTTGCAAAATAACCCGCACACAGCGAAGGCTTGACAGAAAGACTGGCCTAAGCCCCCAACTAAATCGCCTAGGACTACCCTAAGCTATTTTGTCATCCCTTATTCTTTAGTATAATGGCAGGGCTGGTGTGCGGATTGTTTCCTGAACCGCCTGCCCCCTTCCATCACATGCTGCTTCGCTTGTTCGGTAGTCCAGAGTCATGGAAGTCAAATGATCCTGCCCCCACTTGGCCAATGCCTACCTTCGCGACTCGGCTCGGTTATGAGCTTCCAGAATATTGTTTATATCTTGTTTGAGTGAAAGGCAACTAATGTCTGTTTGGAATCTTCTTCAATTCGAGTAATCGGCACTCCTTCAATTACCAACAGAACTTTTTCGCTTGCCCTGCGATGGTGCTTTTGATATTAAATAACAGCTGACTGTCTATACCTCGGTTCACTTCGAGTCTGAAGGACTCACAAAGTACCCTCCTGGAACTTGCATCAACGAGAAACTCCAGCCATGTCACACAACGAGACCGATGCTGATTCAACGGTCAATTCAGCGCCAGACCTTCAGATCTTAGGCGATGAAGTCACACTTCAACCGAGTGGCTATGTCGAGCCGCCCAAGAAAATTCCCGAAGGCAAGGAGGAGGCTTTGATGGACAAGTTTGCCTCGTTCCGCTCTGAACCTTTCCGGTAACGACCCCTTTTCACGTCATCACGAAACCCGCCGTCATACAGCTCTATGTCCCAGGTGGGTTGCAAAATAATCAGCACATACAGAAGGCGTGACAAAAATAATAACCTAAGCCCTCCACTAAATTATCTGAAGCTATCCTAAAGTCTTTTGTCATCCTTTATGCTTTAGTATAGCGCCATAGCTGGCTGTGTGCGGATTATTTTGCAACCTGCCTGGTCCTTACCTTGACCCATTGGCTAACACTTGTAGATTTCTTCGGGAAGTGTCCCTCTACGTGTCTGGCGAAGGATGGCGCGCCTATGATAATGTCATAGGTCAGCCAGTCTTTTATTCCGGATTCTCAGAGAACATGAAGAATATGGTGCTCTCAGCTCCTCTTCTTCAACAAAGGATTAGCCAGCTTGCTGAGCACCGTGTGGCTGTTGAAGAACGAGAGGGTTTGCTGCCGAAAGACAGTAAAGACTATGGTGCTAGACGTTCTCAAAGACTCAACGAGATTGAATCAGGGCTTCAACAACTAGCCGACAAATGGACCGATGACATGATCTGCAAGATGGAAAGCAAAGCTTTTATTCGTGGTGCTTATTACTTAGCTACTCAGCTGTTGACACGCGCCTACCACCAAGGCATCCATGTCTCTAGCGAAGAAGTCTTGCGATTGCGGAAGGTTGCAGAGGTGGCAGCCCAAAAGAAGCAGAGTATCATCTTCTTACCAAGTCATCGGTCACATGTCGACTACGTCTCTTTGCAGCTCATCTGCTACCGTCTAGGCCTTACGTTACCGGTTGTAGTCGCGGGAGACAACCTGAACATACCAATATTGGGCGAATTTCTACAGCACGCTGGAGCCATGTGGATCAGAAGGGCATTCGGTGATGACGTCTTGTATACTACACTGGTCCAGTCATACATCGATACGCTTCTGCAGGAAGGTTATAATTTCGAATGCTTCATCGAAGGAGGTCGCTCGCGAACAGGGAAGCTTCTACCACCCAAGTTCGGTATTCTTAGCTTCGTCCTTGACAGTATTTTGTCGGGTCGCGTTGAGGATGCCATTATTTGCCCTGTCAGCACACAGTACGATAAAGTGATAGAGACGGAGGGTTATGTTACGGAATTGCTTGGGATGCCCAAGAAGAAGGAAAACCTGGCCGACTTCTTGAGCGGAGGATCATCTGTCCTATCCCTACGCTTGGGTCGTGTGGACGTTAGATTCCATGAGCCATGGAGCTTACGAGGATTTCTAAACGATCAGCTATCGAAACTGCCTAGCATCCCACGCGGGCTTGATACCGACCATCAGCGCCCTGAAGTCCGAGCAGTACGCGAGAAGCTTTTGCGGACAATGGGGTATCAGGTGCTGAGCGACATTAACGATGTATCGGTCGTGATGCCAACGGCTTTAATTGGCACCGTTCTTCTGACGCTTCGTGGCCGTGGAGTTGGTAAAGAAGAGTTAAAGCGTCGAGTCACATGGCTCACAGAGCGTGTACGCGCAAAGGGTGGGCGTGTGGCCCATTTTGGGAATGCACCTCTCACCGAAATTATTGAGCGCGGCCTTGAAGTACTTGGCAAAGACCTTATTGGCATGGTTGATGGTCTTGCTGAGCCTACTTATTATGCCGTTGATCGCTTCCAATTATCCTTTTACCGCAACATGACAATCCATCTCTTCATATACGAGGCGCTTGTCAGTGCGGCAATGTACTCACGAGTGAAGAGAGGAGGTGGTCCACAGATGCAAGACATGCCATTCGATGAGCTGAGGGAGCAGGTATTCTTTCTTTCGTCCTTATTCCGTGGCGAGTTTATTTTCTCTAGTGAGGGCCTCGATACCAACTTGGACAGGACCCTGCGAGGTCTGGAAGCAGATAATGTTATTCGTGTTGACCGTGATGCTGAAGGCAATGTTACCATGGTTGGTCTTTCAGAGCAGGAAAGGAAAGCTGGCCGGGAGAATTACGATTTTTACTGCTTCTTGATATGGCCTTTTGTCGAAGCAACTTGGTTGGCTGCAGTCTCTCTCATGGGGCTTACCCCTCCGGTTGGACAAAATGGAGAGACCTGGATTGAGCAAAGCAAAACACACAATAGTGCCCAATTGGTAAGTCTGACCTGCGCCCCTGAACGTTGATGTTGTCTCTTCATGTGCTTACGAATATTCCCACTTAGCTCGGCAAGACGCTCTACCACCAGGGTGACCTTTCTTATTTTGAGGCTGTCAACAAAGAAACTTTGAAGAACTCGTATATGCGCTTCGAGCAAGATCAGATTTTACATGTCGTGAAATCGAAGGATTCCAAGATTCCTCCTCGTGTCCAGCTCGACGCCTCCTGGCGCACACCTCGCGATCCAAAGACGGGCGCTCTACTTGCTGAAGGCAAGCTGTGGGATTTCACCGAGAAGATCGCCAAATCGCGCCGTGAAGGCAAGAATCGTCGCGATGGTGCCACAGTCAGTAGTCGCGTGCTCCGACTTACTGACGAGCTGGGTCGCAAGCTTTGGGAGGAAACGATTGAAGGTGAAAGAAACGGAAAAGGCAGAGTGCCGAGTACCCTTAGCAATGAGGAGAAAGAAGCCTTCGGGAAGAGTGTAAGAGAAGGAAAGAAGAAGAGAGAGGAAAGGGCTCGGGCTCATTTGTGAGACTCGGGCAAAATGGTGTATCATATATTTTCAATCAGCGAGTATGGCTTCATTTCAAGTCCAACCTATTATTCGGGCGACTGGCGCCAGACGTTATTCTGCACTACACCAACACATTCACCATAGCATAGCATTTATATACACGTTTAGCCAAGCAATGACCTTCTCTTTATCCAGTTCAGCGTTTCTAAATTCAGCTCTTGAATAGCTTACGCTCACTAGGGTATTATTCTTCATTTTTTATTTATATCTCGTGCAAACGACTCTATTCGCTCTTGAGATCTTGGGGCTTTAGGATGATGTTGTCTATTAGCCGCACGGATGGTCCTCCACTAAAGCCTACATCCTCGCCTTTCTTGGCCTCTTCGACAGGTAGCATCTTGATTGCGCCGCTCAAGACAGCCCCTCGTGAAGGGTCAATCTCACCAATCTCCACAAGAGTGTCTGGGTCTGCAAGGGAGATATAGTCAACCTCGAAGAGAACACGTTCGGTGGCAGGAAGTTTGGACTGCTCTGATGCAACCGCGTTAATAACCTTGTGCGCCTCACCAAGGACGGTTTCTCTGTCGCAAGAACCATTCTTTGTGTACGCAGAAGCAGCGGCATGCAATGATTTCGGCAACACAATAGCGGCGGCTCTTCGTCTGGGGCCCAGGTAGACATTCCGAGAACTGAGGGCAAGGCCGTCCGTGTCGCGCTCTGTAGGTTGGACAACTACCTGCAAGGGCAGGACAAAGTCCTTGACCATTCGACGGATGACAACTGTTTGTTGAACATCTTTTTGGCCAAAGTACGCACGCTCGGGCTGAACAATGTTAAAGAGTTTTAAGCACACTGTCGCAACACCTCGGAAGAAGGTAGGTCTACTAGCACCCTCTAGGACTTCTCCCACAGGCGTAATAGTGACGAAGCTTCCCTTGCTATCAATTTCTTGACCTGGGAAGCCACTTGGGTACATCTCTGGAGTTGTTGGCGCAAACACGGCAGAGATGCGACCAAGGTTTCCTCCATCATCTGCAAGTTCTCTATCCAGCGCCGCCAGTTTCTTTGCGTCTTCCTCCCAAGTCACGGGATACGATGATAGATCCTCCTTAATCCCAAACTGCGCGGGGTTCACGTATATGCTAACAACGACATGGTGGTTTTCTTTGGCAGCAGCGCGGATCAAGGCAAGATGGCCTTCATGTAGAGCGCCCATGGTGGGCACGAGGCCAACAGACCGGTGATTGACGACATGGGGGTTTCGCCAGCGACGCACAGATTCGACAGAGCGGAGAACACGAATTGACGACTTTGGGAGAGTCTCGAGGCGGGAGGAAGTCGAGCAGGCGGAAGCCATTGTGCGGACCGTAGTCGTGAAAGGCGAGCGATGCCGGAGAAAGCGAAGGGGAAGCATTGTGACGGGATTTTTTTAGTATTAAAGAATAACTAATAAGGAAGGAGAATGAGGGAAAATTTTAAGCGAGATCAGATCATCCTTATGGCTGTTGGGTGCAGCAAACTCTCGTGATAATTTGTGCCGCGAAGCTTTGAGGACGGTTCGAGATGGGATTCTTGGTGGAGTTGACGATGCAGGGGGGTCCATTTTTTCTTCTTGGAGTTGTTGTCGGGAATCCAGCATGTGAAGAGCGGCTACCCTATACTGTGGTCTCATTTCTCCATATCATACAAGAAATACCCCCTTCTCCAAGCGCGATAGAAACAGCCACAGATCAAGATTACCACGACCAAGGAGATCTCAAGCGGTAGTACCCACTCCCAAACTAGGACAATTTCCCACAGGAGTTTCCAAAACAGTTCCCAGCTCGCTTCTTCAGGGCCCAAGTACATGCGGAGAGGCAGCAGCATCACAACCGAGACAATGTGACCGATTATATCACTCGCCGCTTCAATGGCCAGTTCTTCCTCGCGTGTCTCGACTTTTTCGCGAATCTTACGACTCAACTTGCCAGCTTTCATCGTGCCAGCTTCGAGGTTCGAAAAGTCTATGTCGTGGTTCTTTTTGGGTGTCATTGCTTTGATGATGTTGGTCCAAGTTCCAGGGTTATAGTGTTTCTGGAGCAGTGCTGTTCTGAGAGTGAAGTTGTACACCGAGAGTGAAGTTGTATAGTAAAGAAAGTAGTCAAGTAATGGGATAATCCATGGCTTTTATATTCATACTACGGAGCTTTTACTCTTCACAGATCTGATGCTTAAAGGCTTTTCCAGATTACCTTTCTTACATACAGAGATAGTTTCTTTTCTGCAGTGGCTATGCACAATGTTTTAGAAGTGTATTTTGCGTTGCATTTCATGTTTGGTAAGTCCCTATGGAAAAATTGATAATAAGGTTGATAATGGGATCAGCTCAAGCTCAAGGTTTGGTTGAGCCAAAGTGAGCTGCCATGTTTTGGGATTTTAACCTTTAACTAAAGCACAGGGTTTCCAATTCTTTCAATATTACCAACAATAAAATTGACCATACGGAGAGGTCAAAACTTAATAGTTCAATGCAATAACGCACACGGCAACTGGACTCAAACCAAGGGGGTAGGTATATCACACAGCCGCTGTATGCGCTTCCTCCTTTGTCCCTCAACTAATAGTTGTTATTTTCATATCATGAGATTCTCTGCTCTAGGTGTATTCTTTGTACTGCCCCGGAAGCATATCATATATTGTGTTTTCGCAACAGCGCAACTGTGGGCTAGATCTTTGCGAATAAGGTTGAGGACTCTGTACGAATGTACATGTTGACTTTAAATGATCGTAGCTCAGAGAGTGTCCTTTTCCACGACCATTTCCATAAACGCATGAATGTTTGCAAAATCGAGTAGGCTTAATTCGTGCAAAGAAGATAAGACGCTTCTTGATACCTAGCTGAAGAGCACCAGCGAGAACGGTAGACAGGCAAGTCTTGTAATAATCACGAGTCGGAAAACTAAGTTACTCATTATTATAAGACCTTATGGAAGATTCACTGCAAATATGAGGCAACTAAGTATCAATATGAGAGTGGTATATAAGATATCGTCTATTTCATTAACTCGTACATGTTAGGAGAGTATGTATAACCAATGCAGTAACCAGACGCCATTCTATGTGCTGTTGAAGCGCTGGGCACGACCCTAGCAATACCCATCACCGCCGAGACATTCCTTCAAACCATTATACCCTTATTATTATCCAAGTTTCTATCGTAATAAATATGAAAGAGAGCTAAGAGCAATGGGCTTTTAAGCAGCGCCACCAGTGATATTGGCAAGGTTCAGCTTCTTCCAGCGGGTGAGCAAGGTGATCAAGAAGGAGAAACCAACGAAAGCAATAGCCATAGCGAAAACGGTGTGCAAGCCGTGCATGTAACCGTCGATGACGATAGGGAGTGTCTCGGCATCAAATGTCTCACGGAGAGTGGTAGCACCAGTCAGAATTAGCTGTCCCTTGTTGATTTGGGGAGCGTTGTCTGCGACATCAAGGAGCATCTGGTTGACAAAGGCAGCTTGACCAGCAGAGACGATATAGGCACCACCAAGACCTTGGAAGACTGTATGTTGTTAGCAAGATGCTTAGAGCTGGGGATCAATAAAGAATACTTACACAGAAGAATACCAGTGGCAGAAGCAAGATCCTTGGGATCGACTGTACCCTGAACAGCAATCATGGGAATCTGGAAGGCTAAACCCCAGCCAACACCAGCAACAATCTGGTAACCGATCCACTTTCCAGTCGATGTGTCGATATCGAGGAGGTACAGGAGACCAGCACCGACAGTTGCAAGGGCGGCACCGCCAATGAGGAGAGGCTGATAATAGCCGGTGGCAGTGACCAGAGCGCCGCTAATGATGGTAGCGAAAGTGACAGAGATGATGAGAGGAAGGTTACGAACACCACTGCTTGTGGGAGAAGCATTGTGGATGGACTGGAAGTAGATGGGGATGTAGTAGATGGCAAGGAAGAAAGAACCAGCAAAGATGAAGGCAAAGGCGCTCATGACAGCAACAGTGCGGTTCTTGAGGATTCGGACGGGAATCATGGATCGCTCACCCTGGACGTAGCAGGAGATGGCCCAGACGATGGTGATGGCGACCCAGCCGACAAGAAGACCGATGACAACGGAAGAGTCCCAAGCATGAGCTTGACCACCGTATTGAACAGCCAGAATGTAGGAGATGGTGAGACCCATCATCAGAACGATACCGAGGGGATCCATCTGAAGGAACTTCTCAAGAAGAGGAGCCTTGACGGGAACAGCAGCACGAGGAGTCTTGAAGAACAAGAAGATGATACCGGCAGAGAGACCTCCGATGGGGAGGTTGATGTAGAAACACCATCGCCAAGAGACGTGATCAGTGAAAGCGCCACCCAGAAGAGGACCAATGACTGAGGCAATACCGTAAGCGGCGCCGATAATACCAGTAAAGGCAGGTCGTTTCTTAGGAGGAGCAGCAAAACCGATAATAGTGTAAGCTCCAGCACCGAGACCTGCGCCGCCAACACCAGCAATGGCACGGCCAGTGATGAGGGCTTCGGCGTTGGGAGCAGCACCACAAATGACAGAGCCAAGTTCGAAGATGAAAATGGCAACGATGAAGGATGTCTTGAGAGGGAAGTACTTGTAGATTTTACCCCCTTTGATGGTGTCAGTGATAAGTTGACCAAAAGAAGAAAAGAGTATTGAGGGGTTCACGACTTACAAGTTGATTGGAAAGCACCGACAGTCATGAAGAAGGCAGCACCATACCAGCCGACCTTATCAAGACCCTTGAACTCATCAGTGATCTTGGGAATAGCTGTGGCCACAATAGTCTAGTGCGCCGTTCATGTTAGCAAGTCTTGTCTCTACTGATGGGTCTCGGAATGGAGGCGTTACATACCAAGTCGAGGGAGAAAAGGAAGACAGCCATGACGAGGGCGAGGACAATGAAGAACATGTTGATACCGGTAGGGTAATCATCCTCTTCAGGAGTGTCACTATCGTTGTTGCCCTCTAATGTACCAGCTTCAACGTCCTCGTCAGTCTGTCTCTCCTCCTTCTTCTCCTGAACATCCTCTCCTCGTAGTGTAGAAGTTGTAGACTCGGGACGATCTGTGGTCGCAGGGACCTCGAGCTTTGCTTTTTCGGCAGACATGATAGCGATCCTCGCTTATCGTTGAGCTGGAGATTGTTGGTAGTGTTTGGATTAAGCTTATATCGAGCCCTGGGAAAAGGGTGTAGTGTATATATGTGTAAGTGCTCGAGAGCCTCGCTGGTGATCTGAAGCTTGGAACATGTTGAATGGCAGCGAGCGACGACTATCTTTATAACCCGGATGAAACAAGAAACACTGCTACCCAACATAACGAACAATACATCTCACTGTCTGACTCCTTACCCTCCTCCTGGCCATTGTCCCGGGAGTTAAGCTTTGCACACACATAAAATCCGTCCACATTGATCAAAGGGTATAATTCCATTACTGTCAGCATAACGGGCAAAATAAGAGAACCAGCCAGTAAAGAGGAGGCGGAGTAGCGGACTCCACCTTATGTCCGCCGTCCTTACGAGATAGCTGCAGAAAGGGTGTAAGCCAAAGCCCGCTACAACTAGACAAGCGCCTACGCTAAACGAAACCTCCTTGTTTATACCGGTACTTAGCTGCGGACATTGTTGATGCGGCTCACCAGCTAGTAAATCTTTTTGTTTGGGAAGTACCGGTTTGATTAGCACGTTATCTGGGATTTCATACTGGTCTGCAGGTCTGCGGCGTTTGAGGAGATTTGAAACTGGCTATGATACAGCTTGGCCCGTAACCTCGGACGAAAGTTATCATTTCTTAATCAGCAAAACGACAGGACCTTGGATCGATGGGATCATTCCATACCACGTGTTGACATATTTTGCTACGAGCAGTCTAATCTTGCTGACATCTTATGGCATACAGCATAATGTGTTCATATGGACAGGGTCGTTTACCGCATGTTAGTCAAGAGACAGATAAACTCTGCAGTAGGTCCTGCATAATGCTTGGCATAACACGTTGAACAACAACAACAACTCAACGCTTACAGACTCTTCACAGGTACGCAAAAGGACCGAGGGGTTGTCAGATTATGACGACCAATGAGTCACTTGTGTAGGTAGGCAGAAAGGAAAGGATAGTCCATATTAGCCAATTCACGTAACGAAACATCGCCGTCTCGATGGTAATACCCGATAACAAGGGGATACGCCCAGGGCACGCGTCAGTGAGATCCGGGCTGACGTCCATCGGTATCGCCGGAGTTAAGACTCATTGGCCTATAAGGTGAGTCGGCAACATGAGGAATACTCTCAAGGTAAGACGCTCGGCTCTCTTTACTAGCTCATATCCACCCATAATATTATCTCACACCGTCAGCGTATTTGCTAGGGTTCTTTCAAGTCAAATTCTATCACAGGGTACAAAATCCGAGGATCTAGTAAACGAGGATCTCCGACTGGGAAGTGGTTGCAGATCCCTGACAAGCTGGTACTGACGTGCCGCCAGCCAAGTTTAGATGTATTGTTTTTTGTCCGGAGCCAAACACCGTTATTTAGGGTGAAAAACGGCCTAAATACCTACCGAAGGCCCTTAACTTTCCACGCTATAGCTAAGACTTACGGACGAATGGCGGACAAAGGCTGCGGAGTTAGTCAGCGTCGATGGACTTTTGTGAGGACAGGATATCTACATAATAGGTAAGCGGCTCTGTTGGCATTGGTATGCCAAGCAATGCTGACATATTGGCAACTTTGAAATTATCCAGGGAGGGTTGTTCCTGGTAAAATAAACTCATCTTTGTGTGGGTGTCCCTGCGTGTACCAATAGTACGGGACTAAATAATCTGATCTCACAGGCGGACACTTTGATCGGCGACTTTGGATTCGATGAGCATGACAAGCGTTGGGTAATTAGTTGCTGAGGGATGTCAGATGAAGTGTTTATCAATTTAGTTAGAACGAGTAAGACTTTTTATTCATGAGTTGTTGCCCCCGCCAACATGAGGATTCATTGTTGAAAATGGGATAATGTTCGCTATGCATTCAGTCTGGGCTGTCTCTACCTTGAGGCGTTACGTGAAGGATTTCGTGACGGTTTACAGGGACTTGACAGCCTTGTGGGCCTCAATGCTACTCAACTATTTTGTTTAAGAGGGTGAGTTCATGAAAACGGTCAGCAAGTAAATTTCGAATGAACAGAACAGAAGAAACGAAGACTGCGAGTCGACCCCTATGTTGCAACGGCTTCCAGTGATAAAGCAGAAGAAGTTCACACCCAGAGCAGAGTCAAGCTGTAACCTCGGCATAAGCTATCGATAAGAGCTGTCAAGGCGTATGATGGCGCTAAAGGTAAAGCTCTCGGCTCCGTGTGATTTTACCAGAATGGGCAATTACCTATGCTAAACTCGAATGGTAAAGTACAAGCGCTCTCATGACGTTCGATTGCAGGTAGCATCGACCAGCAATTGCCGGTCCCTCGAACCCACTGTATTCTTTCCACAGGCGGCATAGCGACCCTTACCGAATAGAGGCAAAACATTACACGTTTTCGGCTCCGATAGCGATAACGAGCTTCAGGAGAGTAACAAAGCAGCTAATCAATTGCTCTCTTGAGGAATCTCGCATACATTCTTGAGACAGTTGATTGCGGGGATCTTACAGAGGCGGCGGCGATATCTACATAGCTAAACTCAAGTAGGAGTACGGAACCCGAGCTACCCCTCTTCAGCCATGTCTTTAAGCAGCTATAAGAAGATGGGCGCTGCACTTGTCTCGAGGTTTACAGCTGCTGGTCTCTGCCGTTCAGTGAATTCAGTACATCTTCGACCTTTAGCGCGCTCCCAGTGTCGACTCCCTATTTCTCACCTTGGTCGATCTATCGTGACAACACCAAGACTCTACAGCACAATGTCCGACTTGTATGTCAACCTCGAGGCGCCCAACGGCGTCAAGTACAGGCAACCTACGGGCCTCTTTATCAACAACGAGTTTGTCCCTGGATCGTCGCCTCACAAAATCACTTCTATCGACCCTGCGTAAGTGAAATGAGCCTCTTCGCTTGGAAAAACTCGAGCTAATAAGGATATCCTTGGCAGCACCGAGAAGGAGATCGCTACAGTCCACGCAGCCAATGCCGATGATGTCGATAAGGCCGTCAAGGCCGCCTACGCTGCATTCCACAACCCTTCATGGAAGAAGCTGCCTCCTCCCCAGCGTGGTGTATTGATGAACAAGCTCGCCGATTACATTGAGGAGCGCACCAAGATCTTTGCTACATCAGAGGCTTGGGACAATGGTACATATAACCCTGCCAACTTCGGTCTTACAGTTGTGCTGACTCTATGGCAGGCAAGGTTTACACCGATGCTGAAGGCGGCGACGTAGTCGAGGTTATCAACACCATCCGCTACTATGCTGGTTGGGCCGACAAGATCACTGGTCAAACTATTACCGCCAACCCTAAGAAGCTCGCCTATACTCTCCGTCAACCACTTGGTGTTGTCGCCCAAATTATTCCGTGGAACTACCCTCTATCTATGGCCGCTTGGAAGATCGGCCCTGCACTAGCCTGCGGCAACACAATTGTCATGAAGGCCGCCGAACAGACACCCCTTAGCATCCTCCTTCTCGGCGAGGCTATCAAGGCAGTAGGGTTCCCTCCTGGTGTGTTCAACGCCCTCAATGGCTATGGTGGCGAGGCCGGACCTGCCCTTGTAGAGCACCCTCTCGTCGATAAGGTAGCTTTTACTGGCTCGACCGCTACGGGTGCTAAGATTATGGAAATGGCTTCCAAGACCCTAAAGAACATCACCCTCGAGACGGGTGGTAAGTCACCTCTTTTGGTCTTTGCCGATAGCGACCTCGACGAGGCCGTTAAGTGGTCGCATATGGGTATCATGTCAAACCAAGGACAAATCTGCACAGCTACCTCTCGTCTCCTGGTTCAGGATAAGGTATACGACGAATTTGTCAAGCGCTTCCTCGAGACGACTAAGACCGTTAGCAAGGTCGGCCATCAATGGGATTCAGAAACCTATCAGGGTCCTCAGGTCTCAAAGCAGCAGTACGATCGCATTCTTGAATACATCCAGATCGGAAAATCGGAGGGCGCCACCCTCCTTGCCGGTGGACAGCCTGTCGACTCTTCTAAGAAGGGCTTCTTCATCCAGCCCACCGTTTTTGGCGATGTCCATAACCAGATGCGAGTCTTCCGTGAGGAAATCTTTGGTCCCGTGGTAGTCATTACCAAGTTCAGCGAAGAAGAGGAAGCTCTCAAGCTTGCTAATGATACTACATACGGTCTCGGTGCTGCTGTCTTCACCAAGGATGTTGAGCGTGCGCACCGTGTTGCTGCTGAGATCGAGGCTGGTATGGTTTGGATCAACTCTACTCAGGACTCCGAACCTTACATCCCCTTCGGTGGCGTGAAGCAGAGTGGCATTGGTCGTGAGCTTGGAGAGGCTGGTCTCGAGGCATATAGCAACACCAAGGCCATCCATGTCAACCTTGGTTCGCGTCTGTGAGTCACTCAAGCCACGGAGGATTAAACGCATAACGTGGGGTAATGGCCAATGATGCCGGCGAGGGATTGTCGAATAGGCGTTCTGGCGTATTGTCGTCGTATTTACTAGCAACTCTGAAAAATACCAGGAAGCATAATTCACAAATGAGAATACGCAGTTATCAATCAAGTCCTGTGATATTGAGGCGAAGCATTATGTATCAGCCCACAAGATGGGTACCTAGTCTCCCCAGGGTCATGGAAACTTCGATTCCTCTAGCATAAGAGACGAAATAACTTGGTCACTTTGTTCGAATTTATACATGTCCTCAGGCTATTTATTTATGACGCCCTAAGCTTTAGTCTACTCCGAGCTGATCTAGTGAGGCTGTGGCTGCAGTCAGGTTGTGTCCGCTCGGTAATAAGCTTGCCGTGCGTGATACACGTCATAGCAGCTTTAGAGGTTACAATAAGATAGAGAGTGAATGACAGCACGCGACACTTGCTTTTTCTTGATGTCTATCTCAACTCTTTATTATAATTTTGAGTATTCTATAATTAATTATTGATCATCACTGAAATCCAAGATGACAGACCTTCCTCCACCAGATTATTCGGACTTGGATCTACCGTCCTACGATACCCTGATCAGCGCTCCTCCTCCCGCTACGACCGCTGGAAACAACCCCACTGCCAAATTAATTCTTGGCCCTGCAACACTTTACATTTCGGGACGCTTCATCTATTCAACCGACCCCCAAGCACCACCGCTCTACGAGTTCTCGCACTCCATCGGCTACCTCCATGATAATGACCGCAGCGTGAAAGTCGAGCGTGTCGACTCGGTCGTCAAGAACTCGGCCGGTCTCCCACATGTGGTTCTAAAGAACCGCCACCTCTTCGATCTCAAGCATCCAACCGCCGCCGAGTTCCCCACGTTTCCCTACCATGCCGAAGCCGCTACCCGTCGGGCCCTATGCTCCCTTGGAGTTTCGTACTTCCGTTCTGGTAATCTCCTGCGACAGAAGAAGGGCTTCCGATTCGACCGAGCTGTCAAGGGCGTAGAGCGTAAGCTAGAGCCGCAGGGTATGCTATACGAAGCGTGCTCGTCACGGAGTAAAGGTGTAGGATATGAGTGGAGAGACTCACAAGGCGAGTTGATAGCCAGAGAAGTCGAGGATGAGCAGGCGAGGATGAGTTTGGTCATCACCGCCGAGATGAGCGTCGAACTGCGTGATGCCCTCGTTGCGGCATGGATACTTCGGATATGGTGGGAGTTGTCGAAGGGCAACAATTCGGCAACTCGATTAATGAGAGTAGGCGGCCACCAGCAGAATCTCTTGTATCTGTACGCTGGTCGCGCTGACAACAGGTCATAGATCAATGCGGCGCGCGGACAGAGAATGATGGGGTTATGAAGATATGAAGGTGGGTTACATGGTTATGGTACGGATTACATTGGAATAAAGTGCTAACAGCCTGAAGCAGAGCTCTTGTTCAGGATCACAGAACTGACAGGCTGGGGTATCAATCTTTTGGCGTTGCTGCTTTTACCTTATTCTAACCCTTCAATATTCAATCCGCCAAAGTCGTCGAAAGAATGCCCAGTGATCCGAACGACTCGTTAAGAAGCCGATGCCTTTCTATTTGGGATAACCCCCCTAGCTTGAGCTTGGGAATTACTTTTGGCAATAGGTAATAGCTGCGGTTGGATGGGAATATTTGCAGAGAGAAACCTGACGAACCTCTGCGTCGTTATCCATAGCTTAATAAATATCCCATAAGCTAATCTTGCCATCTTTAGCCCCTGCAGCGATCCAATGTGTTTGTCGTGCAGCTGCTATGCGTTGTTCCTTGACGCTCATTCCTGTTCTGACAAGAGAAGTTGTTCGTGCGCTGAGACTGTTTGCGGGTTTGTTCTTGTCCTCTTGTTCAGCGGCTGAAGTATTCTCTTCTTTCGCCTTGTCTGATATCTTCACATCGGCGAATGCGACCGCATAGCACCCGACTTGATGCCACTTCAACACGGCGAGCTCTTTCATGGTCTTTGCAGAATACACACGCACTTTAGAATCCCAACCCGCCGTGGCGAAGATTCGACCATCGGATCGTATATCCAGACTTTGTTGCCCCGAGTGCTTGGTATTAATAGCCTTGAGCGGATCTTTCCAAGCGACACCCTTCCTAGGAGCACTCGTACTGGCTTTCGATGACGATGACTTGAGACCCGCTGACAGAAGTGACTTTCCCTTGGGCTCATCGTCTACTATCTCGACTACGCGCTCATTGCTCTGGGGCGGCTCAGGATCTTCCAATGGGAAGAACAAATCGATGGGTATAGGATGCTTAGCGACGATTGAGTCAGCACTAGATGTGATGAAGAAGTCGTTGTAGACGCTCAGTGACAGAACAGGCTGTGAATGTGCTTGAGATTTGTAGGTCGTAGTCCATTGACCATCAGCCCCACGACGTTGCACAGTCGCGTATCCGTTTTCGAAAGCAGCAATAAGCGTGAGAGCGTCCTTGTGATGCAGAAGAGCAAGACACATGGCCATGCCCGTCTTATCTCCAGCCTTGATGGTATGGATTCGATGCTGTGAAGGCAGCTGGTAAATATCGATCTGCATTGACTGTCAGTTCTAGCATTTTAGCGGAGGTGTAGGTTGGGCATACAGCGTCCGAGTTCAGAGTATTTGGCACTCCAATTAAGACCTCTGATGCAGTATCGACATGCCCAGGCACAGCCGAACAAACCGCGAAAGCACAAAAGTTCAAGGTGTTGACCTCGAGGAGATGGAGTATCCATGGCTGGGCTCTTGGCGTCGATACGTCTTCCACAGGAAGTGCTGTGCTGAGGTGTTCCTCATCTGCCTCGCCAAGTTTCCATACAATGAGTTTCATATCCCGTCCATGCCTGTAGCCTAGTTAGAAAGCTGTACTATCATCCAAAAGTCACTCGGAAGGAAATATTACGTGATAATCTTGTCGTCGCCCCAACCGCGAACGCCCAAGAGAGCCTTTTCATGGGCGCGCCAAACGGCTCGTGGGCGCATTATAGTGAGATCCCATAGCACCACAAAACCATCTGCATCGCCTGTGATGAGACGCTCATTTGATCTGACGAAGGCTGCCGCATGAATCTGGGATTTATGGCCGCGTAATATGGATTTTGGTGTTGGGGTTGAAGGGTCCATCTCGTTGGTGAGAGTTTGTGGTCATGGTTGTGAATTTGAAGGTTCTCAAAAGCTGGGTTGGTTGGGATTGGATCTTTTAGAGACTGCTGTGGAACATCGACCTTATGAACCGCTCACCATTTATTAGCACCATCAAATATACATTCGGGTCAAACTAGTATTTTAATCAAAATAACGAGCTCCTGTAAGCTGTAAATACTTATCATTTTCACTGGCACTATCTCATTTTAAAGGCCTATACACCTTCGTCGCCTAGACGGACCGATGGATCCGCTATATAAAGTACGTTACCCATCTAACGTTAGAGTAACACCGGGCCATTGCTTGACATATACGCCCAAGCCAACAGCAGCCAAGTAATGAGTCGTCTTGAATAATCGAGGACTTGGAATGTCGCGACGAACAATCATTGATAGCAGACAGAAGGACAACATTCAATGTTGAGAGCAGCTGAAAGAAGGCCCTCGTCACCCTATTGGCTGTCGAGCCCGAGTTATTTCGGGCTGTTGTCTTACCTATCACTTACAACCGACACATCGAAACTGGCTGTATATCTCAGGCGTACCCGTACTACTAATCCGTGTAGCTTGGTTGCATCGCACATCGTCTGATGGGGCTGAGTCTTGCCGCAGGAAAAGACATCGCGGTGCACGAGCAATATTGACAGGCGATTCAATAAGCGAAGCCCGCGGATGGATGGAAGCCGTTATCGATCCTAATACGAGGGCTCATTTACTCCGGCTTCCGGCAATGCAAGGCAGCTGGGATGTAAGCCGAGTTTCATCAACCCTAGGCGCCACATGTGTAATGTATACTTATATCCCAGAATCCATGGTTTATACGGCACATAGTATATGCTAGGGGCACCAGCTTGACACCTATATCTGCAAGATACATTGCTTACTCCGGCGGATAACGTTCCTTGCATGGAGAGAATCATGCACAGCTGAGCCGTCTGACCGGACAAACGGTTCGGTCCGGCATCATCACCTCTTTTCCAGTCCAACTTCCCAACTATCATTGAGGTTAAGACAACACAGGACTGAAATTGAACACAGACGCCATCTGGTGTAATGGTCTCAGTATATACCAGCTTGCTGTCCGAATCATAGCCGAAGAAAGAGGCTGATCGTACTCGCACGACAGCCGGAGTACAAGTCCGTGGTCACTGACTTGCGTGCCTTGGCTAAGTAGGTGGTATTTCACCATATAACCATGGTGCAGCACCCGGGTTCTAGCGGAGAGTTTGAGCTGTTACCAAGGCTCAGAAGTTTGGTGCTGACCGGAATCCATGGCATCTTAGTTTTAAATCCTCAAGCTCTATCCGGTTCATTCTCTTCTTATCTTCAGTCGTTCGTTACCACACCCCGCCTTGTCGCTCCTGGTCTCTACTCCGACTGTGGAGCCCACAACGACAATCCCGAACCTGCGACGGTCTTTTATACCGAGCCCGGGGTAGGGAAACCGGATCAGAAGCCGTGGCCGGGACCCCAAGTTATGATTTCATTCCATGCCCCGATTGAATTTTCTAGAACATTTAGAACGTTATTGAGAATTGCGGGTATCCAGTTATCCAGCCTCAAATGTGATAACAAAGCACTTGGAACTATTTTGCAGCGCCAAACCTCCAAAATTATCTTGTTCGCACCCGTAATTGTCCAATACAACCAACATATCCCTATCGTGGCTTCCGGAAGAGCCAAGAGACGATAGTGCCTGCTCAAAAAGGTCCCAATGACATTGCCGTACTTGGTGTCAGCTTCGAGGCGGCGATGCAAAATGAAGGCTCTAAACAAAGGCAGACAATGTCGTTTCCTTCGGAATGGCAAGGATATTCGCCAGGGCAATATGCGATGGAAGATAATATCGAGTTCGATTTCTTTGACTTTGGATCCCATCGGCATCCACATGTGGCCGCGGCACCGATCTCCGAACCCCCGAGTCTTAGCCAGGACACGACAAGCATGTCCACGGAGGATTCCAAAGGGATGAATCTGCAAAGTTCCATGTCAACGCCAAATCCCACTCCAGTTAAAGGAAGGAGAGTACGAACAGGATGCCTGACATGTCGAGAGAGGCATCTCAAGTGCGATGAAGCAGTGCCTGATTGTATGAATTGCCGAAAGAGAGGCCGTGAATGTAAAAGAGGTGTCCGTCTTAATTTCCTCGAGATCAATCTGCACAAACCTGCTGCTATACCGCCTCCTGAAGATTGGGCAGGTATGCATTTTACTGCTCCGGTCGAAGAAGTTGTGCTGATCGAAATTATAGTCGAGTTTCAAGACGAATCACGAGATATTGCTTCCGAATATCGAGGTGGCCTTGGTCGCTACGCACCATACTCTCCTAGACTAGAGGATGAAAAAGGTTCGAAAGATGCAATACCTCTGGGCGCAGGAAATCGTCCATCGGAGGCAGGTATTTTAACTGAAGGGTTTCGACCCAGCCCGCAACAGCCTTTCAGTTACACGCGAGATAATACCGCGTCTAGAGCATCAGACGCCCCGGGAGGCCCGCAAGATGGCGCCATTAAGCTTGAGCTGAACGATTCCGGGCAAGGAATCCAGAGCGACGTGTCGAATATCGCGACCCCGCCTTCATCGACACGTTCTGTCGTGACCCCAAGGACAGAGATGTTTCCAGAGCAGCTGATAGCAATGAGGAACCGTCCTTTATCGCAGCAGGCGGCAGTCGAAGACATAGCCAACCTGATATTGCCTCATCTCGGAACCCCTTCACGCAATGAGAGACATCCGCTGGAACAAGCTCACGAAGACGACCATATACACCACCCATCCATTCAAAACATTGAACTGGTGGGCCGTGATATTCTAACTTCAGCCGAGGAAGTGCATTATATGCAAGTCTTTGTAGACGAGGTTGCGATCTGGATGGATTCATTCAACAGAGACAAGTACTTTGCCCGCAGCATCCCGCACCATGCCCTTAGATCAACTATGCTCTTCAATGCCCTCCTTGCGTGTGGCGTGAAACATGCTTCTCTAATGTCACAGGAAAACCATGACAAAGCGTTGTTCTATTATAACACTGCGACGACTCAGCTTCTACGAAGCCTGCAAAACCCCGATCGAAATACTGCCGAGTGTGCGACGACGGCGATTGTGCTGAACGTATACGAGATCATGTCCGAAAAGCCTGCGCACCGAATGAGTCATATAGCAGGGTCCAGAGCATTGGTCCGAGAGTGTGGATGGGATGCAAAAAGCAACGGCATCGGGCTGGCCTGCTTCTGGTTGAATATCGGGATAGAAGTCTTGAACTGCCTTGCAGCAAATTGGCAGACGACGTGGAGCCCGGACGAATGGGGTATAGACTTCCCAGACTCCGACGATGACCAACACAATGTAAACGGTGACGAGCAAACCTGGGTACACCGTGCCTTATACGTCGTCGCCAAGGTCACAAACTTCCGTGCGACTGCAGGCCAGCTCGACGACATGAGCCCACAAGCTGAGCGAAATTGGATTGGTAACCGCTTGTCTCAATGGTATGAGCTCAAGAAGCTTTGTGATGGTTGGAACACCCATTGCCCGAGGACAATGCATCCGTTTGGCTATGTGAAAGCAGTAGAGTCAACGGGCAGATCGGCATTTCCTCGTATCTGGTAGGTTGAGCATTATTATGAAGGTCGAGCTTTACAGTAACTCGTGTTCAGGATGATCCAAAGAGAGGCAACAATCGGCCAGCTGTTATTCCATACTGCTCATTGCATCCTTTTACAGACACATCCGACTGAGTCATTTAACTCGTCTGAGAGACTGCGTGTCCTGCAAT
This sequence comes from Fusarium cf. aywerte, assembly GCA_011034095.1. Lineage (NCBI taxonomy): Eukaryota > Fungi > Ascomycota > Sordariomycetes > Hypocreales > Nectriaceae > Fusarium > Fusarium cf. aywerte. The sequence continues at coordinate 553,455 of WETZ01000012.1, forward strand.
TGCACCATGCGTACCAGGTCTGCGGAATCGTTGCCCACACCACGGACAAGGGGGTCGCTATAGTTGCAATCCGTTGTTTGGCAATTGCAGCAACCGTGTTGACTAACCCCGCCGAGCAAAGTGAAGTTCTCGAGATCCTTGAAAAAATCAACAAGAATGGATGGCGTCTAGGTGCTGTAGAGATGGAGCTCAAGAAAGGATGGGGTTGGCCCTGTATGAAATTGCCCACCCCGAGCCCGAAAACGGAAACGAGCCATGATCCGGGAGGCTCGACGGTTCGAACCTCGACATCTTTGACGCCCTCAAGACTATCGACACCGCCGTCTATGGTCGCTGCCGGGTTGAAAACGCCAGTCAATCCGCTGAGCTTTGCTGATTTCAAGTTGCCCAACCATCCGTATCAAAATTGGTATGAGCCACCCAGCCGATAAAATTCTTTTGATACATCGTCATTATAGGGGATGGGCTTGAACCTTGGAGTAGTAAGTGTTTATTGTCGGTGTATGGTAAAATAGTAAAATAGACAGCGCTGGGATATCTATTGCTTTTCTCTTTAAGTTGCAGGAACTGGACTTTTGTTTGTCGACTTGATAGAGGGATAGAGAAAATCTTTGCCTTCGACTAGAGGGCATTGAATTCACTGAGATTTTCCTTCAGGCTGGAAGTTCATACTGTAACCTCCAGTCTTCTCATCCTTGACCATCTGGAAATTGTTTGTGCTCAATCCAAACGGCTTCAGAATGCCGTTTCCGAGGTCTTTTAGTTTGCCCCACATCTCGCCCATCTCTTTCTCCTGCGCAGCCTTTACCCGTGGAGGTAAGTCTCTCAATTGCTTTTGGACCACCCGAAGGTCTGCTGGAGACAGACTCTCCGGTTTAGCGGCAAGAGCTTTGCAGTCTTCTTCTGCGCCAGCGAGGTTATGCCAGCCACCAGCCTCGGTGCGGCCACGGGCACGTCTCATAAGAGCTTTGCATCGAATACGCTGAATGTTCGCCTCAAGTTTCTTGACTTCCTCGTCAACCGTGTCAGGTGCTGGGGCCGCACGCGAAGCACCGTTGCTGACAATTTCTTCTTCCACATCATCGTCCTCCTTATTGGCTCGGTCTTCACCATCTTTCTTCCCATCAGGACGCAGTAGAGGGTCATTCTGTTCAAGCTTCTCCAAAGCCTTGAGAGAATCTGATGCCGCTTTGATAGCTTCCTTCCAATCCTGAAGCTGGATATGGCAAGCTGCGATGTTACTGTAGATGACTGCGCGAGGATAATGCAGGTATTTGGGACACGAGTTGATCGCGTCATCATATTTATTCAGAGCATCCTGATACTCTTTAGAAGCAAATAAGGAGTTTGCTTCCTGTTTCAACGCATCAGACTCTTTCACTAAAGCCTGAACGAATTAGTCTAAGCGTTCGAGTATGAGTTAAAAATTGAGTGATGGGGATTTAGAGAAGGAAGGGGTAGTGAAGCAAAGAGGCGTACCTCCTCCTCTTCTGGTGGGAATCTGAGCTCTTCACCATCAGGGATCTCATTGCTGTCTTTCTTTTCGTCGGTGTCCGGTGTCTTCACCACATCGCTTTTGGTAGGCTCGTCTGAACTCATATCGACTAGCAGGAGGTAGATGCAAGCGGTGGATAATCTTGTTGCCTATTACGAGTATCGAGATTCGTTCAATGTTGTAAATGAATTTGGATACCGCCTTCCAAGGAGGAAAAGTTAATAAATAGACGATGTTCCCAGTTGGAAAATGAGGTATGTTACGCTACCTACTGAGAAATGTCACCTAGGCTCTGGAAGGAGCCTTATAATTCCGATGCACCTGCCCTACCACGTCATTTTGGCAGGCCACTCAAATTGGGCGGTAGCTGGATACAGTATTGACTTAGCCTTGTCTCCACCGGATGGAATGGCCCCGCCGCGGGGTAGTTTTCCAGCAAGGGCCTCTGTGATCGACTCCCCCACCTGCTGGAAGGAGGCTGATAGCGAGCGACCGTCTGCTCGCCAGTGTAAAAAAAAATCCGCGATCCCCTCGCTTTGCTATCTCTCACGCCCTTCTAGCTAAAGATTTTCTCTTCCTTCACACAACCCTCAGCACTGGTGCTTTGGTTTGTTTCTCCTTCATACTGCCAGCTCTTGATACCCATCCGCATCCGTTTCTTGTTATCCATTCATCATCCACATTCTAGCCGCAATGGCTCCTCGCACTGAGTATGTTCAACCGCTCCGCAAACGATTTGATAAAATAGATTTGCTGACCGTGGATCCCTGATTTAAGTTTTCCCCCTGTCCGGGCCTGCCTTTTTGATATGGATGGCCTGCTCCTCGATACCGAAGACATCTACACCAAGTGTGTCAACATTATCCTCGAGAAGTACGGCAAGGGAACGCTTCCCTGGTCCATCAAGGCCAAACTTCAGGGTCGCCCCGGCCCTCAGGCCAACAAGATCTTCCACGATTGGGCCCAGCTTCCAATCACTTCCGAGGAATACATTGCCGAGAACACTGCTCTCCAGAAGGAGCTGTTTCCCCACACTAAGCCTCTTCCTGGCATCGTCGACATGCTCGGTAACCTTGGCCGTACCCGATACTGGGAGGTCAAGGATGGCGCTGCTAAAACCGAGGCCGAGAAGAACTCTGCCGGAGAGCCCCATCGTGTTCACATTGCCCTGGCTACCAGCTCTCACCTCGGCAACTTTCGCGTCAAGACAAACCACCTGGAAGAACTTTTTGCAGTCTTCCCTTCTCATCGTCGCGTTCTCGGTGACGATTCTCGTCTAACCCCTGGTCGTGGCAAGCCTCTCCCCGATATCTTTCTTCTTGCTCTGAAGACTATCAACGACAGTCTTCCTGCCGGCGAGCGACCTATCACCCCCGAGGAATGTCTTGTTTTTGAAGATTCCGTCCCAGGCGTTGAGGCTGGCCGTCGCGCTGGCATGCGTGTCATCTGGTGCCCTCATCCTATGCTGAAGAAGGAGTACAATGGACGTGAGGCTGAGGTCCTTGCTGGATGCACTGGCGAAGCTGGTGAGGTTGACCTTCACCAGGTTGGCAAGATTGATGATGGCTGGGCCGAGTATATGCTTAGTCTGGAAAACTTTCCCTACGAGAAATTTGGCATCGCCATTCCTCCCGTTGAGGTTGAGCACGAAGCTTGCATGAAGGAGGTACCTGAAGAAGTTGTGACTGAAATCTAAGAGACTGAGCCTCTCATTCCTGGTGGACTATTGATGAAGAAGAAATCGTTGGGCATTGATCAACGCAACTAGGTGCGGGATAGACGCGCTACTTTCCCAGCCACTCCTGGCGAATGGCTAATGATAGGGGCGTGGGGAATGAAATGAAATAGAAGAAATGGCATGAGGTACATAAAGAATGCCTGGCTATAGAAGGCATGCCATATGGCGGACCAATAACCGCGAGCCTGGATAATTGCATACTAGGATATAATCAACGAGAAACACAAGCAAGAAGTAGTTCGCTGCCGTATTTAATGATAATGCCCCGTAAAACAGTAATCCAGCTCATAAAGATCACGAGTGCAGACAGCGGGACGTGCATCTTTCAATACTCAGGGTAAGTGTGCTGCGAGGGTGAGCAGAGAACCAAGACCTTCTGAGCTTGTGTAATATAGCATTACTACAGTGCCAGTTTTGTACCTCGACCAACGTGACATTATACATGCTGGGCTATCTCATTGCATTATGCCCGCGGAAGCTCCCGGTGTGCATCTCAAATAGCCTTTGTGCTCTTTGCTGAGACCTCGAAGTGTTGTCCCTTTGCAAAGACTTTCAAAGACTTCTAAATTGTCCTTACCAGTACAGGCCCTGCTACTGTCGTTCTTTTCCTAGCTAGTTGATATACACAACCCAGCTGTCGTGCTGTCAAGCCATTGGACTTTCTATACTACCCTTTCACTACGCTTGGGCTACATTTATTTAATGCGCGGATCCCGTCAGTAAGCCTGATCCTTGTGGTTCGTGTTACATGATGGTCCCAGGATTCGTTCTAGTACCAAGTGGCATCGACGTGGGAATCTTCTTGCTAAACTGCCATGGAAACAGGCGGGTCGCAAAACAATCCGCACATATAATAAGGGTGATGGAAATAATAGCCTAAGGTCTGATCTAAATGTACAATGCTATCCTTAGACCTTTCATCATCCCTTATGTTTTAGTATAGTGGCAGAGGTAGTGGGCGGATTATTTCCTGACCCGCCTGGAAGGTTCATTTCTAGACGTCAGTAGCAGTCAAAAGATTGGCTGTAATTGAAGTTTTCGGAATTGGTCATATGGGCGACGTCGTTTAAAGACAAGAGAAAAGCCTTGTCTTCCGCGCCTCGTGGGAGCATTACGGCTTGAATGAGGGCAATGTCACCTCAAAGGACCTGGGTCGGCCTTCTAGAGTATCATATCGTATATTCAGGTCTTTTATCGCTTTCAAACTCGAGGAAACATGTTCCATAGAAATTGAGGAGAGGCCCATCGGTCCTATTTAGACGAGTATGGCGAAACTGAAGGAAGTGATGGAGAGGAGAACAATGACTTAAATCCTAAGACCACCTTCTTCTACCGATATCCACCATGGACCAGCAAGCAGTTGCTTGGTTTGTAGAATTATCTCAATGTGGTGTCTGCAAGAGGTGCGTTGTCAGATATATCGTCCTTCTCCTTGTAGATTCCAAACCAGTCACCCTTGCGCGCTGAAACCAGTCATGCTGCTCATCGCATTTGCAACTTTAGCCCATCTGAGGAATGTCACCAAATCCTTTGATTAGGGCGGAATAAGGTATAGTGCTAACGAGAAAAGACACAGGCTTCTAACAAGGACAAATGTGTAATTGCTGACCTTAATACGAAGACGTTGTGGTTTTACTGGAACTGAGAATACTCTTGTTGCCTCTGAGCCTGCGTTTTCCCGTTCGGTTGCTCAAATCATTTACCCTCGATGATTAAGTGTGTTCTGCCCGTAGTGGAGGTTCTTTATAACGGGTTTGTTCGAAAGGATCTGGAGAAGTATAATCGCCCAAGGAGACTAGAAAGAGCCAAGGTGTGGCGCGTGACAACACATCCAGCTTTTTGAGGGAGCCAACTTTGATCCTGATGATTCAAGTAATCCATTCAAGGTATGGGCAAAAGAGGCTCATTACGAAGAGCTTCACTGCATGCTCCCACTACATGGCCATCTATTCGTAAATTTGAGCTTGGCTGACGGACTGACGACTGTTAGGGATGGAGCAAGGTGATGTACCTATAGATGATGACAAAGCTACTTCGACGGATGCATGGATAGAGCGGCTTCAATAAAGAAGAAATAAGGAACGATTTAAGCAACTTTACTGTTTGTATTTTGGGAACTATGCATAGTACGTCCCGGTCGTTATTCTGTGAGACTTTTCGTTTCGTCATTAATGATCATGGCTAAATAGATAAACTCCTTCACCTTTTCCAAAATCCCCACGCCAATTTTGTAATTCTTGCTCTAGATGTTGAGGTTTCCAATGGTAATGGACTTGATGTTCTGGTACTCGGCCATACCGTACAGACTGCCTTCCTTTCCGTAACCGCTCTCCTTGACACCACCAAAAGGCGCCTCGGCAGCGCTGATCTTGCCTGTGTTGGCACCGACCATACCCACTTGCATCTTGTGGGCAACGCGCATAACACGGCTAATGTCCTTGGAGAAGAAGTATCCGGCAAGACCGAACTCGGTGTCGTTGGCAAGACGGATAGCATCCTCTTCTGTGTCGAACTCGAAGACAGGGGCCAGAGGACCAAAAGTCTCGTCCTTGGCGACAACCATCTCTTGTGTGACGCCAGTGAGGACGGTGGGCTGGTGGAAGAAACCGGGGCTGTCGGGAGTAGAGCCTCCTGTAGCGATCTTGGCGCCCTTGGATGTGGCATCGGCAATGTGCTCCTTAACCTTGTCGACAGCGGCCTTGTTGACGAGAGGTCCCTGCGTGGTGGACTTGTCGAGGCCGCCACCCATCTTGAGAGCATTGACCTTCTCGACGAGCTTGGCAGTGAACTCCTTAGCGACGCTCTTCTGGACGTAAAGTCGGTTGGCGCTGAGATGTGTTAGTAGCGCCAAAAGAAGGGTATTATATAACTTACCAGACACAGGTCTGCCCAGAGCATCGGAACTTGCAGAACATGGCACCCTCGGCAGCGAGATCAAGGTCGGCATCCTCAAACACAATGAAAGGAGCGTTACCACCAAGTTCCAAGCTAAGCTTCTTCAGAGTACCGGCTGCAAGCTTAGCGAGGTACTTGCCAACACCAGTGGAACCGGTAAAAGAGATCTTCTTAACCAGAGGGTTGGTAGCAAGCTCGGTAGCGGCTTGGCGGTCGCGAGTAGGGAGGACCTGGATGGTAGCAGGAGGGAGACCAGCTTCAATGGCGAGCTTGGTGAATGCGAGAGCGGAGTAGGGAGTCTCGGAAGGAGGCTTGATGACCACGGAGCAGCCGGCGGCCAGGGCTGGTGCGATCTTTCGAGTGATCATGGCGGCGGGAAAGTTCCAGGGAGTGATGATACCGCAGACACCGACGGGTTCGCGGATAGTCATCAGAGTGGTGTGAGGAGCGGAAGAAGGGATTGTGACGCCGTAAGATCGAGTAGCTTCCTCGGCGAACCATGAGATGAAGCTAGCAGAGTAAGTGACCTCTCCGAGAGCCTCAGGATAGGTCTTTCCGTTCTCAAGAGACAGAATCTTGGCAACTAAAGATCTCGTGTTAGTCTGAAGTTACGGTGCGTGTTTAAAAGTTACATACGATCCTCCTGGTTGGCGAGAACCAGGTCATACCACTTCCTCAACATGGCACCTCGGCTAGCGCCAGTTGTGCTGTCAAAGTACTTGGTCTGGGCAGCATCGGCGCTCTTGATGGCTGCTTGGAAGTCCTCGAGGGCACAGTTGGCGACTTGGCCAAGAACGGTGGCAGTAGAGGGCTCTGAAATGCTGGTTAACTTCTAGAAACGCGATACTCATGAGCGGAGCATTACTGACCAAAGACATCGAACTTGTTCTCCTTGGCAACCCATTGGCCATCGATGAAGGCGTCCTGGATGAAAAGGCTCTTGTCCTTGAGCTATTGAGCACCGGGAGTTAGCAATCGTGGACCTCAGCGACGAGCACAAGAGCTCATGACGGAGGGACAACCTACGCCAGCAATGACCTCCTTGTGGTAGCTTTCAGCCATGATGAATATCTGTATTTGAGAAACTTGGATATGACGAGGAAGTGCGCTCAAGTATTGAAACAAAAAGACCAAAGAATGAAAAGATGAAGGGAACTAAACAACTTCCGGTCAACGGACATCTCCCAAGTAAATAACAAGTCGAGGATCCACGACAGCTACTAACAGAACGTCACATGGACGCGCTAGAAAACTCCCACCCCCACCGGTTGAGTATGCTCAAGCCGTCGCATCGTGTCCGTAAAGGTCAATGTTGTTTGAATTGAGACCAGTCATGATCAAGTGAGGGACCCCATGAATATGTAAAGCCGGGGCAGTGGTGGGTAGTAGAAGTGTGTCGTCCGCTAAAGCCACTAAAATGAACCGCCTAATTCGCTTGTTTCTGGGGGACAGACCGGATCTCGGTTCCGGTCCAGAGACTCAAACCGGCCCGGAGTAGCAGACGGCTCCGGTATTTGGTGATCGGGAATTGTGTTGCCGGTTTTGTAATAACCGGGAACCGAGAATGACTTTGCTAAGGAAATGATGCATTTCTATTGCTGTTTAGGGATTGGTACATTGGGGTGGTTGTGATCGGATTGGCTTCTGAGGTGAGCATCTGGGGGAAAGTGTGGAGATATTCGGCTCTTTGAGTCGCTTCTCATGATGAGGTGCAGATGCCTCGGAACTTGCCCAATACAGCTTGACTTGTCATGATAGTGTAGATCGTTTTCTGGGGGTGTCGAAGTTCTTGAGGAATGAGGATATAATGGAACTGCGTATAGGCAGGTCGGTTAAGGGGCATTCTCCCAGCTTGACAGAATGGACAGACCTGGTTCAACCATTAAGACCGACTTGTTCTGTAGGATTTCTTTGAAGGATTGAATTGCGGAGTGACTTAAAATTCGAACAAGAACTGAACGCGGGAGGAAAGAGCAGTTGCTTGTTGTTTTAGAACAGCCAGGTACGAACAACGTGTCTGAGGAACCCCCTGCTTGGTGTTCCCCCCCCCCGCTACCATGACAGTGACAGAGACGCTCTCTCCTTCAACTCTGACAAATACTCGTCAACTTCATTCATCACGGCTGCCCCCAGCTTCAAAACAGAGCAACATTGACAACTCTAGTCGACCCCAACAAGGGAAAATCGACGTATGATTGCTCAATTGGGTTGTAATTCTTCTCATCAGTCGGAATAAGATGGGTTCATTCCACTCGAAAATGCAGTACATTGAACTCAACGACTGGCGCTATCGAGTATCAACATGGAACCGCCCGCTACTCTTACTTCCGTTTTCCATTACAAGGATCTACGATCAACGGCCCCTCTGGGGAACGAATTTTGCTTTTGTCACAGGAACTGTGTGATCAGAATCTTAGCCCGAACTCCTACGCGTCCTTCATCCGATGAGAACGAAAGAAACTGCTAGATAGTTACAACATACCGAGAGCCCACAGTCTATTAACAATGAAACCATTCTTTGATCGAATATCAAAGCTACCGAGACCAGTGAGTACCACAGCTTCCTTCCCCTTCGTTCAACAGATGCATTTAGCCTGCCAGCCACCAGCTGAAGCGCCAAAACCCCCAGGCTTTCTCTGTTGCATCTCTATTTCTTGTCGATAACAGCAGTCTACGAGCTTAAAGCGACTATTGTTGTTTCTGGCAATTAAGGAGTCGGTAAACATGCGCTGGTGCTTGTGGTTGAGAGCGGAAATATATCGCTTCAGGGGCTAGAGTATAAGTTCGTGGTTGAATGACTCTGGGGCTCACCACTTCGAGGGCCAAGAAATAAAGCATCATATCAGACGGAAGCTAACTTTTAGAGTGCACAGGATACGAACCCTTCAGAGTAAATCCCACTTCGAGTCTCAAAACGACACTGAGCCAGCCCTCGTACTAGCTTCTTTTCGCATTGTAGCTTCCGCCATCCCTTCCCAAAATCCAATACACGTCCTCGACGACCTATTCATATAATTTAACCTGATCGGGTTCATATGAAGTATTGGTGCAGTAGTTGTGATGTAGTTGAGAGATCGTAGATCGTATGGCGGTGAATCAGGGGTAGCTCTGGTCGCGATTGTGCTCTAGTCTTCCACCCATCGTTAGTCGCTCCACGAATCCATCGATACGAAGTTCTTTTTATCACTTTACTCATGAATAATAATCTGAAGATTCCAAGGCGCAAGGAGGAGTGTGCCTGATCCCTACTCTGGTCATTTGAGGATCTAGGGCAATAGCAGATACGAAGGCGGGGATGGATGGAAAGGACATGAGCATCTAAATGCAATTGGCAGCTTAAGTACTGGTAATAATGGCACAGAGAGATAGTTCGGTTGACTAGAGTGCAGGATCCGAGTATGAGTTGGAAGATCAATCGACCCCTGAGATGACTTGAGCATCCACCGAAGTGTAACTTGCACATTGTGAAAGTGATTCACGAATTGTATAGACGAACTGAGCCCTTTCCGATATAGCTAGTGATGAACTGCAATCTCCTGAACCTCCTGCAGCAACGGCAGGTGTCTGTGGGCGGGCCCAGGGGTGAGTGCGGGACGAAATGGACTGTCACTCAACGCCAGTTCGCGAGCACAAGTGACTGCCGCACCGCAGTGACAGTGCAGAAACAAATTCACTCCATCTTAGATGCACAAAATGTATTTGTCAATAAAGCTAGGTACAGATGTGCATTGTCAGTACACATGGTAGGTATATATGCCCTGTTTACTGGATCCTCCTCTTCCCTCGAACTACGCAATACGAATAGAATAAAGGTGAATTTGAACAGGATTATGAGTAGTTACTATTTGATGAATGCATTAATATCTTACTGGTGCAATCCACGAGTGCTAATGCCATCCATGGTCAACACTGCTGACGCAACTGGCACCAGACGATGCTTCCACTTGCTTCCACCCACTACCTCGGTACTCAGCTAACCTCCCCCACGCGTCATTCTTTTATGAATGATGCATAATATGCCTTCCATAGCTGCCGTAACCCACCTGCTGACTGTTGGCCCCTTCGCCTGGCAGTGCAAAGGGCCAGTACCCTAAGCGTTCACTCGTTCCCCAGCCGAAATCACCAACACAAGCCCATCTTTGCCCCCGCCTTTTCTTCCCTCCATCCTTTCTCCCACACACAAGCCTGCACATCTCTTCCTCTCTCTTCCTTCTACATCTCAAATCTTCCTCACCTCCCTCTCTCCCCTATGCTTCACGCATTCGGGAGTACACACACCTCCCGCTCCCCTATGCTACACGCGTTCGGGAGCACATGAAGCCTCCTCCCCCGGCTCACTATCACAACTACTAATGTAGGGGTCCTATAATATCTTATTCGGTCTCTACATTAGTAGTTGTGATACTGGTCCGGTGGAGGAGCGCTGAGTGTCACAAAGTCAGGGGTAAGCACTCGATGCCATACCTCTACATCTATCGAATCACGGCCAACCCAACCAAGGTCTGTTATGCTGGAGGCCGAGCACTACCGACCCAAGGTTAGTCCTCCACAAACAGCATCTTCCACAATCGACTCATGTTGGTAGCTGTTCTATACCATCCACTGCGAGGACCAGGCCCTGGTTGGGCAGGAAGAGACCTTCCCCGATCCAGATAACCAATCAAAAATGAAGCGTTCTGTTGAGAACGCGGAACAAGTTGGTATGTGCCTCATCAGTTTACGAACAATATTTGGATACTGACTCTATATTGTCAGGCCTTTCACGCCCACAGCTGGGCAGCACTATCGAAAGTCCCAGCGTCACCGACACAGTCAGTTCGACGGTGGACCCCTTCAACGGGCGTTAGATCCATGTCTCGGTCTGAAGACCTTGTAAGTCTTGTTTTCCACAGATTCCCTATCCACTCTTGCACTCTCTCCTAGTCGGCCTTTCGACAGAACAGGCATTGTTGCCTTGTTTGCCGAATTCTTCAAGCTCACACTTTCCAGGACCGTGAGGTTCACGTTGGTTCTCTCCAGCATGACCACGAGCCCCTTGATAGTCGCAAGGAGGGCGATTCGTCGGGTTGGTAGCTGGTGCCGTGTTGGGTCCTATTAGTTAGGAGACTCGAGGTCATCTCATCTCTCTTACCTGACCATGGATTCAACACGGTACCAGCCTCAGAGGCTGTTCATGTGTTAGGGCCTGACAGGCAAGTGACTCGGGTTCAACTCGTCTCTCTTCCCTGATCAGGTCTCAGGACATGAGCGGTATCGCCAGCCCTGGACCTTGACACTTTCGTCTATTGTAAGTAAGACACATTTCTTCTTTTTTCTTTCCACGCACATCATCCCCCATCATCGAGCCACAAAGGACTTGACTCTTATGTACATAAGAGGCAGACCGGCTTATTCCCTTCATGTACTATTATAGCCTGGCCTGAGCCTTTGACTTTCTGTTCCTCAAGCTTAGGCCTCGAACTTTTTACCCCTTCATGCCTTTTGGGAATGAGGTCTCAATTTCCGGTTGATCACACATCGCTGACAATCCTTAGCATCAAGCTCCATAAGTCTGAGGAAGACCTCAAGGCCGAGAAGCATTCATATTCTCGGAGAAAAACAGTCGCCAAAGTTCCGAAGTCGCCAAGGCTCCGAAGTCACCTGCATCCGAGCAAACCCTTGCGCCAAAGGCTGTACTTCCTCACGATGGACAATCCACGCAGGCGCAGATACTGTAGCAGCCCCCTACTAGTGGCTCCGCATACATGGCTATGGTATTCTTTATCAACCCAATCCAATCTGCTTCATTTCAGTCTGGAGGAAATCAAGCATGGCAAATGATCGGCGGGAAAAAGAGCTGTGCTAAAGGAACTGGAAACGGGGACAAATCAAATAACAACTCAACAATACACTTTTAAAGCCTTGAGCCATCTCCCTTCTATATGCCGTCCTAAGAGTGACCTTAGCCTTAAGGTCATAAAAAGCTCAATTCACCTAGCATAATAGACGAAAGAATTTGATCACTTTATGTGAGCTTAGATAGGCTCTTAGACTATTGATTTCTGACATCCTAAGCTTTAGTCCCAAGTTTTTCTGCCACCCCTAGCTTACATATGTCCTGTTGCGTTCTTGCTTAATTTCTAACTTCCGTTATACCTTACCTTCGATGAACGAGACTTGTTAGCGATTGAATTCAACGGCTGTCCCTGATTTTCGAACTATCCTAACCCCGCATCCTGATCTCCAAAGCAGTGCCTCCTCGGAGACTTATGACCTCTCACATATTATCTCCTCTTGTATTTCTTATTGGCTCCCCACTTGCGACATTCTGGTTAAACTATTCGCTTTTATTTCTTACTTACTCTGCACAATCACGTCCGTTTCAGCTTGTATCTCGAGCCATATATCAGGATCAGTACAACTTTACTGTGAACTGATGATTAACGAATGCCACACAGGCCGTTGATCTCTTCGGATTTCTCGCCGAGTATCAGTATATAGATGGTTGGTTGTCCCATCAAACACGAAAGGTCTTTGGTCGGTACTTCAACTGCCACATCACAGCGTAGGTATCTTCACACACAATGACTACCAACAGACACACAAACGGCGATATTCTTTCCCAGAAAGGACAAGAACGCTTGTTCAAGCTATCACGCCCCCCTTCGATAGATGCCTTCAAAGCATTATGCTCCCAAAAGACCACCAAAGAGGACTGTCCACTGGCAGCGGACATCAAAAACAACATACCCATATACAATCTGGTCAAGTACTCGACATTAAATGAGGACCAAAGGTCAGACCTCCAGGATGAGTGGTACAAGGTCCTTCTCTGCGGCCCTGGTGTCTTTGTTACCGCCGGTCTCTACCAAGATACGCATATTATCGACAAATCAACAGCTGCGTTCAACGAAATCATCAAAAAAGAAAGGCTGGGCGCAAGAACAGCAGGCGATCACTTTGCTGGCGCAGGCAAAAATGATCGTATATGGAATTCATTCAGCAAGCACTGTCTACAAGACCCCGAGTCTTTCTTCGAATACTTCTCGAATCCCTACCTCGACCTGATCTTTAACTCCTGGCTCGGCCCTGGATGCCGCATCAGCACTCAGGTCAACAATGTCCGACCCGGAGGACAGCCCCAAGTTTCTCACCGTGACTACCATTTAGGGTTCATGTCTGCAGAAAATTGCGGTAAATATCCTCGAGCTATACAGGTCGCAAGCCAATACCTCACTCTTCAAGGCGCCGTGGCACATGTTGACATGCCTCTCGAGAGCGGCCCAACAAGACTATTGCCATTTAGTCAAGCTTTTGCTTCTGGCTATATGGCTTACCGCCTTCCCGAGTTCAATGAGTTCTTTCTTGAGAACTACATCTCGCTTCCTCTGAAGAAAGGAGATGGTTTATGGTTCAACCCAGCTCTGTTTCATGCAGCAGGCGAGAACAAATCCCCCGATATCAATCGGCTCGTCAACCTCTTCCAGATAAGCAGTGCTTTTGGGAAGCCAATGGAAACAATTGATGCGCTACCGTTAGTAGGAAACTCGTGGGAGGTTCTTTCTGCTGCATACAAAAAACATGGCCTTAACGAAGAGGTCAAAATGTTTATCGCTGCTGTAAGAGAGGGTTATCCTTTTCCGACCAACTTGGATAACAATCCCCCGAGAAGCGAGAACATGGCCCCTGATTCGGAACAAGACATTGTTATAGATGCTCTAGTTAGAGCGAAAAGCAGAGCAGAGGTTCTAGCCGATCTCACAGAGTTTCGGGCGAGGATCAAAACTTAGATGCGGTTGCACAATCATCCACACATTAGTTATGATTACACTAAATCATAAGGGACGACAAAAGACTTTAGGATAAGTAGCTTAGGCGACTTAGCAAAGGTTTTAGGCTATCATTTCTGTCAAGCTTGCTCTATGCGCGGATTAGTATGCAACCCACCTGGCAGGGTATGGCTACAATAACAAGCTACTGCTTAGCTGGTTCCTATTAATATAATTATATGATGCAGTATTTGCACGTTAAACAGTGCTGTTTACATAGGTTTCTGTGTCTCTGAATCCGACGGCTTAAAGATTGACTGTGCAGTCTTCCTCAGATACCCACGGAAGCTCTCAAAAGTGACATAATCATGTCCTTCCAACCATCGACAGCTGACTGATACATCATCCTTGCCAACTCGTACAGACACATTGAAAGCGAACAAACACTTTGCAGTCTCAAGGTTGACATCTTGCGTCTCTCCTCTCTGTTTCTTTCTTCGCCAAGCCCGTGCCCAGACACGACCAGCGGCTCGACCAGTACCCTCCAGTCTCTCGTTATCCCATTCCCAAGTGATCAAATCGAGTTTCTCAAGCTCGGCACGGAACTTGTCTGTAAAATCGCCGACTTTATCGCGAAGAGGAATGTCGACAACTTTCTCTTCCGTGATCTTGGGTAGAATGTTCTTGGAAACTGCCGTCTTGATGCCGCGCGCAATGTCTTGACTTGGCCTCATGCTTCCAAAACTCCACGCAACAGCCCAGCGCCTTGTTTTGCTTCCCTGGACAAACTCTGTCACGGCATAGTTGTCAATATTGTGCTCATGCAGCTTATCCACAAAATCTATTAAGCTCGTGAGAAAGCCGAACATGGATGTGTACCACTGCACGCGCTCGCGAAGAACAAGAGACTCCTGTAGAATGCGATCGAGGAAAGCGACTTCGCCGCCGTCGGTGATCATCTCGATCTTGGCGCCTGTACAAGCCGTGAAAGGCGCGCAGGACTTTATCTTGGCACTTTCGATGAGCTCTTGCTCGGACTTGTAGAAGGGAGGGTTAGACATAGTGAATGCAATGTTGTGTACGTTTAAGTCATCCAGTGGGATGAGGTTGTCGGTAGGCTTTCGCTCAACAACCTTGATCCTCTGATCAAGATTGTTTAATGCAACATTCTTGCGAGCGTACTCAAGGCTCTTTGGATCGATGTCTATTCTGTCAATTGGAGGCTAATTGTGAGATTAAGAGGGCCTACCTGTAGCGATGAAGTTCCAGTTACGTTCTGTGCAACCAAGCAGTGGATAGATGCAACTTGCACCAGTGCCTACATCTAATCCAACAATGTCTCGATCATTCTTTTCATACGAAGAATTATCAAGAAGACCCTTCAACCAAAGTATATAGTTGTGCCGATTAGTGACCTGTGAGACGCGTTAGGTATGACGACGCGTCAAGATGATGGATGGAAGCTTACAGGTGGGCATAGTCGATCATTAGGAAGCTCAAGTTGCAAGCCAAAGTCTAGCTTGAGAAGGGTTTTTGTCAACTGCATAACACATTCTGGATCGTTGAAGAAATCAGTCTTGTGCTGGTTCCACCTGATCATGTATTAGTTTGGCTGCTCATGTTTGGCGATAGACCACTTACAGTCGCGCAAAGTCTGCATCTTGAAGAGCAAGTTGTTGAAAATCGGGTGCTTTGGTGTAAAGTTCAGCATAGTGACGATCTCGAGCTACATCATCCTTCGCCGGGCCTGTCAGGGTGCTGTCCATGGCATTTGGTTGGTTCGCATCGCCATTGTCGACAGGGAGCGTGTAGCCCCGAAGATCCTGTGAAGCTTTTCTCTTTTCGCCCATCTTTAACGGCTGAGGGTACTACTCAGATATTGTTTGTTGTCGTTTGCTATCAAACGAGTATATTCGCAATGTTCTGATGAGTTTGGAGGTTGTGACGTCGACTAATCTCTGAGCTGTTGGTGAAAATGGTGAGTTTGCTGGGTCACGGTGCATGTTAGAGACTGTCCCCAGGCTGTATAATTTAGCGACGCCTCAGAAGTCGCAACCTCTGAAACACAATCATGCCATCCATCATAGACAACATCTCCATAAATGAGCGAATTTATATTCAAAAATCCCAATATACGTAAGAAAAACATTTTCGCATTCTTGACAATCATAAATAACAAAAGGAAATCGCGTCGGCTTCGTTGAAATCGTGTCCTCGTCTTATGTACGGCGTCCCACTCTTGTCATTATCCATCTCATCATTACCACAGGAGAACTCTCCATCGCCAGCCCTCAAGAAGCTTCATATCCTTTTCATCGACATCCGGATCGCCATGTTCGATTCTCGAAGCAAGTTTCTTGAGTCGCTTTTGCACAGTCCGGGCGACCCGGATTGAGACTTCGTTAGAAAACACAAACAGCACGGCAAACACGAGGAAGGCCAGCTTAGCAAAGCGGCCCTTACCCAGGACACCATTCTTGATGTGGTCGAGAAGACCTTTTGACTTCTGGAAGGCATACTCGGTGTCGTTGGCTGCGAGATGAGAATCTTCGTCATCGTCGTTTCGGCGCCAAAAGCGGCGGATCAAGGGAATAAAAGTGGCACTATTGATTCTGTCAGCCATTACAAAGGTCAATTGGGAGGGTCAATGACTTACATGGCTCCTCCGATGATCCATCTTCGCCAGCGGTGGTTTTCGGCTTCTTTAGCGATACTGCGCACCTCACCCTGCAAGATTCTTAGATCATTCAGAACAAAGGTCGTTTGGTTTCGGATACGAGTCTCAAGCTCATAAGCAGAAATGGAAGCGTCGCCACCTCGTCGCTGACGCTGCAAGCTTATATATTCTCGCAGGTTGAATTGGCAATTTGTCCTGAGAGACCGAAGCTCGTCCAGATCAGCCGGGATGTTAGCGGGGACCATCTGGTGAGGCGGCTTTATTGCGCTGGCCATAGTCCCGGGATGATTTGGAAGAAAGGACTCAGAAACCGGACGCATTGGAAGGTTGTTGGGTCCCGTCTGGGGGCCACTAACGGGGGGATAGTTCTGGGGATTATACTGCGAGTCGAACTGTTGAGGATTGTAGGCTGGGGTGTAGTAATCCTGCTGATTGTAGTTTTGAGTGCCATATTGAGGTCCATACTGGACGTCAGGACCCGGATATGACTTTGCTCTCTCGTGAACTCCCCGTTCATATCCGCGATCACTACGATCACCGCGGTCACGATCACGACGGTCACGGTCGCGCTCGCGGTCCCGGTCTCCTGTGGGAGACGGGCTGCGGACCGGCCGAGGATCCAGAGACTGAAGCGGTGACTTGTTTGACTTGCGAGACTCATCCATATTGGGCGCTTGACAAGTAGACAGCTGTATCGTTCGCTAAAGAGACTGAACAAAGGTGTCAATGGCAGGTTTACCGCACAAGGGGATTACAGAGCCGAAGGACAAGCGAACAGAGAAGAGGCAACGTTTTAGTTTAAAGTGGTCAGGTAAGGAACGTAGACTATTTGCCTGTATGCATGTGCAGGCTTTGTCTGCGGAAAGAGAGGCTGGGCTGGGCTGAATAAACGAGGCCAACCCATGACGCTCAGACGAGCAGGGATAGGTTGGGCGCATGTGGGGTGATAGAATTCATGAGGTTGGGGACGGGAAGTGAGATATGCAGTAAGTGATATTCTTAGCAACTACTGAAATTTAAGTATTCCAATTGATCGTCAACATGGTTTCAGTTCGTTTTGACGACAGCTAATATCCCAATGTTCTATACATGCGGTGTGCCATCCCATCAATACCCTCGACCGGCAATGCACGTCTCATGTCGCGCAACAGCTGATCCTGCACCTCAGGGTCGAATCGATCCCAAATCCTGCAAACTTGGCGTATCAATTCTGGTCTTCCTGTGCGGAAAATGCCTGCAAAAGCTTCAAACAGAATAGTTGTCTCGTCCCAACCCAGAATGTTGTGAACGTCCCGGATGAGACTTTCGAAAAAGTCGAGAATCTCAGCCAACAGCATATCTGAACATCCCAGTCCTCGCTCGTTGTCGAGAACCACGCACAGGGCATGCATCATACCCGCCCAGCGAGTTACCGCATAGTCGCGAACTGGGTCGTCTTCTATTTCCAACTCGGCAGCACCGAACATGTCTATTACGCCAGTTCGAGAAAAGTCTTGGAGATGGCGGAACAGAAAGTGTAACGCCTGGTGAATGATGTGCGGTGGATGAGATGTCATGTCTTGAGGCATGAAGAAACTGCCCAGCATGAGGGTTCCTCTTCTCACAGCATTTCTGGTCCGGGGCAAGAATGTGAATAAGATGTTATGGTCAATGCTGAATCTCTCTCCAGCTTGTCCAAATCTACCACCCTGGGCTTCAAGATCGTACAAGTGTACAATGATATTGTCGTGTCTTCTATCTTGGGCCCTTGTTGCATTGTTGGGTCGCTGATTGTTTTCTCCTCTTTGGGGCTGACGTCTGGGCGGTAGATCAATAGGATCTCTCGTGTCTCCAACAGAGGCATCGCTGTCAGTCTGAGCAAGCCCATTCACCGCTTGGGGCATCTCGTAAGCCACGTTACGAAATATCGCCATCTGTGGCTCGCGCCGACTATGGCGGTATCGTGTACTGATATGCTCACGAAAGTAATTCTGTCTGAACATGCTACTAAAATCAAGGCAGTCGATCAAGATAGTCAAGCAAGTGCATGATACGTAGGAGAATGTCAGTGATATCACTGGCATTTTATACATTTTTAGGATCTCTGAGCAACAATCTTGTCAAGTTAGTTTGTGTTGATTGTCATGAATCTAGACGAGAGCAAGCAAGCAACGCCAAATCAAAGGGGGGGCGATCGTGTAATACTATTAATTTCTACGAACTATCAGACACAAACCGTGTTTCGATAAAAACTCTCGACTGTGATTGATTGTCGTCGCCATTCTTAAACGGCATGCGACGACCGTATGGAAAACATAATTTTGCGTGTAAGACTATAGGGTGGGCGAACCTGTACAGGGTGTAGGTTTCGTTCTTGATCAATTGGACGGTCTGCAACATAACGATTGATAGATTCTCGCATAACGAACAAACACTTCCTCTGATACCATTATCTAATCTTACTCTATTTCAAGCATCCATGATCTGGTATTGTGCTAAATTTGGCGAACCACGCGCTACCTGAAGTCTCAGGCATGAGAATAAGGCGGCCAGATGAATCAGCAGGCCTTTCCAGGGTTCCCAGAACTTGGGATTTCCCCCGCCAGTTTTTGACTCCTCCCTTGTCTCTCATTCCTTCTCTCTTCTCAAACACGAGATAAGCCATCTAGTCCGCCATTACTGCTAATAGTACCCTTTTCTCTTCTTATCGTACTAGAATATACTTCTTTTGTGCTCTCAAGCTCATCAATCGCCATTATACTTTTCTGCCGATCTTCAATTGCTCCCTGCATGTCGCGTAGCATCGTGTTAGTGCCTACTATCGACGTTCTGCTCAGGTCCTCAATCTGTTTTCACAACATCCATATCGTACTTTCAATGTCCCCTACCGTACTTCTGGTACAAGTGACTTCGAGGTCCGCGTCTGCCTTGTCTTGAGGTTCCCTCGTACGAGTATAAATATCCTGTCTTTTCCCTCCATTGTTCTGTCCTCCCGCATGCTCAGCACACTTTCTCTCTTCCCCTTCTTCTTATATATTCTATCCATTCTAAACTGCACTGCTTGTCAACATAAGAGCACCCCGTCGCCTTCCATGTCCATCGTCTCTACCTGCATTTTTCCATATCAACTATCCTGATTCCCATTGCTGTTTCAACTGTTTCAGAGTCGTCCCAACTGGTGCTGCCCACGATGCTCGACCTTTCTTCTCCCTTTGCCGCTGATGTTGGCCACAAAGTCGAGTACAAAGTTCGTGACCTTGGAACACGCTCAGTTACTCTCTTCCCCTCCCAAGCTCAAATCAAGCGTGAGATCAAGGATGTCCCTCTCAAGGTTAGTCGAGGTCTTCCGGACAATCCATGTCTGCTTACTCACCACGCTAGCCCGGCATCAACGAAATATCCGTTGTTGGTCTGAGCCCTACCGTTGATAAGCACTCGGTCATGGTCGAAGGCAGTGGCGCTGCTACCATTACTGGTATCAGTGTTGAATTCCTCCCCAATCGTGAAGACTTTGACGAAATCTACCCTGACTCGGACGAAGATGATTCCGAGAGCGAGGATGACGGTGCAGACGATGATCAAGACGTCTTACAAGATCAGTCTCTGTTGGGAATCAAGATGAAGCTGAGGGAGCTTCAAGACGAACAACAGAGAGCCAGGGAAATTGTTGGCAATGCCGACAACCGTATCAGAATTCTCGACGGGTATACAAGTTCCCTTGACAAGAAAGAAAACGTCAACATCAGCGAAATGCTTGAGATCTATAAGAAGGAGCACATCAAAGCCTTTGAAGAGCGCTTGATTGGTGTGCAAAAGGAAAGAGAACTCACAGAAGCTATACAAAATGCCACCAGGGAGCATTCGCGTCTGTCTAGGCTTGCAGAGAAGGCCCGGGCGCAAGAGTCCAAGAGCAAAGCCAAAATAAAGAAGGCTGTAAAGAAAAAGAAGGAACAGCACAAGAAACAAATCGAGGAGCGTCGGAAGGAAAAGCAGCGCATCCGCAACCAGCGTCTTCGCTGCTGGCCCAAATACTGCTACACTGTACACATCCAACTTGAGGTGAACTCGTCTTACACGCCAGCTTCGTCTCGTCGAGAGTCAGTGTCTAGCGAGATTGAGCTTGCCCAGCGGCCCCGAAGTAAGACTGTCGACAGGGAAGAAACATCGTCATGCGATCTGGTCTTGTCGTATGTGACAGACTCGGCTTTCTGGACTCCTAGTTACGACATACAACTGTCAACTGTTAGCTCCACTGGTACCCTTTGCTTTGATGCCGGTCTTCACAATACCACGTCTGAGAACTGGGAGAACTGCAAGATCACTCTGTCTACTTCCCAAGCTACGACTTCGAGTCTAGACGATTCCCAGCCTTTTCTCACCCCTTGGCATATCAAGCTGGGTAATAAGAGCGCTGGACCTGACTCTAGCGATGCTCTCGAAAGTAAAGCAGAGCGCAATCAACGGATCCTTTGGGGCCACAAGAAAGCATTGCGAGCGCCCCAGAGCCACGCTAACCGAGACATGTTCGGCACCAGTGACCAAGTCCTGCAAGATTACCAGATGCAGCTGATGTTGCTTGAGCAGCAGAACAAAAAAAGAACAATGATGGCTAGAGCTGAACAAGACTCCGTGAGCCAGCCTCCTCCGCCACCAATGCCACAGCAGCAGATGCCACAGCAGCAGATGCCACAGCAGCAGATGCCACAGCAGCAGATGCAACTGCAACAGATGCAAATGAACCAATTACAACAGCAGCAGATGCACATGCAGCGGCAGCAACAGCAGCAGCAACAGCAACAGCAGCAACAGCAGCAACAGCAGTTGCCAACACATGGAGACGTATTGATGGATTTCGATTTTGACCAGTTCCTTCATGGATCTGGCGATGATATGAAAACTCCAGAAGCTCAACCATCTCTCGATTTCCAAAACTCCCTCATTGAAGAGACTGGCTTCACAACAACGTTCGATCTGCCCGGTCTCAAAACCCTGATGTCCAAGTTCACGGTCTCGAAGCAGCGCGTTGCCCGTATTCATTTCACGAATGTTATGTTCAGTCACACTATCGTGGCCAAGTATCAGCCAGCCGCCTATCTGAAGGCTAAGCTCAGGAACAGCAGTAAACTCACTCTTCTCAATGGACCAGCTAGCTTGACACTCGATGGCAGCTTCATGGGGCAAACCAAGATCCCTCGATGTAGCTCTGGTGAGAAGTTTAGTCTCAACTTGGGCGTGGACTCGTCCATCAGAGTCATGTATCCCAAGCCTGACGTTCGAAGAAGCACAAGCGGCATGTTTAGTAAGGAAGACAGCTCTGTCTACGTACGCACTGTCACGGTGCACAATACTCGCGTCACTGCTGCAAAGCCTGTCAACTTACTGGTTCTGGACCAAGTTCCAGTTTCTGAAGATGATCGTTTGCGAGTCGAGTTGTCCAGTCCTCGTGGACTTACGGCCGAGGGACCCAGTCAGCCGGCTGGAGCTCCGGGGCGTGAGCTGGCGGAGGATAAGGATTGGGGTAAAGCGACAGCATCTCTTAAGAAATACGGACAGGTCTCGTGGGAGGTCTTGTTGAATGCGGGCAAATCGGTCAAGTTGCGTCTCGAGTATTCAGTTTCGATGCCAAGTGGTGATATTGCGAAGGAGTGTTGATTCGGCAGAACTGCAATTTGATAATCTTGCTGGAGTGTTGATGGTAGCGGTAGGAAGATGCACGAAATTTGGATGGAGCTGAGTGAATGATCGGGTCCGGTGCCCAGATCTGCTTACAATGTTGTTCTTGTGGCGGTGTTCGATCTTCTTTCACGTTTGTTATGCGATAGTCATTGTGGGCTCTATCTTCTGCTTAAACACGAATGCGTGTGATCTGTCGCACAATTTCCTGCAACTCATTCGTACTGTCAGATCCTCATGTGGAATGCAATCGGTTTGCAAACGTATATCCAAAAGCAAGACAATATACAAGCCCCCTTGCGAACTGTATGCCGTACCGTGCAAGATACGAGACCATGCCTTTCCGACGATTCAAGCCATCGGACTTCAAGACTCTGATTGTTGTATGTTTGTGATTAAGAGACGGCCCAGACTCAACCCACCAACGAAAGCGCTCGACTACGAAACAGTTTAAAGCTTGCGGCCAAATTATTGGCCGTTCCAAAGCTCGCGATACAGAGGGTGAGTCATTGACATCAGTTATATAAATGGGACGAAGGAGTAATATTAAGAGAAATGCGATGAATCCATCGCTCAATCCGAGCACGTATACTAGATGACTCGTTGCTGATAGACTCAGACCGTGATCTATCAAACGACATAGGTAGGCTACCCTGTATACATCTGACGGAAGTGGGTCGGTACTGGTCGGTTCATGTGAATATCGCTTCTCGCCTATAGCTGTTTTCGGAGTATTCATATTGGACTGAGGGTCGTTGACTCATAAGATTAAAAAGATAATGGGCTAAGTACTGACTCCCTTGGAATATACATAAGATTCTTGTCTTTATTATAGCTGCATTCTACGCCCCCACCAATGTACATTTACATATCGACCCCTCTGAACCCGTCTGCCCCTCCATTGAAGTCAGGTGATCGAAGTGGTTGCCCCTCCCCCTCCTTCTTGGGCTATCAACGCTGATAAAAAAATCCACCATTAGGCCCAACAAGACCGAACGAATAACACAACATTATAAATCGCAAAGATGTTGGACATTGAGGATTTCATTGAGGAGCGTGGCGGAAACCCTGAGAAGATTCGGGAGAGCCAGCGTCGCCGACATGCTCCCGTAGAGCTGGTTGACGAGGTTATTGCCCTTTGGCAAGATGCGCGAAAGAGTGAGTCACGGAATAACTTCACAATCATTTCAGAAGGGGTTGACTAACTTCTTCAAGCCCAGTACGGAGTCACTCAGATCGGTACACAAATAAACGGTGTTCAAAAGGAGATTGGACTCAAGAAGAGGGCCAAGGAGGATGCGACCGACCTGCTCAAACAGAAGGAAGAGTTGACAGAGAAGAAGAAGATCCAGGAGGAGCTTGCTGCGGCCAAGAACCAGGAGCTCAAGGTCAAGGCCAAGCTCGTCGGAAACTACGTCCACGACTCCGTCCATGTCAGCGACAACGAGGACAACAACACCATCGAGAGAACTTGGGCCCCCGAGACTTTCGACAAGACCAAGCAAGCCGCGCTCTCCCATCACGATGTGCTCCTACGACTTGGAGGATACGACCCCGTCAGAGGTGTCAAGCTAGTAGGCCACCGAGGTTACTGCTTGACTGGCTACGGAATGTTTCTGTGAGTTGGGATGCGAGGGCGATAATGACAATATTCTAACCTTGCCAGGAACCTAGCCCTCGTCAACTATGCCACCTCATTCCTCTTTCACAAGGGTATGCGATGGTCGATCTCAAATCAGCTATTATCCGCTAACGATTTTGCGCATAGGCTACACCCCTAACCAGCCCCCTTTCATGCTCAACCGCGACCAGATGGCCAAGACCGCCCAGCTCTCTCAGTTCGATGAGGAGCTGTACCGTGTCTCTGAAGGCCCTACACCCTCCGAGTCGGATCGATACCTGATCGCCACCAGTGAGCAGCCTCTTTCTGCCCTCCACGCCGAAGAGTGGATCCAGCCCGCTGAGCTTCCTATCAAGTACTGCGGTTACAGTACCTGCTTCCGAAAGGAGGCTGGCAGCCACGGTCGCGATGCTTGGGGTGTGTTCCGTGTCCACCAGTTCGAGAAGGTCGAGCAGTTTGTTCTCTGCGGTCCCGATGACAGCTGGGACCAGTTTGACCAAATGATGGCCAACTCCGAGGAGTTCTACAAGTCTCTGGGACTTCCCTATCAGGTTGTTGGCATCGTCACAGGTGCTCTGAACAACGCTGCCGCCAAGAAATACGATCTGGAGGCTTGGTTCCCCTTCCAGAAGGAGTACAAGGAGCTTGTTTCATGCTCCAACTGCACAGACTACCAGACACGAGAGCTCGAGATTCGCCATGGTGCCAAGAAGGGCAAGCAGATTGTTGGTGGTGGAAAGAAGGAGTACGTTCACGCTCTGAACGCTGTAAGTCTTTTGCCAATATTCCTATGCGCGACAGTCAATATGCTAATCGCAGTTTACAGACCCTCTGTGCTACTGAGCGAACACTGTGCTGTATTCTCGAGAACTACCAAACCGAGGAGGGTCTTATTGTTCCCGAGGTGCTGCGAAAGTACATCCCTGGCGAGCCTGAGTTCCTGCCGTTTGTTAAGGAGGCTTCTAAGGACGCTGAGAAGCCCGAGAAGAAGGAGAAGACCCTCCCCGTGCGCGAGAACAAGGCATAAACGAGATCATGTGATAGGACCATATG
Organism: Fusarium cf. aywerte; assembly: GCA_011034095.1. Lineage (NCBI taxonomy): Eukaryota > Fungi > Ascomycota > Sordariomycetes > Hypocreales > Nectriaceae > Fusarium > Fusarium cf. aywerte. The sequence continues at coordinate 578,334 of WETZ01000012.1, forward strand.
GGATACTATAGAGGAAGAAAAAAGTCGGCACTTTTGTTGATGCAGTGTATGACGAACTGATGGAAGAAATGAATAAAAGAATCAAAGACAGCTGAATTGTGTGACAATATCTGTACGACTACATGGCCGACAATGAGTTGGACTTCGTATACGAACAAGCCGGAGCGGAGCAAAGCTCCGTAGCAAAGCAACGGGACACGAAAATGCGAGTTCGGAGAACGGACTACGGATCATCCGAAGAATTACGGCGGTACGCGTTGGATAAAAGCGGCAAGCAGCAAGCGCTAATTGTACGGATCGTTGAGCCCCTTTCCCCGCCCCCTGTCAGAGCGTCACGGCCGTCTCCGTGACCAAGACGGAGGTGGGTACCGTTTTGGTGATTGAGCTGCCGGCATCGCAGTTGAAGCACCAACGGTACGTCTGTGTGCTATGGCCAAGAGGTCAGAGTGGTCGGTTGTTGTACTTCAACCTCCGACTATATGCACAAGTTCACATGGAAACGGACTGTCGACAACAGGAAACATGTTGTTGCTCTGAGAACAATTTTCACATCTCATTCCAAGGCGATGCCGGTGATTTTGGACGAACTGCGGTACGGTGCCACCGTATCTCGAAAAACACTGTACTCGACTCGGAAACGGCCCCACCGTAATTGTTCTGCCGGACGCGTCTCCTTTTTCATTCTACTAGAGTAGGTGTCTGTGAGAGTGAAGCTAGCTACAGTTGATGTCGTCTCTCTTACAGACGAACTTGTTGATGGAATGCAGATTGCATATCAGGTCTGAAGCGTGTTGTTAAAATTGCAGCATTGGGCTTTAGAGGTGGGATGGCATGGCGCCTGGCGGAGGTTCAGGATGCACTTCCGACAAGACCTGGACCATGTCCCGGCCTCCCATTGACATCCGAAAGTGTCACAGGGCATGCCATGGGGAGATGAGTTGATTTGTATAGAACATCAGTATGTTGAAGACGAGGAAGGAAGCCTTATTCGAAGAAAACTATTGTAATGTTAAATGCCAACCTTCGTCCACGTTTCGTCCACAAGCTCAACACGATCTTCGCGTGCGGAGCGGTTAGGAGGGGGGAGGGGAGATTGGTGAAAGAAAGAATCAGCGGACGACACCGACGGCCCCTCTATTTCGGATCATCGTTTGCCGGGACCGGAGCAAATTGTATCAAATTGGTGGCTGTACAAGAGACAAAATATGCGAAGCGAGAAATCCCTTGCATCAATTTAAATACGAAGATGAGTAGAAGACTGCTGAACGAGTGCTGGAAACAGAGAAGAACCCCAAAGGCAATAGATAACGAGGCTCAGAAGCTTTAGACTCAGTGGCTGCCGCAGCCATTCTCACAGGAGCCAAGACACAAGCCCACAGACGGAACGGCAGCTATCCAAGCCACTTGGCAATATCGCCTGTAAATGATCTTACCAGCAGCATAGCTCGTGTTTGGAGGTAGCACAAGCAGAGTGAGCTTCACATGTCCTGAATGTTGACTGCTGCGTTTTGACGCAGACGAGCTGGGAAAGGACGCAGCGCGCGTCTTGCTCGTCCTACTGACAAGAATAATTAAAAGACCACGGTATCTACTCTATTACGTCTCTTCAAGGAAAAGGCGAGTAATCTAGCCATATTCTCTGTGCTTTCCAAAGACGGGAACTTCTGGCAAATTAACACTCCATATCTCTACAGTAGAAGTTGGAGGGCAAAGTGATGGACAAGCCCCAGCCCTGGATGCTGAGACTGCCGAATTTACCCCACCCTTCATCTCTATCCGTACCTTAGTCTAGGCTGTCGGCTGTCCCTGATGAAAATATCCGGCCTGTTTGTGCACACTGTGGAGGGTGTCCGGGGGAGAAAGGCGGCGGTGAATGAGAGGAGGGATGTCGGACGGTTCGGCCTGTGAGTAAAGGAAAAAAGCAAAAAAAGCAAAACACCATGCCCCGGCCACGGCGCGAATTTATTCGGAATCGCCACTGTTTTGCGCAGGTTCCACGACATCCTGAATCAACTCTTATACCGAAAAATGACAGTTATCATGTTTTTAATGCTCTAACAAAGAATCATGTCGTGATGGATGTCGAAAAAGGTTCATAAATCTTGCTTGCACAACCCCGACGTTACCGATTGCCCCGGATATACCGACGCCGGGGACGTGTTTCTCTTCCCCCGGTCTCTGTACGACATTGTTGCCAGCGACCGATAATAAAGAGCCACACAGGAGCGATGCAGCCGCTGCGGTTGCATCAGCTGCATCAATCAAGCAAGCAAGCTGTCGTTGGGAAGGCTTGTGCTCGCGTCTGGAGAGTCCGGGGATAGGGTTAAAGTCAGTCAGATCGTAGCGATGGATGAAACCTCGCGACAATTTCATGCAACGACCTGCGCCTGCGCCGGACAGTGTGACCTCAACCTCCACATTCTGTCCCGTACGTACCTGTGAACAATTTCTGCACGTCTCGCTTGCCTGTTTCTCTCTTTGAGGTGCGGTTCCGTTGCTGAGAGAGGCCGTAATTCGGGACGGCATCTCTTCTTGACCCACTATCTAACGTTTTAAACGCCGGATGTCGAACACGGGATGAAGTCAAGGCCATCTTGACACAAGAGAACAGACAATATTTGACGACGAGCATGAACTGAAACTCCCATCCTACTTACGGATGTTTATGAATGTGCAGGTCTATTTATAACATCAGTCGAGGTTTCGTTTTGTGGCAGATCTGAGTGGTGATTACGGCACTACGGCCCCTTGATAGCCCGTCCCCGAGAACGCCGTAGCGCTTTGTGCGGGGAGTGAGATGAGCTTCATCCAGCTTCAGGCGTTTTATCAGTGGTTGTCAGTTGACAAAGCTCTGCAACTCGTTTGTTGATTGTACTATGTCGCGTTGTTCCTTCACGTAGAGTCATTAGACGAATGGTGAAGACATTTTTCATTAGCTTTGTACAAGCGAGAGGATTTGTTTTTACTCGTGTTTTTATGGTGTAGTACGTACTGACTGGCCCCTAATTTATGGGATTGGATTACCTAGACGCCCTGTCGGCTTGTGGCCCACACCCCCCCCGTGGCCCTCCTCCGTTTCCCGTTCTCCGTCCCCCGTTTCCATTTGCTTTGCGCTGCCTTTGCTTTGCCTTTTTGACCTGGGTCTGCCTTCGTCTTCAGGCTGTCCGCTTGGTCGCTCCCGCCTCTGCTTTGCCTCGCCTGTTCCATCCTCTCCGTTGCCTCCGCCCCTTCTCCTCTTCATTTCCACTCCCTCCCATACACGAACACGATATTCTCCTTTGCGCTTGATCTTGCACCTGTTGCTGAGTGCTTCGAGTATTCAGATTGCGACTGAGTCTTGTTCTTCTCGTTGCCCGGGCATTTCGATTCTGTGTGTTTTACCTGGGCAGTCGGACTTTACGTGAATCCTCTCCGACCCAGCCACTGCCCGCCTCTGGCCCCGGGTTCCTCTCTTCTCTCCGATCTCACGGCGCCGCCATTTCGGTTGTTTTCGCCTACCAAAAAGCTGCGCGTACCTGGTAAGTTTAAGTTATTTTTTGATTTGTTCTCCCAATCTCTCCCACTCTTTTCCACCCTCAAGAGAGGAATTATCTTCCTTGGTCTACACTTTTCTGCTGTGTTGTTGGTGGTGGTGGTGGCTCTTTAGGTCCGCCCGAAATTCCCCAAATTCGCGCGCCTGTGGCCTTCCGTTCGGCCTCGCTCGTCTCCTTCCCCCACGGGACCCTCCGGCCTTCTTCCGCTATTTTGACGGAGCCCACCCCGAGAAATTCTTGCCTTTCTCCCTCGCACCACTTTGTCTGTTTTTCTCTCTGGCATCTATTAATTACCACAGACACCAAATCGCAGATCATGTCGTCTGTTGTTCGCTCTACTGCCCTCAGGGCGGGCGGCGCCTGTGTGCGCTGTCGCAAAGGCAAGACCAAGTGTGTATACGAAAATGGTCGCGCACCTTGCAAGAACTGCGCAAAGGGAATGCACGACTGCTATTTGCCATCGGAGAGCATGGCTCATCATCACGGCCAAAGTCCTGCGCGACACGCCAACCCTCATCGTCCTCCTCGCGACAATCTTCCCGCTGCTGCACCTGCTGCTGAGACGCGACAGCCTGTTGTTGGCGCTCCTGCTGCCCGTCATGTTCAGACAGGATCTGATAAGTACGTTACGAATTTTTCTTTGAAAATCATTTTTTCTCTCTACTCTCAATCACCTTGCATGCCAATCTTGTCACATCCCAACTCTCATGGCTGCCCATCGATGTCTTCCAAGTGGTTTGGTCGGCCTTCCACCCTTCTCTGTCCGCCCCGGGTGGATCGGCAGACCAGTCATTCTCGCCTCGCTTCCCTACCCCGTCCCATCATCAGACTCTTACGCTTCAGGCTTCAGCCTGTTCCCTCTCTCTTGTTACTCTGATGGTCAGCCCCCAAAGGGCCTTATGCCTGATCCTCTACCCTGCCTTGCCATCCTTCATCACCACACCCGCGCCCGCGTCTCTTTGGCTATTCTCCCCGATTTGCTATTAGGTTTGGCTCCTCAAGCCCGTCCGTCTCCAAGGCCCACTTTATCGCCGTCGGCTTACGGCGCCCCCCCGAATTCGACCTTGGCCAAGCTCGCACCACTCGTTGGAAGCGCAGTTGTCTGAGCATGAGACGGGCCGTGCCACCCCCTAGCCTGCATTCCAAGTTTACAGCTTCTCATTAGCTATCATCAAGGCTTTCGCTAACCGACTTTTATCAGGCTGACTCCTGAACTCATCGCTGAATGTGAGCGCGTTGTGTCAAAGACCTTCCCGGCTTGCGTCGCGTTTCACAAACCATCCTTTGTCCAACAGCTCAAGAGCGCGTCTTTGGACGCTGCCCTGGTTTATGGTCTTTTGACCTGTGCAGCCCGGTACGTCACCAGTTCCGAACCCTGCTTTCCAATTCCCTTCCCGATTGCCCTGGCTGGTCGCGTTTACTATGCCGACCGTCGTCTCATTTCCCACATTGTCGTGACTCGTCCATCCGCCCGGCTTATGGATCCACACCGATCGGTGCTACCGTCACCGAGCGTCTGAGTCTGCGCCAATTTCTGGAAGTCGTTGTCCGGGTTTGAGCCGAGGCTTCCCGAGTCACGTTCTTCCGCATCCCACAACCCGCCGCATCCCCACTGTCAAATGCCGTGATGCTTCAAGCTCGCCGGTCTAGAAATTGGTCAAATTGAAGAATTTGTCGCTAACATGAAATTGCAGGAGCTCGCCTAACCTTATTCGTCGTTATGGAGGACCTACGCAGGCTGCGGAAACGTTCGCCGCCAAAGCCATGACTCTTATCAACCAAAACCTAGATCATCCTAACCTCGTTGATATTCAAGCATTGTGCTTGATCATCATCCACGAATGGGGCTCACGAAACGCTGTCCGAGCCTACATCTACTTGGGTCAGGCTGCGCGCATGGTTCAGATGTACCGCATCCTGAACAGCCACCACCCATCTCCGGATGCCGACCTATTCCTTCGTGATGAGTCCCTTCGTCGTACAGTTTGGCTCATCTACATCTTGGATTGCCTTTTGACAAGCACTCCTGGACGATACTCTGCACTGTCTCCTCATGATACTGCAGATGTCTCATTGCCCTGCTCGGACATCAACTTTGCATTCGGCAATGCTGTGTACGTTAAGACTCTGCGTCAGCAACTCGACCCTACCGCCGTCCCACCAGGCCAGCCACCATCCGAGATCGGCGAATTTGGCTACATCGTCCTAGCATCAACTATTTGGCGAGAAGTTGTTGCCATGCTTACGACTACGACACTTGCAAGCTTCCGCGAGGAGGATTGTAATGATTTGATCGCGAAGATCGAGGGTCTCCGGGCAACCTTGCCAATGCAGTTCGTGGATAAGCCGGGCCAGATCAACCTTCATATGACGATGGGCTCTGGTTACACTTTTGCTATGCTCCACTGCCTTCTCCATTGCGCTACGATCTTTGTCCACCGAAGACGTTTGTTGCAGGAGGTGACAAACCCTAGCTTCAATCTTGAGTCCTTCCGTCTCAATGCTCGATGCCATGATATCATTGATCGCCTCTTTACATCTTGCCACGGCACGATCTCGCTACTCACTGCTGTTGAGGCTGGCTCTGAGAAGGACCATTCCCCTTGCTTCCCGATCTTTATGCTCTTCTCTGCTTTTACCGCAAGCGCTACTGTCGCCTACTTGTCACTCAAGGGCTTGACCCCTCCTAATGCTGCCGAGACAGCGGCTCATATTGTCAAGGACGGTCTGCGTTTTATGAGCGACGGGACTGAGAACTGGCCTCTCATGGGCAGCTGGCTACGACACCTCACCGTCATGCAACGTGTGCTGAACAACGATGCCGCGGCTGCTAACGGTAGCGGTTCCCTGCGCCATGGGTCAACGTCACACGGTGCAGGCGGTGCGAAGGATGAGATTGCATCCAACGCAGACACAAACCCAGATGCGATGGACTACGACCAATCCAACCACGCAGGTAGCGTATCAGGCCAGGGCCCGAATCGTTCCGTCTCAGAGTCAGTGCGCGGCGATAGTGAACCTCCTGTCGTTCTAGCAAGGCGACCTGGCATTGCCACTATCAACGGTGGCTCAGGGGGAGTATCTACTCCCACCACTTCGCCTCCTCCATCAAACACTCCACATAGCGCTAGTGCTGTGCCTGATATCAAGCAGGCCAGCCCAGAGATGGCGAATGGAATTGTGCCCCCTCAGGATGGCCAGACCACAAGTCAAGACATGACGGCACCAGAGCTCTGCCAGGCCTTTGAACGACAACTTCTCGATCTTGACGACCTGGCTGCTTTCATGGGTGGGGGCGTTTGAGTTGACGGGTGTTTACGGACGAAGATACGAGCGATTTCCAAACAGGCTAATGAAGGTTATACCTATGAGCGATAAGGTTCTGTTTTTTTATTCTCATTTCAGGCAGTTGTTGTGTTCCATTTGCAGACGAAGTGGCCATTGTTTTGTAGGAATACGTTGCGAAGGGATACCCTGGAAGGCGTTGGGGCGGGAATCTTTGGTACCAGGAGATCATCTGGTAGTAATACGATTATCCTTAAAGTCATCTCTGCTCTGGCACTGCACCTAAACCTGTGACTTGTATGATATTTTTACCAAACTAACGAGCGACACAGCTAGCACTGTGATTTTGATATCAAGTCCTGAGGTTTGTAGTGTGGACCTGTTGCATCGCTGTGCAGCTTGTTGCAGATGAAAGTTTGCCTATTCCTCAGCTCTGAAGGGAGGGGAGGTATGCAGTTGGTTTATTGTCTTTGCTTGATAGACTGAGCCATTCAAAGCACTAGTGCATTCGACTAGTCTTTCACCCGAAGTTTGATAACAACTATTAAAGATAGTTTACTCCTCGGATATGAGTAATGGCTTACGAGAACGAGATTAATTTGTGGCAGGGTCGTAGTCGAGGGATAAGTCGGGTGCCGTCTGCAGGTCGGAGGATCGGTAGTGTTTCTGCTATACGAGTAAGGTGAAAGGTCAATCCCCTTGCATCGAATTCGTGTTCTGGAAGTCAATAACAGCCACAGTTTCTAGAAGGCCAGTAGAAGAGTCGGGAAGAAGTCGGATTTTAGTTAGATTCAAGCTTGAATGTAAGATGGCCCAAGGTGTGACACAGTCATGGAGGGATTGGCTAATGTCAGACAGTTGTAGGGCAATGGCACACCTACGGGCGCAAGTGATCACCTTGTCGGAGAGAGGGATTTTCTGGGGAAACAAGCTTGTGGACACTAATGTTTGATTTGTGGGATGGTAGGTTTATTGATGATGTTCATGGCAAGGTTGATAAGTCATGAGTCTGGAGATGATTGAGAATGACTTTATCTTTTTGCTTACTAGGACACGTTAAATGTAGTGTTTTATCTGATGTTACCATTAACATCTTTCGTCTTCTCTTTCTATTCGCATCCGTGATTTCCAAGAATATTATCTCGATCAAAGTAACGAGGTGAAATGTTGCGTGGTAGTGAAGGCGACGGTGATGGTGATGTCAACAACCTGTAGGCATGTTGGCTCCACTTCAGATGCCGGATTGCCGATGCTGCTTACCAAAACCGGGAAAGCACCGGCCATGGGACCCCACTCTATCGGCCGCCTCGTGCCGGGAATGGAGCGGACAAAGAAAAGGACGCTATCTCCAGGTTTGTGGATATCCAGCCGTAGCGAGTGCGGAGGTTACCTAGGCTAGGGTCTTGTAAGTCAAGGGAGACGACATTTGGAGAAAGGTTACGTCAAGATAGACACAAGTTGCGAGACGATAAAGATACCTCACTGTCTGTTATAGCTGAGATATTTGACCATCATCTGAGAAATACATAGTTAACATCTCAAACATCACAATGGAAAAACAACAAAAACCTCTCTTATGTGGTGTAACAATCTTTTCAATGACCCTGCACCAGCGATGATGCACACAGCACCAGCCATCCCTGCTCTCTGCAACCCAAACACCGAGATCTGCAACGCTATCATTAAGATGCCGAACGAAGTGAACTGGCTCCGCATATCGTTTCTACGAATCATAGGCTGTCCAACTGATGGTGTCCCCTGTTGACGCCAGTATCGTGTGAACATGATAGGTCTGACAGACTTCCCCTCGCGATTCGGGGACCGTTGGGGACTGTGCTTTGCAAGTGTATGTGGAGATTGGGATTCGGAAAGATGAGGGGAGACTGTGTAGGCTAGACTATATAATAGAGAGGAATGCGCACTTGAGAAGAGGGGATCTCTTGTTGATCAGGCTTCTGTGTAGTTTCATACCCTCATACTTGTATGCCCACGACTTTGTTGCAATAGTTTACTTCTCATTGAAGACAGACTGCAGCACTTATAACATTACATCATTCCTTCACACTTTCACTATATCATATTCTGCATATAGTAACAACAAATAATCATGACTCAAGACGAGTACAATACTCGGGCGCCGCACGAAGGCATGTCGCCTGGTCGGTACGCCGCAACTCGCTTCTCATCGCTCAAACCGCCAATGCACAATGTGCCCAATCCCATCAAACTACTGCGCATGCTGAACTCCCAGCAATGGGCGTTCTTTTTCGTTGCATTCGCAGCTTGGGTACGTCTACATGACTTCACCACACTTGCCTCGTATTAAGCAATTAATTGACTGACTAATGGATGCAGACGTGGGACGCATTCGACTTCTTCTCCGTATCACTCACCGTGACAAGTCTAGCCAAGTCGTTCGACAAGTCCAAGACCGACATCACTTGGGGCATTACCCTCGTTCTCATGTTCCGATCCGTCGGCTCGATCCTCTTCGGTATTGCGAGCGATCGATACGGTCGAAAATGGCCTTTCGTCATCAACAATCTTCTTTTCATCGTGCTTGAACTTGTAAGTCACAGCCCTATACAGCATCCCTGTCAGATCGGCTTGGCGCCGAGCCTGTCAGGTGGGTTGCAAAATAACCCGCACATAACGAAGGCTTGACAGAAAGACTAGCCTAAGGCTATCCTAAGCTCTTTCGTCATCCCTTATTCTTTAATATAATGGCAGGGTTGGTGTGCGGATTATTTCCTGAACCGCCTGCCTGTTCAGAGATCTACGAGATTTATCCGAGAAAAGCGCTGACGAAAATATCAGGGAACTGGCTTTTGCCAAACCTATCAGCAGTTTTTGGCTTGTAGAGCACTTTTTGGTGTTGCTATGGGTGGTCTTTACGGTAACGCTGCTGCCACTGCCCTCGAGGATTGTCCTGAGGAGGCACGAGGTCTTATGAGTGGTATTCTTCAACAAGGTTATGCTTTTGGATATCTCCTATGTGCCGCTTTTGCACGAGGTCTCGTCGATACAACTTCGCACGACTGGCGTCCTCTTTTCTGGTTCGGCGCATGCCCACCTGTGCTGTTTATCATTTGGCGTCTCATGCTCCCCGAGACACAAGCCTACCTGGAGCGACAGCGTATGCGAGAGGAAGCCGGTGCCGAAGGAAAGGGCAAAGTCTTCATCAAGGAAGGAAAGGTCGCCCTCAAGCACCACTGGCTATTGCTGGTCTATCTCGTCCTTCTCATGGCCGGCTTCAATTTTATGAGCCATGGTAGTCAGGATCTCTACCCCACTATGTTGGAGAATCAGCTCAGTTTCTCCAAGAACAAGGTCACTGTTACTCAGGTTGTGGCAAACCTGGGAGCTATGACTGGTGGCACTGTTGTTGGTTTCTCCAGCCAGTCTGTCGGTCGTCGAATCAGCATCATAGTGTGCTGTATCGTTGGTGGCGCTCTTCTGTACCCCTACACTTTTGTTCGCGATGAATCCATCATTGCAGCCGCATTCTTCCAGCAATTCTGGTAAGTCAAATTCCAAGGTTATACCACCACAGGCGGGTTGCAAAATAACCCGCACATAACGAAGGCTTGACAGAAAGGCTAGCCTAAGCGCCCAGCTAAATCGCCTAAGGCTATCCTAAGGTCTTTTGCCATCCCTTATGCATTTATCCCTTATGCTTTAGTATGATGGCAGGGTTGGTGTGCGGGTTAATTCCTGAACTGCCTGAACCGCTTTTGACTCAGCAATGTACTGACGAGTATTCAGTGTCCAAGGAGCTTGGGGTGTGATTCCAATTCACTTGATGGAATTGTCTCCTGGTGCATTCCGAACCTTCGTCGTTGGCACATCTTACCAACTCGGTAACCTCGTCTCATCAGCTTCATCCACCATCGAAGCCCGTCTCGGCGAAAACTTCCCCCTTCCTGACAACGCAGAAGGTGAGAGTCGATATGATTACGGAAAGGTCATCTGCATTTTCATGGGCTGCGTGTACGCGTATGTGATTGTGTTGACCTTTATCGGTCCCGAGAATTTGAGGGGCAAGTTCGATGTCGCTCACGACTCAGATGCGAGGGAGGCCATGGGTACTGGAGCTATGGACCAGATGGAACACCGCCATAGGTCTGTTGATGAGGAGAATGCCTTCAGGTATAGCACCGAGAAGCCCGAAGTTGCACACATGCGGGAATAGACAGGTGATGATGGTGATGGTGATGGTGTCTATGAAGGATGTCTCAAAGACCGATGAGGGAGGCATCTAGTGCTGATATTAGTTGAGAATGAGAACTTAGTTTCATGAACCGTTATGTATTTTGTTTCACCTCTGTATTCGCGGTGAGCTGCTGTCTTGAACAACCTGTTTATTCCCCCAATACCCCGCCTCCGGGAGAACGGATGTCAGTATCGCAGTATCAACCCTGCCAAGCAAGATGCAACATAATACTAAATATGTCCCTCCACCCCGGCTTGGGATCTTGATTATTCGGCGCCCTTAGTTAATTCCTCCGCTTTTTCTGGGCCGACGGTACGAGAAGAGCTGAGGAAAAGCGGTATCAGAGGGGTTGCCTTGGCCAGTCGATTTCCCCGCTTCCACGGATCCGAATATGGACATATTTCGATGATGGCGTTTATGATTCCAAACTTCCCAGAATATGACCAGCTCATGTAACAATATAGAAGAAATCTGTGAGGAATATTTCAATGCTCCGAAGAAAGGTTTCTCAGCTGCTTACACAGCCATATTCTTGATTCTGCAAAAAGGATTCTCAAGAAAATAGCATCCTTTACGCCCTTCGCAGGATAGCTCTCCACTTGGAGATCAACGCATCCCTAGTAGCCTGTAGATTCCAAATTGAACTAAAGTTAGTTCCTGTCGTTTAGTAATTGGTCGATCGTTGCCAGTCGTGACGTGTAAATCTGAACTCGTGAGGGAGACAAGCTCGTGTATATATATCCCAATGTCCGAGAACCTTGAGAGCTTCTTTCACTCCACAGATCACCATCAACAAACACCTTGAGGACCAGTACTTTACCAAAAGCATTCTAGCTTCTCTGATTAAACTATCTACAATTACCGATACAATGGCTCTTACCGGCAGCTGCATGTGTGGTGCTATCGCTTACAAGAGCACCAGTAAGTTACCCCATCATGTGAGCCATAGATAGTATAGCATAGTATCTAACAAATTGATACAGGCGACCCTGTTGCTACTGCTCTCTGTCACTGCACAGACTGCCAGAAATGGACCGGTGGTGCCTTCACTTCCAACGCTATTGTCCCTGAGGACTCCTTCAGCGTCACCAAGGGTATGCATCCCCCTCCTCTAAGCTCTAAACCAATTAGAGATTAATGTCTTCCAGGAACTCCCAAGCAATACGACGTTACTGGTGCTTCTGGCAAGCTTAACCACCACTTCTTCTGCGGTGACTGCGGCTCTAGCCTGTACACTCGCCTTGACATTATGGAGGGCAAGATTATCATCAAGGCTGGTGGTCTTGACGAGGGCAAGGCTAACCTCGACAACAAGATTGGTGTTGAGTTTTACACTCGTGACCGTGTCAGCTACCTCCAGCCTGCCGAGGGTGCCAAGCAGGAGCATCTCTTTGGTTAATTTGTCATGAAGATGGCGTGGATTGGATTTGAGGATGAATTAGGCCTTGTGAGGTGATAGGAGAGTACTATCGATGAAATATTGAAGCTTGGGCATTGTGCTAGCACTCTCGTTTCCTAATATATAGCTCGAACATTTTCTAAATTGAAGCTTCTCAGAGCTTGCACGCAGATCTCCCTTTTATCTAAAAACCTGGGGCTAGTGTACTCTAGGTTGTAAATTCAGGGTACCCTGGCACCGTCCTGTTCCCACCGCTGTCGAGGCCTTCGACTGTCTATACTGCATGATTGCGGCAGGTCTGAGTATTGGAAGTAGAACATCGAGATATAGACCAGTCACATTATAAGCTCAGATTGTGTATTTTTATGCTTATTTATTTCTCCTCATAATCTGATTCTATATATGGAAGTCACTGCTTACTATCGCGGACTACGCTTACTTCCAGACTCTTCGTTCGTCCTTCTTACATCCTTTCAGAAACACCATGTTTAGGATAACATTGCATTAGTACCCACCGCTCATCTACTCAACTGTTGGCCTTGCCTTTCTTTGACGTGTACGATCGGTATTGGATGTCACCAAGGTAACCGCTGATTTGACGTCTCAAATACTAAGAGTGGGACCAGGCCAGCTTCTCCGCAAGTTGCAGTGGCGATCTCCCGAACAGTAACCCTCCATCATCTTCGCTTCATAGTCTACGACTTTATCCAACAAACACGCCTTTACCTTCGTTTATCTACTTGCAAGGATGAGATCAGATCACATCAAAACAGGTCAAAAGCCCGACGACTCGGAAGGACGGGACTTTGTTCTACCGCCTTTTAGTCGCGACGTCACCACAAATAAACCAGAAGCTAAGAGATGGGTTGAAGACGGCTTTGTTTGGTGCTACGCGTTCAACCATTCCGAGGGTGAGCGCTGCTTTGAAAAGGCCATCGAAATTGACCCCGAATGTGCTCTGGCCTACTGGGGTCTCGCATTCGCCCTTGGTCCCAACTATAACAAGCCTTGGAAAGCTTTTGATCGAAATGATCTTAAACATACTACCTTGAAAGGGATTAAGGCGTTCAAAAAGGCGGAATCACTAGCCTCAAAAGCCAGCCCTCTCGAACAAGCTCTTATTTCCGCCATACGGCATCGCTACCCAAAGGATGAGAAGGACACCAACAACGCAAAGGTCTGGAACAACGCTTACGCAGAGGCCATGAGGCCTGTGTACCAAGAATTCAAAGATGATCTCGACGTGGCGACACTCTATGCTGACGCACTCATGAACCTCACTCCTTGGGCGCTGTGGGATGTACGAACAGGGAAGCCAGCACCCGGATCAGCAGTAATTGAGATCCAAGAAGTCCTCGAGAGTGGACTCGGTCAAGATGGCGGACATGAGCATATTGGCCTTTTGCACGCCTATATTCACGTTACTGAAATGTCGACTGAACCTGAAAAGGGCCTTGTTGCTGCTGAGAATCTTCGCAGACTTGCAAATGAGGCAGGCCATCTTGCGCACATGCCTTCACACCTCGATATACTTATTGGGGACTATCGAAGAGCCATCTCGGCCAATTCGAAAGCTGTCGCGGCTGACGAAAAGTTCCTCGCTCTGCGCGGTGGCCGAGACTTTTACACCATTTACCGCATGCACGATTACCACTCTCTCATTTACGCTGCTATGTTTGCTGGCCAATACATTATTTCGATGGATGCCGTTGAGCGCATGGAGTCTGCCATTCCAGACGATGATTTGCGCATCCAATCTCCTCCCATGGCTGACTGGTTAGAGACGTTCCGGTCAGTTCGTCCTCATATCCTGATCCGATTTGGAAAATGGGAAGAGATTATCGAAATGCCACTTCCTACAGACCAAGAGCTTCTCTGTGTCACAACAGCCACGATACACTACGCAAAGGGAGTCGCCTACGCGGCGCTAGGTAATGTCGAGGAGTCTGCCAAGCAACGTGAGCTTTTCCTCGCGGCCAAGGCACGCGTGCCTCCAACACGTATAGCATACCCTAACAAGTGCCTTGACGTCCTGGATGTGGCTGAAGCTATGCTTGATGGTGAACTCGAGTATCGACGGGGTAATATCGAGGTTGCGTTCGAGCATCTTCGAACGTCGATTGAGCGAGATGACGGTCTGCGCTATGCTGAGCCGTGGGCATGGATGCAGCCCGCTCGCCACGCTTACGCAGCACTACTCATGGAACAAGAGCGAATCGAAGAAGCAGCCGAAGTTTACCGTACAGATCTCGGCCTGAACAACAAGCTTTTCCGGGCACGACACCATCCCAACAACGTATGGGCTCTCCACGGATACCACGAATGTGCGGTCAAGTTGGGACTTGATGGTGAGGCACGGATCATAAAGCAGCAGCTTAAGACGGCTATGGCTTTTGTTGATGTGCCCATCGAGTCCTCGTGTTATTGTAGACGGGATGTCAAGAACTCGAATGGATGTTGTCATTTGTAAGGCGGGTACAGACATTACGTGGGTAAAGGAGTAGACCGCTTGGCATAGCATAAGAGCCTTGAATTTGGACTGCACGTTGAACTTAACATTCAAGATCACTAGATATCATTTTATAATCATCAGATTGACATGGGTACTGGATTTCCATTGTTGCATGTTTCAAGTGATTTCCACGATATAGATTTAGTATTCGGGTGATGTTGAATGGGAGCCCTGCGTGCTGGCTTCTAGTAAATGTCACCTCAAAATATCACGAGCCATCCACATTAACCATTTCTCCATCATATTTGCACCACCCACTACAGACCCCCTCAATGCCACGTCCAGCCAAGAAAGGAATCTGGTCAGTTTGGAAGTGCTCAAATCTATCAGGTCAATACTTACCGAGAGTCAATAGCAACACATGCCGACGGCGCAAGTTAAAATGTACGGCATACCATTTTCTCATAGTCTTGCGCTGACACCCTATTCCAGGCGACCAAGCACTTCCTATATGCGGACAATGCACGATCACAGGTCTCTACTGCGACCGCTCAGAGAAACCTACTCGATTCGGTCTGTCTAAGGCTCAATTCTCACGTCCATGTGTTCCATGATACTAACTGTACGAAGTGGAATATCAAGAATTACCTGATCCTAACACCCCACGAAAAGCCCTCCAAGACCAAAACATTGCTCGCTTGTTCAGTTCTTACACATCAGAAATTTCCAAATGGTATGATCTGAGCGACTCAGAATCATCATTCGGCCAGATCGTGCCTTCCACAGCTCTCGATGAGCCACTTCTTTTCAGCGCCATTATCGCTCTATCTGCCATGCATACGTGCAAGACATCATCACCTAGTTTCCGCAAAATCGCTGAATTCTACCATCATCGTTGTGTTCAGCTCTTGATTGTTCTGGGAGAAGGTGACCAACTCATTGCCCGAGGCATTGCACTCGCTGCGACTTGTCTTTTGCGGTCGTATGAGATTCTTGACGGCGATGTTGATCCCAACATGCACCTTCGGGGCGCGTATTCCATGGCTTCGCTTCATGATGTCCTTTCGGGGACTTTGAGAGCGGGTCTACTAGGGGCTGGGTTCTGGAACTATCTGAGAGAGGATATTACGTTCAGTCTGTTTGAGAAGTGTCCGTTGAAGATGAACCTGGACAGTACGCCTCTCATTACGCATCACGAGTCTGATCAAGACTACCTTAATTCTATCACTTTGATCTTGGGGAAAGGCATTAACTTGGCAAACAGTCAAGATTCGGACACCGCGCGATGGGGTTATATCGCAGATTCTCTCAAAGGATGGCGCAGCGCATACCCAGAACACATGAGGCCATTCTCACGGCTGGCAGACCAGACAAGCGGATCACACTTATTCCCAGCCATTTGGTTTCTACAACCACATCATGGTAAGTATTTTCTGTGTCTTGAAACTTTCCTTTGACTGGCTCTGAATATGTACAGCTGCGGTTGTTCACTACTATCTCGTCACATTGACATTTATATGTATCCACA
This sequence comes from Fusarium cf. aywerte, assembly GCA_011034095.1. NCBI lineage: Eukaryota > Fungi > Ascomycota > Sordariomycetes > Hypocreales > Nectriaceae > Fusarium > Fusarium cf. aywerte. The sequence continues at coordinate 594,744 of WETZ01000012.1, forward strand.
GCGATCCAGAAGCATTCTATGGCTTGGATCTTCTCAACCTCGAAGCCATTTCCAAAGAACAGCTACTCGAGAACTTCGCCGCTGAGATTTGTGGCATTGCTTTTACTGCAAAGGTGCCGTCGGTTCTAGTAAATGCATTTGGACCAATAGCGTTCTGTAAGTTTTCACCTGCACAATTGTCCGCTCTGTGCAGAGCTTATGACTCTACAATAGGCGCAAGATTTATTCGAAACGAGCCGATGCAGCAGGAGGTTATTCGCCAACTTCTTGCTTGCAAACCCAGTATCGGATGGCCGGTTGAACGACTCATCAATGGTCTGAAAGCACACTGGGGGGCGGCGCAGGCGTAGGAAGCGCCAGTCATATATAGGTATATTTGGCCATTGTTTGCCATGCGAATTCCTTTTTTCTATGAATGGTTAAAATGTAATGGTCAAGATACCATTTTCCACAAAGCTTTGGGTCGCTGGGTGTGGCAGGAACACTTGAGACTGAAGATCGGGATGTCATAATTCAATAGCTTAAGAGCTTATCTAAACTCGTATATAGTGGCGAAGTTATTTCGTCTCTTAGGCTAGAAGAATCGAGTTTCCCATTCCCTTGATGAGCCAGTTGTTGTATCGGCATGATGGTGGTGGAGGACGAGATCTTGACCCAGTGGGGAAAGGTTTTCCGAGCTCGGAAAACCCACATCACCAAGAGGTATACATGGCGAGTATAAAGGAACACGACTTGCTCTCATCTAAGAACCTCAAATTATTTTTACAATCTATTCATAACTTGGAAGCCTCTCTTCTAAACGGTTTGAAATTTCCTCATTATGTTGCGTACCCAGAAGGTCCTCCCCGCACTCACTAGGTGTGCTCGCACCTTTGCAACAGTCTCCCACTCTCCCCAGCCCGGAGTCGTTCGGCCTTCTGCTCAAGAAGTTAATAAAATGACCCTTGACTCAAGGAATCTTGAAAAGGCTGTGCGACATATGCACAGAGATGGGTTGGTCGTCGTCGAAGATATTGTCCCTCATGAAGACATCGATCTTCTCAACAAGAAGATGATTGAAGATGCCCATACATTGCAGGCTCGTGGTGATAAAGGCCCTTTCAATTACAATAAGGGAAACATTCAACAAGATGCTCCCCCTGTAGCTGAGTATTTCAAACCTTCGATCTTCACAAGTATGCGTTCCCTCTTGCTTCGTAGATCTCTCAACTTACACTGTCATTAGACCCAATCGCTACCCAGATCACTACTGCCATGATGGGCCCTCGACCCAAGTGGACGTTCTGCTCTGCCAATTCCGCCATGGCTACTCTTCCTGGTGGCACTCCCCAAAGACAGCCCGTCCATTCGGACGCAGATTTTGCACACCCAGATCATCCCTTTGCTCTTGTCGTCAACATTCCTCTCGTCAAAACCACACCAGAGAACGGATCCACAGAGATCTGGCTTGGCACGCATAACGGGTTCGGGCTCAATGCACAAGAAGGCGCTCACGGCGAGAGAGCCAGTGGTCGCATCAAAGAAGATCTCCTCCGCCAGCGTCAACGAGTTTCACCTCCTATCCAACCTACCATAAAAAAAGGCAGCATCATTGTCCGTGACTTGAGACTTTGGCATGCGGGAATGCCTAACTTGACACAGCAGACCAGGGTGATGCTCGCCATGATCCATTTTGCCCCGTGGTTCAGGAACAGAATGAGGCTTGAGCTTGGTGAAGATGTAAAGCCTATTCTAGAAGGGTTAGAAAGAGAGGGAAAGCTAGGATTAGAGGTGCCGGTCGATTGGGCGAGCAGGGAGGCTGTGCTTGAGGGTTACCTGAACCGAGGATTCGGGAATAGCTATGATTTCAGCCAAGAAGCTTGAAAGGCTTGGCAATTGAGCTTATTTTTTAAGATCGCGACAAGGGTGGTTTTAAGCATGTATGTGTTCATGCAGAATCATTTTCATGTTAATTGAGACGAGAGTATGAAATAAGCAATTTATTTGTCACCAAAACCTATGAAACGCAGTGCTAAAACGCCCAAACACCAGACCCCATCGCTGTCATAGCCCATTAGTCGGAGTCGCTGCTGCTGCTAGAGCTGCCATGACCACCACGGGTCTTGTGCTTCTTCTCCTTCTTGTTCTTCTTGTTCTTCTTGAACTTGTTCTCTAGAACATTGGCGCCAATGGCACCAGCTGCCGCAGCACCAAGACTGCCGAGAAGCCCGCCTCCAGACGTGCGAGCAGCCCAAGCAGCAGCTCCTCCGCCTACGAGGGTAGCTGCGAGACCGCGCTCGCCATCAGGTCCGGCTTGTCCGGGAGGATGTTGTCCTGGAGCGCCGCCTTGCTGGGGATAGGCGGGTGCGCCGTACTGAGAGCCGTCATGCTGCGGAGGGTAGGGTGACGAGCCGTGTTGGCCGTAGCCCTGCTGAGGTGCGGGTGAGTGGGAATTGTAGCTGGGCTGCTGAGGGTGAGAAGCGTATTGGGGCTGCTGTTGGTTGTAGCTGCTGTAGCCTTGAGGTTGTTGTTGTTGTTGTTGATGATGTTGTTGGGGGTATTGTTGCTGGGAGTATTGTTGCTGGGAGTATTGCTGCTAAAGAGACTGTTAGTTATGGTAAACATGAAAAGATGGGGAGAGACAAACCTGTTGAGGATAGCCACCTTGTTGACTGTACTGAGGTTGGCCATACTGAGGCTGACCATAGTTTTGCTGCTGAGGGTAACCACCCTGCTGGCCATAGCCGGTGTTACCACTACCACTACCGTAATAATCGTTGGCGGACATGGTGATTGGAGGATATAGGTAGGTAGACGGGACGTGTTTAGATAGTGGGACTGTTGATGACAAGTGTAGATGAGACGATAGAGATGGAAATTTAAAAAGAACGACGACCCCTTCCCCGCCTTTAATACCTCCAGCTCTGACCTCCATCTTCCATCCCCCCATCCCAGCTCAAACCGTTACAGAGGCTCATTTAGCCTATCTCGGTAAGTAGCTTCGCTTGTTGTGTGCCTTAGCTGACAAGCCTTCCGGCGCAGTCACAGCCCCCAATTCAAGCCAGTAAGCTCGATCTAACCATTACCGTCAGGGCTGAACCACTAAGATTGTCGAGTGACATACTGTACCACCTGTTACGCAGCGGCTGTGGCTGGCGTTTAATGTTAATTAGTGCTGAGCCACCATCAGCAGACAGGGTCCCGTTGTTCAATAAACGAGCAAGCCGAGGCAGATTCTCAAAAGCATCAGAGACAGACAGTATTACTATGTATTACTATTGGCTACTAGCTCATCTACTAACCATTAATTATAGTAGTTCATCCATCGAAATCTATCTAAGCAATATCATTAAATCCCTGCTTGACATTATCGCAGATCTCCTCCACAATCTTGTCCTCCATTGCCTCATCATCACCAAGCCCCAAAGCGCCCGCCTGCCACGTAACGGTATACACCAAATCTCCTCCCTTGACGGAGGCGACGTTGAAACAAATGGGGCATCCTCCAACGTGACTTGGCTGCGCAAAAGTCATCTTGGTCACCTTGACCTGGTCTTTTCCCGCTGTATTAGAACCAGCATCCCCGTCAAAAACACCAACATTACTAAACTCATATGACGAGTCTCTCTTCTTGCCGATCTTGCCAAGAGTCCATTCTCTTATGCTGGATACATATCTCAAAAGCCCAATCGGGTTGTCATTAAGTTTAGTGGTGGCGATTGCGAATTCTTTGGTGGCTTCGCTGGCTGATACCCATTCCTGCTCTGTCAAGGGACCCGTGGCTGCGCTGCGTGTATGTAGAGTGTAGCAACCTGATACCACTTCACTCGCCACATCGTTGGACATGCCGATTGAACGTCTCATGTTAATCGCTGTCTGGCCCACAAAGTTCGTGACGTTGTTGTCTTTAACGGCTTTGCTGAGTGCGCGGGCGATAACCTGGTGCATGACTCCTGTCAATCTCGCATCGTGTGTCCTCGCAAGCTGCACAGCCTTGTTAACCTGCGATGCTTCTATATGTCGGATTTTGAGCTTGTTCCGATGCGTCCGCTCGTCAAAGAAGATAGGTGTTGCAGTCCATGTACCTTCGTTGACATAAGACGCTGAGACACGCAATCCCAGCATTTTGACAATGAAGTAGGGCAGGTACTGAGCAAGAAAGGGTGCTAATAAGAATGACCACGAGATTGGGAGCCGTTCTGGTGTGTCGAATGGCTCAGGCAAAGGCTTCTTCGGAGGTGCGATAGTTGACGATGAGATAGTTGCAGGTGTCTCTCTCAAACCGTCGAGGAATGTCTTGTGGAAAGCAACTCCTGTGATGCCATCACCGATGGTGTGGGAGAAGGAGAAGGCAACATGGCATTGAGACGGGCTGAGAGGAAGAACTACAATCCTCCAGGGTGGGATGCCTGCAACAAACGGACGGTCCAACTCTGGTTTTAGCGATCTTCCAATAGCTTCCAAGGAATATTTCTCGGCATCTGAGTCTTGGACAATAGAGATATGGTCCTTAACATTGATGTTTGACACGCGCTCATAGTAAGCTTTGTCAGTGTTTCTATCTCCAACGGTGACACAGAAGAATGGATGCTCTTCAAAACATCGTCTCAGAGCATGGAAGTATGTCGATGGGGACTTGATATCGACCTCTTTGGTAAAGTCGTACACTGCGCCAATAACAACTGCATGATAATAACCCACATCTTCACGGGCTATCGTTCGCATCTCATTGGGACCTATGGACTGTTAGAATTGATGATGGTCCGTGGTAGGGTTACATACTCGCATATCTAAGAAACTCTGCTTTAGACTCCATGATGAAACGACCGTTAAAAGGTTACAGCGAATCAACAGAGTTCGACGATGCAGAGCTTATAGTTTATAAAGTGCTTGTTGTTCCCGGAAGTCGCGGCTGTCAACCGGGCTTGAAACGGCTTTGCAAGTGTCCGTTTCAAGACGATTGGACACTAAATTGGCTTCCGACAGGCGGCCTCTCAGTGAGGTTATCCCAGGAAATGAAATGTGGGTCGACGATAGTGCAACAATCCTTCGAGACGGATGAATATACAGCCCGAAAGCCCGAACGATATGAGTGTCTTATCACTTTCTTCACTAGTTTAATATGTCCCTAGATGGAGTAAGATAAAGAGGCATATATTATTGTCTGGAGGGTTAAAAGGTGAGCACCGTCCCGTACGCCATTCCATGTTCATGGATTCTCTATTCAGTTTCTTATGCTCGATATGCAACTGGCTTTAGATGGTAACTTGAATAAGTCCAGTGTCTTCGGCAGAGATCTCTTTACATAGAATAAGGCATATGAGTAAGACATGATTAACCTCTACGTATAAACGCATAGTAGGTTGGTATAAAGGAGCGGTCTTGCACCACGTTTTACCACGCGCCAGTTGAATGACTCATGGTGTTGAAACATCGAGTTAAGTGTAAGGACTTGGCGAAAGAATAACACAGCCATTTACTCGTCATCATCTATATTTACAGAGTAGGCTTTGGTACAAGATTTGATAACACCATCGACTAAAAATTCGCCTATATAAGATATTGTTGTCGACCCTTTGATCTCCACGCAGTGCCAACGTCCGCTTGCTAATCAATACTTCTCAAGAAAGTCTGGTTTTGCAGTCTTTCTCTTGATCAACCCAAGACGGGTGTTTGTCTCTGGGTATTACTCGACATGATTTCCTGATCCGTTAAATTGGCGTTTTATTATGGGTAGCTGAAGAGAAAAGACTAACAAAACATCGAACCATGCCAACATTGTCAACCCCGCGTAGCCCCGCAATCCAAAGAATGATTCCAAAGCCAAGATGACTCAAACAACCAATCACACAATTACATTACGAGTTCAGCTCGGATGGTAACTTTATACCGACTGGATACAGGACAAAGAGCGGTTCAACGATTGCATAATGCAACAACTTTGTTAAGAACCAACAAGGCTTGACTAGGTTTCCCCATCACATCTGTTAACCTCGCTCGTATGACTTACAGTCAGGGATTAACAGAACAAGAACCCATCATAGGGCGGAGAGAAAGAAGGTATTGGTGACTCAGACCATATTTCATACGCCACTAAAGCGTTTCTAGGTAAAACTAGTCACTTCGTGTAAGCAGTGTCTCAATGATTCCATATCACGGCTCCAAATAAAGCAAAGTAGAATAGCGTTCCGAGGAGAAAGATAATCGAAGGACCCAATGATTAGCTTTATAGCTACTGTAACTGGTCTGTGTCATTTCTCTTAGTTGCACAAAGAATCATGGGGCTTGTGGTAGATCATGCGGATTTCGATATCACAACTGTAATATAAGACCTTGCTCGTTCTTTGAAATTTACGTCTTTATTCGTTATTCTATCTTTAAATCAGCCTCACAGACAGTACCGTCAAATATGTATATCAAAGGACCACATGGAGAAGCCGAGCTTCCAGTGCTCCGAAAACTGATTCGAGATAACCCACTCGGCCTTCTTACAACCGCCATTCCCTCCGCAAACCACCCTTTTCTTCAAAGCAGCCATATTCCTTTCGTTCTCGATGTTGAAGATGAGTCAGACGAGGCAGAACTCGGCAAACTACGAGGTCATCTCGCTAGAGTCAACCCTCAAAGCAAGGCTATGATCGAGAACCTCACCGAGAACCAGCATCTGAACAACATCATCGAGCAAGATGTCATCGTTATCTTCAACTCCCCTATTCAGCACTATGTCACGCCAAAGTTCTACACGGAAACAAAGCCTACAACCGGCAAAGTCGTTCCTACGTGGAATTATGCAGCTGTTCAAGTTTACGGCCGTGCCAAAGTATTCTACGACACCAAGACCGATGAAACAGGCCAATTCTTGTCCAAGCAGATCTCGGATCTGAGCCGTCATGCGGAGACCAATGTTATGGGCTTCACTGGTGGTGACAACCCGGTGGATTGGAAGGTCAGCGACGCACCAGATAGATTCATTGAGCTTTTGAAGAAGAGCATTATCGGGATCGAAATCGAAATTACGTCTATGGGAGGAAAGTTCAAGATGAGTCAAGAAATGGGTATGGGTGATCGGGAAGGTGTCATTAAGGGCTTTTCAAAGCTGGAATCTGAGAGGGCCAAGGAAATGTCAAAGTTGGTGCAGAGTCGAAGTGACTTGAAGGAGGCAAAGAAGGCGAGCACTTGATCGAATAACAACATACATGTGATCTTCTCATATGAAAACATGAAAGGCCGGTCATGTAAGGAATCAAAAATATCTTAAACTAATCAGACAAGTTCCTCACAAGGATATGACAAGGTGTGGTTCACTTGCCACTCTTTGAGAGATGTTCAAAGCTCCATGATATGAGATGACTGCGGGAACAGAAAGCATTGTGTACATATTGTGTCTATGTACCAGTGTGGTATTTGAGGATTACTTATAGGATGACCAGTCATCATGAATAAGTACATGTGCCAATTGCCAACTACGCCTTGAAGACTTATCACAAGCAGCAGGAGACTTGGAACTCGTGTTAAGCCTACGGAGTGTGCTGATAAAAGACTAGCCTACCTATACTCAACTGAAGAGGATATTGCACCTCTCTCATCTCGCCCACCACGAGATCACCTTGTAAGACTTTAGTATTCACCTAAGCCGCCAATTGACCAACATGCATCTGCATTCCAATCACACAATATCTTACCGTTGCCGTCCGCAATCCCGGTCTTACCCCGAACGAAAAATCTCGGAACAATTCGAAGACCAAGTTCAACAAACGACAGCAGCTGCGTTCCCACGTGGAGTCCCTCATTGGATTCACACTCCCGCTTTTTGTTCCCCATAGAATAGACTATGTAACTAGACTATTCCCCATTTCCACACATACTGATAACTTTCCCATTTACATATATCCGTGGAATGTCTCAAAAACGATGCTGCTACCACGTGCGGCGCTGCCACTTACTCGGGGTTTCTACGCGGCGTCAAGATCTCCGCGCCCACTGAATCTAGATCCCGCACCTTGACACCCTCAAAGCCTTCCGCTGATCCCGTCTTTGGTGAAAAGAGTCGACCGAGCAACGAATCAACGGCCCCACGTGTAGCAGGGGATCCCGTTGATGGGTATGGGGGCGGGTGGAAAGGTGTGGGCCCTGGAAACTTCACTTCGGCAAGTCAAGTTTGACAGAAGCGAAATGTGATTCTAAAGTCGCAAGCTCGTGATTAGTTTTGTACGAAAAGAGCCTCGCGTTAGCCGCTGATATGGATGCTGTAAGTTTGAGCGTTTTAACTAACACGGATGAGATGCATAGTGGGGGTTTTTATAGATTGAAGACGATGGATGGTTCATGTATGTATAAAACACCAAGAGCCCTATTGGCACTATCTACGATCGGTAGTGGAAAGGTCAAAGATAAAATTCCATTTCTGTCTTTTTCTCCAGTATTCTTGGCGCGAATTTCCATTCGATTCGTCGTCGCTTCCATTCTCGCGCCCCAATCGAGACTCCATCACCAGATCGCGATCATGGACAAAGCAACGCTTCTAACCGCTTCCAAAGTGGATCTAAGCGGTTCAACCCATCCCCGCTCCGATATAACCAGGTTGATCGGCCCTGCCCTACAAATTGCCCTTCGCTTCCAGAGCTTTGTCGGTTCCATCTCCGTCTTCCTCTGCCTGCGAGCCTGTTATGTCGCGAGCATCACATTCGCAAACGTCCTCTATGCGAGTAAAATCGTGACCTTTAAAGCTTTCGTCGCAGCCAAATTTAGCGCTTTCCACGGCTTCAACATGTCTAGCCAAGCTCTCGCCAGTGCCTGGAACTCGAAAAAGATCCAGAGATTACGCAATAAAATCTGGTACGAATTCGCCGTCTTTATTCTCGGCAGTGGCAACCTCATCTTCCTGATGCTCTTCTGGCCTGGTTGGTGGGTTCTCGCAGGCGCGTGCTGGGCAGGCTGGATGCTCTTTGGTTGAAACTTCTCCACCGCGAATGAGTTCTTATGTGAGCTCTCGATCAAAGTCAATAAGTGATCCAATGGTGATATATCCAACGCTCAACGATCGACACCTCTCACTCCCAAGCAACTTCAATATTTCGTGACCTTCGACAACAGCTATCAGCGCGAGAAGAAGAAAGTATTCCCACCAGCATCCTTCCGCACCTCCTTCCCGTAATCCTTCTCGGGGTCGAACTCCTGCCACATACTAGCAGGGAAGATGTGTTTGTTCTTCTCATACCACCTCCTATCAACGACCTTAGTCAGAGTAGGATCTTCATCGGCGCCCTCGAGGGTGTTTATATCGGGCAATGCTTTAGCAGCAGCAGCAGCCGCAGCCGCCTTGGAGGCAGGCGTGGCAAGAGGTTCGTGAGGGCCTGCATCATCGGCCGGTTTGGGTTTTTGAGGAGGTTCGGCGTTGTATTTAAAGACAGGCTCGCCGTCAGGACCAGGAGTCTTGTTCATGGCGAAGAAATAGAAGTCATAATGCTAAATAATGATCAGAAACTGTTCCAAAGCGCAATTGGCGTAGCAACTTACGTGAGGTATAATGACTGTTCCGCGAACCAACATTAAATCATCAACACCGACTCTGGCCCACTCTCTCGTTGCATTCGACTTTTCTCCAACGCCCAAGTCGGCGCCAACCTTTCGGCTCTTGTCGAGGAACACCCATATGAAGTCACCCTTCTTCAGTCTGACAATACCGCCGGGAATGTTACTTCCATCGTAGAAGACAAAGGGAAGGGCAATCTCGGTCGCTTTGACAGCTTCTTGGATGGCCAAGAATTCGCGTCGCAGGGCGTCTCGTTCGGCGGCTTCTTTGCGCAATGCGGATTTGGTCATGGCTTTCGGCACAATTCCCACCGAAGCATTAGCCTTGAATTTGGTCTTGAATTCGCCTTCACTGCCTTCGGTTTCGTCCGCGCTGGCCTTTCGAGGCTTCGATTTCGGCTTGATCGCTGGCGCTTCATCTTCGCCCTCCTCATCATCAAATGACAATAATTTCTTCCCCTGCTTCTTTTTCTTCTTCTTCAGCGGTTGCGCACCATTTCCACCGTCACTGCCAATATTGTCAGGAGTGCCTGCTGCAGAAGCATCCGGAGTGGACGTGCCTGAGTATGCAGCTTCGCGAGACTCGCGCTCCTGCTGCTCAAGGACTTCGGCGCGTCGTTTGCGAAAATCGGAGAGGGCGACGAGGCCTACTGTGTGCGTTGATAGTCGTTCATGGGTGGTTTTGTTCTGCGGCGTGAACCTCGATGCTCCTGAGTCGGACATTTTGTGGTTTATTCTGAAGCGCAGGAGAAGAATAAAATGTAAAGTTTCCTAGTAAGACGTAGCTCCGATAACGATAAGAAACGGTATCTACGGCTTTAAGAAGCACTGTCCTTTTTTCGACGGGCGGCGTGGATGAGACAGTGCGGAGCTCTACAGTGGAACTACTTGACTTCCACAGGTACCTACAAGTAATCATCAGCGTTCTATTGTGGTACTTAGAATCTTACTTTTCCTGGTGTAAGTGAGAATACACGAGAATACACGATGCTGTAAAATAGAAATTATTAGGATGAATAATGACGCTCGCTCTGCGTAATAAAATGCATACGAAATGTTCACTTGTATCCGAGGCACCTTCCTTGTTGTAAACTCCACAATTGCTTCGACGTCATTCACTTAACCTCAGCCCATCACCATCTCTTGGGTATGCAGCGTTTCCAGTTCTCTCGACCAGCTTTCTCAAACGTCTTAAAGAGAATAACACTCGCAAATAATACTAAACGAACCATCATGGGCAGCGTTGATACTTCATTGCCTCCAGAGCCCACGGGTGCTGCCGCCGACTTCGCTGCTAAACATTCAGAGGAGCACCCACTGAAGCTCTACGGCGGTTGGTTCTGTCCTTTTGTTCAACGAAGCTGGATCACCATCCATGAGAAGAAGATCCCCCATCAATATGTTGAGATCAACCCATATAAGAAAGAACCACACTTCTTGGCCCTGAACCCTCGTGGTCTGGTCCCTACCCTCGCAGTTCCCTTCGACGCACAAGGCAAAGAGCAGAAGGCTTTGTTTGAGAGCAACATTATCTGCGAGTATCTCGACGAAGCGTACACTGATGAATCCAAGTATGGCCCTCGACTGCTTCCTGCGGAGCCATATGAGAGGGCTCGATGTCGTATCTGGATCGACCATATCAGCACACGCATCATTCCTGCCTGGTACAAGCTCATGCAGCATACTCCAGACAAGCCATTCAGCCTCGACGATGCAAGAGAAGAGCTCAGAGGCCGTATCAAATCATTTGTGGAGGAGATGGATCCTGAAGGTCCATGGTTTCTCGGCTCGGCTTTGAGTCTTGTGGATATCTGTCTGGCACCTTGGGCAAAGCGCCTCTTCCTAATTGACCATTACAAGGAGGGCGGTCACGGTATTCCTACTTCTGGAGAAGGAAAGGATGGCGATGTTTGGAAGAGATGGAAGAAGTGGTACGATGCTATTCTTGAACGTGATAGTGTCAAGGATACGTGGAGTGCTGATGAACGATACATCATCGCGTATAAGAGATATGCTGAAGACACTACCAACTCGGAAGTTGGGCAGGCTACACGATCGGGAAAGCGCCTTCCTTAGATTAGTACATATAGAGGGAACGACACGTAATAGTATTGTATATTTGGCATTAAATCGGAACACTTCCTTAGTTGAAATATACAAAACCGTAGATTTTGGTTTGAAGGCTACTGTGCTCTTTTTAGATCAGCTCTCGGTCACTATTTCGCATAACTTTGGTACTTTGAAGCGCCTCGGCCTTGTCGTCAAGCTGTACTGATATGGATAATAGTACTGAACCTCGCTCTTCGTTGCTCGATTTCAACCACCATACCTTGTCCATACTATAGCTAGCCCGATAATTATATTCATTCCTTCTCTTCATCTGTATTTTATGTATCAGTGAAAGTACAGCTTACTTGAAATATCAGGCTTTCAACATCCAATTCTACCACTATGAGACCTAGTTAACTTATACTCACAGTCTCTCTAAGCTAGCGTCCATAGCTCTGAAAAGCATATCAAATACTGTAGCCTCTCACTATATCGACGGACCATGCCTCGTTACGAATCCCGCCTTCAAAACACATCGTTTGCTTCGATTATAGGTTTCATGCTTGTCACTCTGAGGAACATAACCCGCAAATCGCTGTAAACTTCCTTAAATGGCTAACATTATCATGTGTCTGCTCTTTAGTCACGGAGTCTAGAAAGCAAAAGTGCCTGTAACTCGGGATGATATCGCGATCACTTGTGTGCTGGAAGCAAATGGGATGTGTTACTCAGAAGCGATTGCTTTGCTAAACAGTTGAATAGAGAGTCTCGAAGAGAACTTCTAGAAAATAACACAAGACCCTCGCGTTGTTGCTCGGACTTGGATGACAGAGCAGCAATTGGTGTATTATACAAATAATCCCCGATGTCACGTAGACGAGGTTTGACACTGATGATTAAAGTACAACGGTAGTTTCAGAAGGGCCATACTCGTCTATCTTGGACAACAAGGTGTCGGAAACAAAGCACACCGAATGCTCGTTGAAGATTCTCGAAGCAAACAGATCTCGGCGATGCCGAAGAACATCATCGGCACTTGTAGATCTGCTGCAAACACTCTACAAAGATACCAGCAGAACGTCATGGTGGTCGTGTTAGGCTATCAAAAAAGACATCGTTCGACGTCGATCACGTTTCACATTGAAACAAACGTCCGAGCCTTTCGGAATGTTTAACTCGATCTTAGGTCAATGGTCGAACTTGGACAACATATCATAAACAAAGTCCCAGCCCGATCTTCCAACGACGTGATTGCACATGCTGTGCATAGGTTGCGTAGTCGGCAGCCGATAACGTACGTTGCAATACGAGCCCTCTTCTTCCTTCCTGTCGTGTCGCACTTGAACGTGGGCTATGTCCGAGGCCTGCACGATATTTTTGCGATACAATGACAAACACGGTAATTAATACGCAGCTGCAGAAATACGGAAACGATGTGACGTAAACTTCAAGGCCTCCACTGTTTATTGTTTGCTCGTGGTCGATCCTTGACTTGGGTTAATAGCACAGGCTGTTATTGTTTTCCGGTGGTGGATCTGTATACCCATGTTTAGCAACACCATGCAGATGCAGGTCATGAGCTGAGAGCTAATAGCTGAACTAAAGATCCCTGCCGAGGTCGAGGGCCTTTTTTTTTTTTTTTTTTTTTTTTTTTTTTCCACGCTAAGCCCTGGCTACCTAGCTACCTGCCACCAAGCTTTGAATCGAAGCACTTTTCTTCACATCATCATAATGCGCTGTACACCGCACTAACTCTTTCTTTNTGGTGGTTCGACTAAGCTGTAGCCTATTACCAAAACGTTGGTTAGAAGCACAATTTGATAGGGGAAGTAAAGACTGTGTTTGGCAGAAAAAAAGCGTGCCGAAAACTGCGGGGTGACACGGTAGAACACAGCAAAGAAAAGCAACAGGATTCTAAGCAAGATCGATGGCGGTCAATGCCGTGGAAGTCAGCGAGGCAATCGCCCGATGCCGTCGCAGACCGCTCTCTTGGAAAGATATGTTTTGTTTGTTCGTCAAGTGGTGAACTTGCAAGGTCAACGTCAATTGGTAACAGTATAAAAGCAGTTGTACTACAGGGCAGTGAGTGACATGGCGTCGTGGACTGTATTCATTCGGAGATTGACGGAAATGTTACTAGCGACGGTGAAGAATTCAGCCACCTTCAACAGGGAGAATAACGGAGAATAACTTGGTAAATCTGCTCAAACATTCGATTTATACCGTCGCTGTTGTTTCTCTCGTTTATGCGGAGAAGTGGACTTGTAACTGATCGACCTGGAAAAGGCAATAGTGTTAGCGGAGATCCTAGTACAATAGAGGCTAAAGGTATGGAACGGCTCAGCCTCTGAGCATTAATTGTTCTTTCCGCGCTTCCCGTCGTCGAAAGGTAGTGTCAGGATATGCCAGGGCAAGACACAGCGCGGCTGATGGACTTTTTGTCACGAGGTAAGGATCGAAGCCGTTGTGCTATGGCTTGGCTTGTATACACGCAATACATCGTGAAGTGAAGGTCCATGTGTCGTACCCTGTACCTGTAGTACAATGCCACTCTTTTGCCTGCCTCGGTCGACCTCATAGCCAATGGTGTTTTTTATTTATTTGTGTTTTTCCCTCCTGGCCGACATAGTGGCCAAGTAGACAGTGGAATCATTTACTGGTTTCTTGTGATCCGTTCTGGGTTACTTGTTGAAGTAGCTCGTTATGTTGCTGGTTATAATTTTTGTTCCGCATTGGTACTCCAACCTCTCTTGAACTATAATGATGACCCGGTGATGCCAAGCAGTTGTACCGGATAACCATGAAGTGGATGACTATCAACAGAAGATCGACCTCAACACAGACGACCAAGGTCTGTTTATTCCTTCGATATCCATTTGTCCACCAGTCGTTGATGTTTTACTGGGGTCCAGGCCCTCCCGCGTCGTCCTCCACTCCACTGTAAGCGGGTCGCTGTAGTTGGACTTACAGAAGGCCCTCGCAGGCATTAAGTAGAAGCTTGTGCCTATTTTGGCAATTCGTTATGCACCATGGCATTCCAACGGTAAATCGTAGGTATCAACCTGGTCAACGTCAAGGTAGCATTACCAGAGATAGTCCGATCGTACAATACAACATACCCCTAATAATTCAACGTATCAAGTAATATTGTGCCTATGAGAAATGTGTGAGAGGAAGAAGTTCTGGACCGTGATAGTTACTTTAGCTACTATTTTAGGGCCCAAGCCAATGCAATGCACGAGACCGACTGTACAGTAGTAGCCTGACTGCCGATGCCGAGCTGAAGACGCGGCCCCACTCGGAGACGGTAGGAATTGGGGGAATACGAGACCTAATGCACCTCCAGAATTAGGTGCCTATAGTGACCTAGGTACTGTAAGTTAGGTGGTACGTCACTTGGCAGCCCGTCCGTGGCTCTCAACGCTTGTGTTCGAGAACGTAGTGAATTCGGTCCTATCGAGCTCACAACCTAAGTACTATGCATAATTCACTCTTCTAGGCCGAAGATCAAGTATAAAGAAGGACTGGTCCGCCCTCGAGTTCTGAGTCAATCCATCATCAATTGACTTCCAACTCCCAAAGATTAGTCTATCTTCTCCTCTCAGAGACAAAGATCATCCAACACACCCCGCTCTGTCCAACATCTAGCAGCACCAACTAAACAACCAACCTCCTCATCAATATCCCATATAATCCTCCTAGTCTCTTGACATCTCTCTCTATCTCATACTCAACACCTCAACAACAACCAAACTACTACCACCAAAATGCAATTCCTAAGCCTCGTCCTTATGGCTACCTCAGCCCTCGCCATCCCTACCAAACTACCTTCCCGAGCCGCCCCTGCACCAACATGTATGGAGAAGGGCGCAAAGGTCTCTGAATGGGGCCTCACAGACTTCGTCTACAAGGTCCAGTACAGCTCCGAGAAGCGCACAAACACCGCCACAGTCGAGTTTGACCTCCACAACAAAGCCCTCGACTACACGGCCAGCTGTTCCGGCAAGACTGTCGCTAAGAACGCAGACAAGCTGAACAAGCAGGACCTCTTTGACGGCAAGACCAACTACGACTGCAAGGTCCCCAACGGTGCCGACACTGCCTCCTTCAAGTACAACCACAAGAAGGGCACCATCTCTATCCTCCAGCACTGGGCTTGTGTCGAGGAGGGCGGCTGGTTCGAGGCCACTGGCAACAAGACCTCCAGCGAGACCAAGTCTGCCTGCAAGACTACAACCAAGAAGGGTGTCCAGTACGAGACCTGCACCAAGGCATCCTTGAAAGTCCCTGTTCTCGAGATGCGTGCTGTCCTGTAAGAGACGGGACTAAGACAACACCTTCTTTTCTTCTCACACATCTTTGGGCAAATATCTTTAATAATTTCTAAGCGCAAGCTTATGGCGTTGGGGTATGACTTTTTCATCCACGACTACGCCGTGACGACGGACGGATACGATCTAATTCACGATCTCCATGACATTCATTTACAACTAATACCTACAACCGACTAAAAGTATGAAGGAAAAACTGCAAAAGTAGCAATCTTAGACAGACAATCAATGAAATAATTTGCATTGCATGATGAATCTCCTTGAATGAACTTGCGAATCCCGTGATCGATTTTCACTTCCTATTATCACCAGGTAAACTCGACGCTATGTGAAGTTAGTCACTGATGCCAACGGTATCGGAGGCGCAATCCTCAATTCCGGATATCTTGTGCAGCATAGTAAGATAAAGCGGTGTGGTCGTGATGGGAGATCGCATGGTCGTGAGACATTCAAGGGAGACGAAAGACCTTGTCTAACACCGGAATGCCATTCAATTAGAGTCATGCCTCGTAACATGTCTCACCAACACCATGCGTTGGTAATACAAGCTTGGTTTATGCCATCTGGACTTTATCTCTGAAGGACTTGTGTTTCTGGAAGTCTCCATCATGTAATGTAATGCCATGTTGACGTTCAACACGTTGCCTGAGATGGTGATATTCGTCCAGAGTCAAGAATATCTATTCATATGAGCCGCGAGCCATATATTAGGAATGAACCAACCGATCCACGCTGTCTATTCTGTTGCATTTTCCGAGCAGTTCTACCTGACACGCTGTTCTCAGACTACTAATTAACAGTTGAGGATCGTATTAATATGTATTTGATTGTGAATTCTCCGACGCTTCAACTCTAATTCATCTTCAGTCCCAGCCTCAGTCTCAACTTTAATGGTCGTGGAGTCCCTGTGGTGACGGGTAAGACAATCTGTCGGCACTTCCAAGCCATCCATTGCCCAATAGCCCGTCTATCTGGTTTCACATGCCTTAACAGTGCAGACTCGTTAAGAACGGGGCGGCACTATTGATTAAGCTTATATTCCTCTAAAGTAACGAGGACGTCTCTCTGAAGGTCCCTTTCAAAGGGTAGCAATCTTTACCTGAGGAGCATCTATATCGCACTAATACCAGTCTTCCAAAGTACCTAGCTTATTCTACGGCATTATAAAGCCAACCACACTTACCGTATTATTCATCTTACTGAGACAGGCAATATCTCCCATAAGGCGCCTCCATGGAGCTCTCATCCATTCACCGAGTATATTAATATCGAAGACTGATAGAATCCCTTGAGTCTTCAACCTTTTTGATGTCCTACGGAGAGATCTTCCTCTTTCAGGTGTGGATCGTGGCTTGGCTTTAGTCACTCAATCGGGTTATTCCCGCCGATTGATACCCCAGACCACGAGCATTACGTCCAATAGCCCATCATTTACTTCCATTTCTGGCAGAATTAGCATCTATATCGACCTTTTCTAGCTTAATGAGACAGCAGAAGATGCACAGAATATTCTTAGAACACATCAAATAGCATTTTCCTTTTGCCATCTTCAAACATGGAGCATGTGGAGTTACATTGCACATCAGATTGGCGAGAATGGCAGTACACTCATCAAGTTAGCCACTTCTTTCTTCTTTCCCCGCATTAACTTACCATCGCCGCATCTTGAAGAGGCAACAGGACAAGACTTTGACGGCGAGAATCCAATCCCGAGCAAGTCCCGGTCTGAGGGGCGTGACGACGATGCTAGGAAGGGCGGGGTATAAATAAGGATCCTGAATACTCAGATATTACATGTCTCCATTCTCTCGACCTGATATTTACAATATACATATACTCAAATCAGAACTCAAATCAGAACTCAATATGGCTACACAAACGATGAAGGCTGTCAACTACCAGGGCCCTTATAAGGTCTCGGTACAAGATATTGAACTGCCTAAGCTGGAACATCCTGACGACGTCATTGTCAAGGTTACAACTGTAAGATTCGACTCTAATATTATCTATTGCAATGGTTGATTGAGCATACAGGCTGCAATCTGTGGCTCGGACCTACAGTAAGTCACATATGATCTACGACAAACCATGGCACTTACAACGACTAGTATGTATGAAGGTCGAACAGCAGCAGAGCCCGGCATCACCTTCGGTACATTTCTCAACCCCTCAGTATAATCTATTCGCTTACTCAGATCTACAGGCCATGAGAACATGGGAATAGTCGAACAGCTTGGCGAAGGCGTCACACTCCTCAAAAAAGGAGATCGCGTCGTCATGCCCTTCAACGTCGCTGATGGTCGCTGCCGTAACTGCGAAGAGGGTAGAACTGCTTTCTGCACTGGCGTCAATCCCGGCTTCGCAGGAGGTGCCTACGGTTACGTTGCCATGGGTCCCTATAGAGGCGGACAAGCTCAGTATATCAGAGTCCCTTATGCTGACTTTAACGCTCTTAAGCTCCCCGCTGGCAAGGAGCACGAGGCTGACTTTATCCTACTCGCTGGTGAGTTCCTCATTTTTACCTTCCTCTAGATGGTTACTTATTTTGCCAAGATATCTTTCCTACCGGCTGGCACGGTGTTGAAATCTCTGGTTTTCGATCCGGCGAGAGCGTCGCTGTCTTTGGCGCCGGTCCCGTAGGTCTCATGGCTGCATACTCCGCCGTCCTGCGTGGCGCTTCAAGAGTATTTGTCGTCGACCGTGTTCCCGAGCGTCTTCAGTCCGCAGAAAAGATCGGCTGTACTCCCATTGACTTCTCGAAGGGTGATGCCGTGGATATGATCATCAAGGCCAACGACGGAGAAGAAGTTGATCGATCTATTGATGCTGTCGGCTATCAAGCTGTTGGCAATAGCGGTGATAAGGAACAGCCCAACATTGTTCTTGAGAACATGATTCGCGTTACTAGAGCTTGTGGTGGTCTTGGTATTCCAGGGCTTTACGTCCCCAGCGACCCTGGTGCTTCGGACGAGGCTTCTGCCAAGGGTATGATTAGTCTTAGCTTTGGCAAGCTCTTCGAAAAGGTAAGGCCATTCATACACTCTGACAAAGAGCAATTTCTAACATTACCTTAGGGACTTACTATCGGTACCGGTCAGTGCAATGTCAAGTCTTATAACCGCTACCTTCGAGACCTTATCATCTCTGGTCGAGCAAAGCCTAGCTTTGTCGTCTCACACGAGATTAACATCGATGAAGCTGAAGTGGCTTATGAGAAGTTTGATAAGCGAATTGATGGTTATACCAAGGTGCTTATTCATCCCAACGGCGGGTTCTAAGATATTGAGGCGGGTTAGAAATTGTTTTTAAGTTGCATGTCCTGAGCGTTATGGAGAGATCAGAGCGGCCCAATTGGCTAGACTGGGAATAGTGTCGATAAACCATGACTTCATCTCGATCTAAATACATCTAAACTTCCTAAAGCGGTAATAAGTTCATTCACCGAGGTCTAGTCAATTGACTCACCTTTTACGTGAAGTATATGTATCGTCAAGCAAAGTACAGCTTTGATTGTAGTCATTGTACCAACAGAAGCAATCATGGCGACGACAACTTCTCTTGAGCTGGCGAGTATACGCCCCGATGACAATGAAGCAGAATCCGCAGAGATGACTTCAATCAATGCTCTGCCACCAACCGATCGAGGGCGAGGAGCGTATACGGCTCTTGCTTGCTGCACAATTGCGCAAGCACCCATCTGGGGCAAGTCCAAAAACCCTCAACACCGAAACTCAATCTGACTTGACAGCAGGATACTCTGTGTCTTTCGGCATCTTCCAAGAATACTACACCGCACACACAAACATCAAAGCCTCACCAAGCGCCATCGCATCAATCGGCGCATCTCAGACAGGAATCATGTATCTCATGATGCCTGTCGCCTTTATCGTTCTCAATCGCTTCCCTCGTCTTCGGAAGTGGTGCGGTCCTCTTGGTCTCGCCATCACCGTCGTCAGCTTGACTTCTTCTGCGTTCGTTAGCACTGTTGCTGGGCTCATCGCCACGCAGGGTGTTTTGTACGCTGTCGGTTGCAGCTTACTGTTCAGTCCTATCTCACTCTACATGGATGAATGGTTCGTTGAGCGCAAGGGCTTTGCCTATGGGGTTATGTGGGCTGGAAAGTCGAGTGTTGGCGTCGCGATGCCCTTTTTGTTCAACGTCTTGTTGCAAAGATTTGGACTCAAGGCGACACTTCTCTCTTGGACTGTCGCATCGGCGGCTATGACTCTGCCTACACTCTTCTTTTTAAAGCCGCGAGTCGTGATCAGCCGCGATTCACGACCACGTCCTGTCAGCTTTGCTTTCATGGGACTCGCATCATTCTGGATGCTTCAGTTTGGAATCATTATCCAGTCACTCGGGTACTTGATGCCAAGTACTTATTTGGCCAGCTACGCCAGCGCCATCGGATTCTCGTCAGTTACAGGGCCGATCTTGCTGGCACTCTTTTCACTGGCTTCTGTGCCCGGATCCCTGATCCACGGCATGCTAGGCGATAAGGTATCTGCAGCCAAAGTTATCCTTGTCTCCTCCCTGGGAAGTGCACTGCCTGTGTTTCTTCTCTGGGGCCTCAATCGTCACATTAGCACCATGGTGATATTTGTCATTCTCTATGGCTTCTTCGCTGGGGGATTCAGCGCTACCTGGTCAGGGGCTCTTCAGGAAGTCAAGGGCGATAACGAATTGATCGACACATCTTTGGTGTTTGGTATGTTGTTAGGAGGTCGCGGACTTGGCTTTGTCGTCGCGGGGCCTTTGAGCGGTGCGCTCATCTCGGCTGGTAGCTCGTTAGCAGCTGGCGACAGCCTTGGATATGCGACCAAGTATGGCCCGATGATTGTTTGTACGGGCGTTACAGCCGTTCTGGGCGCATGGGCTCCTATCTACAAGATTGTAAGGTCTGCTGGGATAAGAAGTCTGAAAAACTGCTTGAGGGTAGCTGCCTAGTCACTACCTTCTTCAAGATTTGTGCCACAGCCTGGTTATGAGTAAAGGAAGACTATAGCCGATCAGGTGAGTGGGAGTTGATGTTTTAGAACATTAGTAGTTCATGGGGAAAAAGTGACTTTTATTATCTATCCTTCTTTCTACCTCTACCTCTTAGTGATCAACGCTTCACCGTTCATGATACCCAGTGAAGCATCATCTGCCTCAGTCCACTGATCCCAAGCCTTAGCCATCTCGTCTAGTTCATCACCAGTCGCATTGCCCATCTCAATGGCCTTGTCGCGCGCGTATCCCGTTAGCGACCGGTCTTTCATTGCTAACCCTGCAGAATGTCAGTTCATGGTGTCTATCGATTTGATCATCACAAGTACTCACCCCATGCCTTCTTGTCTTCAGGCTCACTATAGCACCACGTTCCAAAGCTAAGAGCAACATCTTGGCGAGAAACACCAGCCTCTAGTACCCATGGAAGAAGTTGGCGACCTCCTTTGCCCTGTCCGCCCTTGCCTTCAATGTTTTTGATCTGGAGTTGATGGAACTTGAGGAGAGCTGGTAGTTCAGGCCATATGCACCACATGTACATGTCACTCTCACGGAGAGAAACAGTGCCTCCAGGCTTTGTCACTCTTAGCATCTCCTTGATAGCATCGACAGGTGCATCGAGATGGCACAAGACCTGATGAGCATGTGTGACATCGAAAGTGGAATCAGGAAAAGGTAGCTCAAAGACATTGGCGCGCTGGAACTTGATGTTTGAGACCCCTTTCGAATCAGCGTAGTCCTTTGCTCGAGCGAGAATCTCATCTGATATGTCAGTGGCTGTGACTTCTCCTTCGGACATGTATTTCGCCAAAGACGCTGAGATTGTTCCAGACCCAGCACCGACATCTAACAGTTTAATCTTTGGGTTCTCATTAACGATGGCTTTGAGTCTGGGTAGGAGGTGCTCGCTGCTGTTCTCTGCTGTACGCCATTCGTGATGCTTTACTTCGGTAGCGCCGTAGCCGTGGCCGTATTCGTTGTGTCCTGACACCATCTTTTCTCGGGTATGAATCATATAATGAGATCAAGTTAAAGAACTTTAGAATATTCTTTTGGCTTTCACTTATTTGCGAGTTTGTTGAGGTTGATTTATATATCTTTTCTTGACTTGATAATGGAGTTGTATGCTCCTACCCTGTTGTCTGCCGGAGCCGAGACGGCCGGAGTTTGTGAGGAATCTCGTGGGTTCAGGACGTGACGTAGTGATTCTCAACTCCGGAGACAAGCTGTGGGGCAACCTCAACTCCGGCGACTGTAAATACGTGCCCATGACATGATTTCTTGTCTATAGAAACGGCTCGAACTTGATACACCTCGCAAATTTGCGTATAGTAAAACACGAGATTGAGTCTATTGTACAGAGTATCCATAATAATCTGCCGAGATGGAACTCAGCTTGTGTCTGCAGCAGTTGACAGAAGATCTCAAATCTGGACTCTCTAGTACCTACGTCAAGCCTTATTAATGCTAGAGACCCAATTACCAACAGCATGGGTAAAGTGACACAGCGTATCAAGCATTCCAACCAAACAGAATGAACATTCCGCTTTACGTACAATACAGTGTTTGTTCTTTCCGCCATATTGTTGCAAAGCCGCAACCATCCTCATGCGGAGTAAGAGAGCGGAACGTATCCGTCCAAAAACCCCAAATAAGAAGCAAACATTCAATATCAGAGACAGACCAGGCAATTCTCAGCTTAGCACAAGATCAAGGTAGTCACGGAAACAATTGTAATTCGCTGCCAAGTCATCCGGGGCCAATTCCCGAGGCTGTCCTTGCAAAGTTTTAGTTTCCCCGTGGGGTTAAAGCTGTGAGGGGAACATATCGAGCTTCCTGTTTCACGATGGATGCACATTCATTACAAACCATGTTACATTTGGTGGCTTGAGTTGGTCACTCGGTGAATCTGGTACTGCTCTCTACCCATGCAATAGCCTCTTATATGGTGAAAGTAACATTGAACTGGAGAAGCCGTAAGAGCCGGATAATACAAATCTTATAATACGAACCTCATCAACCTTTCTCTTTAATAGACATTTCAACAATTACTGTAACTTTCCAGAGATGCTGCATACCGTCATTGAATGTCTCTCAATGGATCCCCTTGTTTGTTTTTTCTTTCTCCAACTGTGATGGAGGTCAGACCGCAGGGCCGCCACCACCACTACAGGCATCGTACTAGGTTAAGGCGTGCAACCCATTCGGCTATGGCGTACCAAGGCCAGGTTTTTCGGACTAACGGTGGCTACTGTACAGATCAACACCAGATGTGCTTCACTCTGAGGAGAATGGGTTTGATATCATAACATCCCCTTCAAGACATATCATATCTCTCATTGCTAACTCCCATATGTTAAGCGAGATAAAGACAACCTCCGATACTGGCTTCTCCAAGCGACATCGGTCAACAGTCGGCATCAACGATAGCGAAACCTTCTCCGCAACTCGGCCGTAAAAAGCCAGCGGAGTCTCCATCGGATCTTCTCTGTGGGGGATCTAACTAATTCTAATGGGGGTCGGTGGATCCGGCCTTGTATAGGTAGCATCCACGGATCGTCCCCCTTGTTTAATGATTCCCCCAAACGCCCCCGACCTCGGCTCGCTTGGCCTTGAAGTGATTGACATTCTGTTAACCTTGACTGGTTGACGATCCAACAAATCCTCCTCAATGACCCAAAAGTAACATCCACTCAGTTTAGTTTAGTTTAGTTTAGGTCGTACTCTAAAAGCCAGGATCGACGGAAAACACGGCCTTGCCCCGAGACATTCAAGTCCATGCCCCCATGTCTCTTTATAAGTCTCCCTCCCGCTGCCTTTTTCCTTTGAAACTTTTGTGATCTGCAGTCTCAATAATTTTCCCCTTATTCTCCAAGGCCTTTTTACTACACAAAAGTCAATTCCCCAAAAAGGCTACCAGTAGTGACAATGGCTCTCAATACCAGAGAGAAGGAGAGCGGCAACGAGTCGCCCGTGTCCTACGACGATCCTGAGCGCTCCAATCACATTGGCGATGGCGTTGTCGCAGACGATGTCGAGCTGGTTTGTCCGCCCAGTACGACTGACAACAAGCTCATGGCCAGGATTGACTTCCATGTCATCCCTTTCCTGTGTATCATGTACTTGCTTGCCTTCTTAGGTATGTTCATCCCATTCTTTCTCATGTCGCAAACAACTGACTCATAGCGTAACTTGCAGACCGTGTCAATATCGCCAATGCCGACGTCTTTGGTCTCTCTGAAGAGCTTGGCCTCGAAAAGACAGAATACAACACCGCCCTCGTCGTTTTCTTCGTGCCATACATCCTTTTCGAGATCCCCTCCAACATTCTCCTCAAGCGCTTCAAGCCGCATGTCTGGCTGAGTCTGAACATGTTTCTCTTCGGCCTCACCACACTCCTCCAGGGTCTGGTTCAAAACTACAGTGGCTTGATCGCAACTCGTTTCTTCTTGGGTCTTTTTGAGACGGGCATGTTCCCTGGTGGTAAGTCAATTACGAAACTCCTATGAACGCGGCGCATCTCACTTACACTCCAACTTCAGCCTTCTACCTCATCGGTATGTGGTACCGCCGACACGAAGCCCAGCGCCGTTACTCCTTCTTCTTCAACAGCACGACTCTTGCCGGCGCATTCGGTGGTCTTCTTGCTGCAGCCATCGGAAAGATGAGCGGTCTTCGCGGTTATGCCGGTTGGCGATGGATTTTCATCCTCGAGGGTGGTCTCACTGTCCTCGCGAGCTTCTTCTTCTACTTCCTGCTACCCGACTTCCCTGAGCAGGCCAAATGGCTTACTCCCGAAGAGAAGGAGTATGTCACTGCGAGACTGCGCGTCGATCAGGGCCACGCTGGCGCCGAGCGCAAGACGACCTTCTCCGATGCCCTCAACGTGATCAAGGACTACAAGATCATCATTGGCGGTTTCATGTATTTCGGTCTTATTGTGCCCGCCTACGGATACGCCTACTTTGCGCCTGGTATCATCAAAACCTACGGATACAGCCCTATCCAGACACAGCTTTACAGTGTGCCTCCATGGGCTGCTGCTTTCGCCTTCTCACTCTGCGTGGCTTTTGCATCCGATAAGCTCCGTCACAGAGCGTGCTTTGCCATCTTTGCCATTCTCGTTGCCATTGCTGGCTTCGCCACTCTTCTCTCCGTCCACGATAACCACAAAGTTCAATACGGCGCTTTGTTCCTTGTCACAATGGGCGCATACACCGCTATGCCCATCATCGTGTGCTGGTTTAACATGAATCTTGGAGGCCACAGAAGACGAAGCATCGGAAGCGCATGGCAGGTTGGCTTCGGAAACATTGGTGGTATCATCGCTGTTTATTCCTTCTTGGCAAAGGATGCGCCCAAGTTCATCCCAGGCTACTCCATCTGCATTGCCTTTACAATCGTCTCTATCATCGCATGTATTTTGTATGCTGCTGTCTGTTTGTATGAGAACAAGAAGAGGGCTGCTCATCCCCCAGAGAGGGAGCTCACGAATGATGAGAAGGCTGAGTTGGGTGATAATGCGCCTACGTACAGATACCTGTTGTAAGTAAAAGCTGAGAGCGTGGTGTTGTTTATACCCAGAGTTGGAAAGTTAGCTGTTTTGTTTAATGTCTATGAATAATGAGAGATTTTAACAACTTTGCATTCACTTTATCCTATCTGTGACCTTACCAGTGATAATGTTCGGTGAACGGAGAGAACATGTAACAAATATCAAAAAGGCTCGATATTTAATCGTTGATTCTCACACTCATCGCATTCAGCCAATACATGACGGGTGTTTCCCAGCCACGTTTCCGTGTGTTGTCATTGTGTAACAGAGATCTCAAGACATTACTTCATAGCTGTTTCTTGAGTCAAAGTTGTTGTGAAGAGTCGGATATTCTTACGATCAATTGATGTGTTACGACTTACACGGGTTCACCAACAACACCAATACAGACGGATCCTCCGCTATACCTATTCCGCCCAGCTCCATACCAATGGATAGCTGCCCCTCCTCTGGGCGCGCCCTTCACTAAAGAATTTCTCCATAACCCCACCAAAGCGTCAGCGATGCCATAAAGATAGATCGTCTCCCGCGACTTTCTCTAAGAGTTTTGCTATTCATACAAGTCTATTCTTTCGAAGAGGGTATCTCAAGATAATTTATACAATCGTCTCTCTAACATACATATCCAATGGCGACAATTCGACATGCCCGCCGGGAGGGTAAGCTCTTACATGGCTCTAGAGACTCGTCATGATGCTAACCCTAGCTCTATCACAGACGCTCCCATAATTCTTCAGCTCATCCAGGAGCTCGCCGATTACGAGAAGGAGCCCGATGCCAACAAAGCCACTGTTGAGACTCTACAGGCCACAATTGCCTTTGCGCCATCCGACTCCCCCAACGTCGACGCCTCTG
This sequence comes from Fusarium cf. aywerte, assembly GCA_011034095.1. Lineage (NCBI taxonomy): Eukaryota > Fungi > Ascomycota > Sordariomycetes > Hypocreales > Nectriaceae > Fusarium > Fusarium cf. aywerte. The sequence goes on from WETZ01000012.1 coordinate 621,033, forward strand.
TTATCCCCGCCACCGAGCCCATCTCTCCAACAAAGCCCGCCCGATGCCTCCTCCTCATTTCCCCTGAAGGCGAAGCCGTGGGAATGGCGCTGTACTTCTACAACTACAGCACATGGCGCTCGCGTGCAGGCATCTATCTCGAGGACCTGTACGTCCGAGAATCGGAGCGTGGTAAAGGATATGGCAAGAAGTTGCTGAGCACACTGGCCAAGCAAGTTGTTGCCATGGATGGAGGTCGACTTGACTGGGTGGTCCTCAAGTGGAACGAGCCTAGCATCAAGTTTTATGAGAGCATCGGCGCCTACGCTATGAGCGACTGGGTTGGCATGCGAGTAGACAACGAGGGTCTGATCAAGCTGGCCAACTTGACGGATTAATAGACCAAATAAAAGAAACTTTAATGCTCTAAGCACTTGTGGCCCCTCAACATTTGAATGCTATAATTTCGGTTTATCACTGATTCAAGGCTTGGCCTTGGGCTCAGCCTTTAGCTTTTGGCCCTTGCTGTCGACGTCCTTGAAAACCTCAAGGTGTCTTCTCGTAGGAGCGGCTACACCAGGGTTGAAAGTGCCCCAAACATAGGCAGTCTTTCCTGTGTGTGGTCTTACCTCCGTCTTAGAGGTGATATGCCAGATTCTCTGGTAAGCACGACGGAACCATCTTGGTGTCAAGTCCGTACGAGGAAAATGTGAGTTGTGATATGGATGCTCCGTCTTGTCCGGCCCGACATGTGCGTACTGCGATAGTGGATTTATGCGCTCGACTCTGCTGGTAGGTTGAGTGGCGTAACCCTCCCAGTCCCAGTCCAGGGTTGGTGGCTTTGTGTCTGACTTGACAACTCGCACGGGTTTCGCAGCTGGTCTCCTTTCTGGAATCTTCCACTTCTCTTCTTCTTGTGCCCCCTTGGCTAACTGACCAAGAAACTCCCATTCACTACTGTCGAGTGGGGGCATTGCTTTAGGAACAAGACGCCTCCAGAAGTGTGCTCTCTTGGCTTGGCACACTCTCTCGGGGGTTGGCCTTCCCCAAATATTTTTTTTTGGAGTATCAGTGTCTTGATCAAGGCTTTTGATATCATTCTTAGGCCAGGCCACACTTGCGGATTGTTGCAGCGCTCTCTGAGACGATAATAGCTTTGTAAGTTTCGGTACGTCCCATTTGTGATAGAATGTAGGCTGAAGAGGCTTCGGTTTGCGCCTCACGAAAGGCTTTTTGAGCCCTATCTCTTTTTCGTCGCTCGGATTGTCTCTCGTATCTTCTGCCCTTTGCTCTTCTGAAGAGACTTCCTTTATCGTCGTCTCAACGAGCTTGGCGACTTCCCCATTGACTGGGGTTTTGTCTGCTTGGGCGTCTTTGATCATCGCTTCCAAAGTCTCCGTGTCGCTGGGGGGGTCAGGCCGTACAAAATCCGATATAAGGCTTCGTCTTCGAGCTCCCTTCCTGCCAAAAGCTTGCATCATAAATTCTTCCATTAATCTCCTGTGTCCACTATTGGCCGCTCGTAACTTGCGCAACACATTGGCGCCTTTGGCACGGTGCTTTTCTCGTAGAAGATCATTTTTGCGGTGATTGCGAAATTTGGAGCGAATTTGTGTGGTGATGTTCGGTCGAATCGCTGGGGGTAGATATGATGTCTCACGGAGGATATGTCGATAGAGATGGCGAGGAGGGAGGAAGTTGGGAATATTCGAGTTTGGTCGAGGCATTGTGGAAGCACGTATCACCAAGATAATAAGAAAATAGAGGCACGAAGCCTCGTTGAAAATTGCAATGGAAGATGGCAGATGCCAAAGACTAGATCTTGAAGCTTGAATTATCTACTATAAATTTCGGAAGCTGTCTGCGGTAAAACCCCGGTCGGTTGTTTATCGTTCGTTCATGGCTTCATTCATTACCTTAGTAGTTATTGCTGATGAGAAGATACCAAAGAAAAGAAAGTATGATGCGGCTTTGGTACACTGCCATAATGAAGAGCATGGACTCTAGGCATATTCGAGTCTGACAAGAAGGCGTGTTGAATTATTGCTGGGACGTCTAATCTGGAGTACAATCGTGATTAAACAAGGGTTGCTCGGTTTAACGACGGAGTAAGATACCCTGTCCATAGCAACCAAAAAACTTCAATGATGTACATGATTACCACACTGAACATTGTATAACGGAAGAGTTGTGCATAACCGTAAGGTTGACTTTGTGAAAAGTATATGATGTATTATGCTGAAACATATGGCCAAGGTTATGGCGGCCCTCGACAAGCGGTTACATTAGTGAGCTTGACAATTAACGCGTGGTTTGTAAATCAATGGTTATAAGCAAGCGTCATGTACTTGCACAAAGATGGCCAGTTCCATGGCCTGACTAGAAACAACAAAGAGCGAAGCGGTTATCATGGATTGGATGAAAGGGCATGGGCTCAGGAATGGGCCAAAGTACCTAACAAAACGTGGTGGGTCTCATGATGGACATTCAAAGGTACATTTAGCCCTGGCTCGTGCGTTCACGGCCTTTACGCGCTTTACGCGCGAGACACGGTTATGAACGCGATCATCCGCGAAACAGACACGTCTTGATTAATTGAACGCATCTTTTTTTTTCTGCCAAAGGTACTCGTCTCGTTTCGTCCACGCTCGCCAGCCGAGGGAGCGGGAACCTGCTGCAAGTGAGAGCACAACCGAACAAGTCACTTTGACGTGCATAAGCATAGTCTGTAGAGTAAAGTATTCTGCGTAGAGACAGAGAGAGTACATAGAATTACCTCAATTTATCTCGCCTTAACCAGGTGCAGAAACAACCTGCATTGGCGTTTCTTCTCATCTGTAATCTTGCATATAGTTCATCTTCTCCTGTTTTCATCTTCATCCAAACATACTGTCTATCTCTCTTACACACAAAATTAATCAAAAGCATCCATCGATCGATACCTAGTGGAGGTTCGAGTACTTATTCCTCACCGGGCCAACTGGACTATAGGCGGCTCATTACGCAAATTCCGCTAAAAGCATTGGTCCTCAGCGCTCTCCCCGCTCGTCTCTGGGGCACCTTGGAGGTACCTGAGACCCTGGTCCGGCTGCATCTCACCTCACCTGCACGACTTCGCCCTGGCCCGCCCACTATCTCCAAGTACTCATTTCGTCGGCTCTCTACTCCATCTGCATCTTCACTTTGTAACCACTCAATTTTTGAGCGCACAAAACCACTGAAACTCGACCACGAGACACATGCGCGATCCCGGGTAGCTTCTTACCTCATGCTACGATCCTCTTACACCATACTATACGACACCGGGGCATTATATTTTACCTCTTAATTCAACCTTGGCGCGTCTCCCTGTCAATTCTACATACCTTTTTGATATCTTCGCCTTCTTAGCGCTCTGATGCCATCACGCCATTGACGAGTCCTGTTTGAAACTCCTTCCTCAAGGACCTTACCACATCAACACGATAGGGGTTAATTCTCCCTTGACGCATAATGCCGTCGGCATCGCAATCGTCTCAACAATCTTTCAATATGAGTCAACAATCGCAAACGGGGATGGGTAACTCGTTCCGAGGAGGTTACAATGGCGAGCCAGAGGGTGCCACCATCTATTCGGTACAGAACACTTATACAGCACCATTGCTGTGCGATTGCTAACAACCCTGGCATAGGCATCATATTCCGGTGTGGATGTATACGAGATGGAAGTCAACAATGTCGCTGTGATGCGCCGTCGCAACGACTCATGGCTAAATGCCACTCAGATCCTAAAGGTCGCCGGAGTCGACAAAGGAAAGCGCACAAAGATTCTCGAAAAAGAAATCCAAACGGGCGAACACGAAAAGGTTCAGGGCGGTTATGGAAAATACCAGGGAACTTGGATAAAATTCGATCGTGGTCTGCAGGTGTGCCGTCAGTACGGCGTCGAGGAGCTACTACGACCACTCCTGACCTACGACATGGGTCAAGACGGAGGTGTTGCTGGACGGGGTGATTTCAACACGCCAACAAAAGAACAAGCAATGGCCGCACAAAGGAAGCGATTATATAACCAGAATGCAGACGGGAGAGCTAATGGCATCTCTGGAACATTCTTCAAGAACATCTCTACGACTGCGTCACATGCTGTTGCTGCCATCAGCAAAGCTCGCTTCGATTCGCCAGGTCCCAGAAGTCGCAATGGTCCTTCGAGAACGGCGTCTTTTAGCCGCCAAGCTTCGATGCAGAATGGAGATGATTTCCCTGGGAACTCTCAGCAAAGCTTCGCCTCCGATTACGGCCAACAAGTTGATTCGGCGTACTCAACTCAACAGGTCAACAACTCAATGCAAATGACCGAGCCAGAGCCTCCTCGAAAACGCCAACGGGTGACGATGACACCGGCCGAGAGCTTTAATGGATACGGGCAGAATATGGATATTTATGCAGCGACATACCCCGGATCGCCGACCGAACCTAATGAGTCGTTCATGTACACCCAAAGCGCTATTCACGATCGATCGCCGGTGGAGGAAGGCAACGGACCTCTGCCGCCCCTCCCTTACGAGATGTCTCCAGAAATCGAGAATAAACGTAACATGTTGATGGGTTTATTTCTGGAAACACCAGGTGCTGACCCCACAAAGCACGACATGCTTCGAGGATTTACCCCGTTGGAATTGGACATGCCAATTGACCTGCAGAGCCACACGGCGCTCCACTGGGCCGCAACCCTTGCCCGAATGCCACTTCTTCGAGCCCTTATTGCAGCCGGTGCTTCACCATCCCGCGTAAATGCGTCCGGCGAGACTGCCCTGATGCGAGCCTGTTTAGTGACAAACTCTCAAGATCACAACTCATTCCCCGATCTTTTGGAGGTTCTGGGTGGCACGATAGAGGCGCGCGATCATAAGGGACGGACAGTTCTCCACCATATTGCCGTTACCAGTGCAGTCAAGGGACGTAACGCCGCGAGTCGATATTACCTTGAGAGTCTTCTGGAGTGGGTGGTTAGACAAGGAAGCGCCCCCAACAGCCAAAATACTCAGACAAATGGAAATGGCCCTAGCAATTCTCAAGCAGCTAACCCAAAGATGGGCATTGCGCGCTTCATGAGCGAGATAGTCAACGCCCAAGACAGCGTGGGCGATACGGCCCTGAACATCGCCTCCCGGATTGGTAACCGCAGTATTATTTCTCAACTGTTGGAGGTTGGCGCTGATCCAAATATTGCCAACCGGGTCGGCTTACGACCTCTTGATTTTGGCATTGGAAGTGAAAATGCCGAAGACAAGACCAATGGCGAAACTAACGTTGAGAAGAACGGTGTTGTGGGTACAAACCAGCGCAGCCGAGAGAGCAGTGATGAGATAGTTGCTTGTAAGTTGACCATAGCCTCCATCGTTCATAAAGTCATTGCTAACCAGCATAGCCATCTCTCATCTTTTGTCAGAAACTGGCTCAACGTTCCAGGCCGAAATGAAAGCCAAGCAAGCGTCTCTTGATACCCTTCACAGTACTCTCCGTACGACGTCAACACAACTAGGCGAGGCCAGGCGAAGTCTTGAGCACCTAAGCGCTACACTTAAGAAGCAGCAATTAGCCCGGCAAAAGGTTGCCAACCTATCACACGCCCGTGAAGCTGAACAAGTGCGTTTAATGCAAGAGCAATCACGAGCTTCGCAGCCTAATCCCTCGTCATCATGGGAAACCGAGCTATCAGCTATGCTTGAGGCCGCTGACGATACGTCGGATGGGGAGTTCGGTGGTGAGGGTCTCCTCCCTTCGGCGGCAGTCCTAGAAGCCCGTATCCGTGCTGTGAAGAAGCGTTGCGAATCAACTCGCAAGATGGTATCAGCTCTCAAAGGGCGAAGCCGTGATACCGAGGTCAAATATCGTCGTGTGGTAGCGCTATGTACCGGAGTCCAAGAAGAGGAGGTCGACGCCGTCATCGACGGTCTACTCAAGGCAGTGGAAAGTGAGCAAGAAGAGCTTGAAATTAACCGTGTCAGGCGCTTCCTCGGAGGAGTGGAAGGTGTGCACTAGGATCAGCACAGTTCATCCTCTTCTCATTCTTTTCACAGCAGCCCGCTTTGCGACTTCTGGATCCTTTAATGACGACAATTCGTGTACGATTCTGGTTTGTTTATACAAGGTGCTTTTGATACCCACTGAGCCCGAGAAGCACCCCCCGCTCATGGTGGATTAGAACAATGGGCGTTTATTTTCTAGCTACGGCTCCCGTACTTTTTATCTTTTTTTGTTACCACCCTTGCTTTGAGTTTTCTATCGAGATGCTATTTGTCTACGAGAATCAGGTTGGATGATTGTTATACCTTTCTTTTGCTGGCGAGATGGATCCCAAAGTATAAAGAGAGAGGAAGGATAAGACATAGTAGTAGGCGTAGGGGGTTTTATGAAAGGTGTATAATAATTCATGACACGAAAAGCATCAGTTCTATTGACTGTTATTGTACTGTCATTCATACTGCAAATTTGTATTTGTCTGTGGCTCGAATGATGTATGGAGGTCTTGGCTACTCCTGTGTGAAGAACTCCGCTATGTTGCCCATCTCAAAACTCCAAACACCATGCAATGCCATGCGATATATACAACTGTTTCATGGGCCTATCCGTCCCGTAGAGTCAAAATCCAAAGGGGGTTTTCGAGTATTTGCCAACATCTATGCCACTCCATTGCGATACACACCCTCCCATCTCTCCTCGATGCCACCGACCTTGTTCTTCAATTCCTTTATCTCGGCATCTAGCTCGTCCACATTTCTAGACAGAGCGCTGACCTCTTCGAACCGTCTTGAACCCTGTGCGGTCTTGATCATAGATTCGACCATGAAGCGTTGTTCTTCCAAGACGACTAATCGCTCTCGAAGCTCCTTTTCTTCTGTCTCAAGCTGGCTGACGATCGTGCTTCCCTCACTAGGTGCTTGTGACGATGTCTCTGTATCCGCAAGTTCCGAATGCCGTAGACTTGATCCGGAGTGGTGATGTGAAGCGAGAAGTCGAGAGGTGGAAATGGCTGTGGAGGATGAAGCAGATGAGCGCGAGCGGAGCATCTGGGGCAAGCTCTTGAGTGGCAGCATATTTGTGTGTAGGAAGCCACTGGCATATGTATATATAGCTGCTTGAAGACGGCGCTGTGTAGGGCTTTCCGTGGGAAGGTCACGGAGACGTTTTGCAGCGGTGCCGTATTTCGCAAAACTGTCGACCAAGCGCTTTCGAATTTTAGCTGCTTCTTGGATCTGAGCGTGTGTTGGTGGAGGTGTGTTAAGATCAATCTCTCCGCTTTCTTTCTTCTCTGGCTGTAGGTTCAGCAGTACACGATGGAAAGACGGTAGAAGTTGTTGAATGCCCCGCTCAAATTGCCGTAAAGTCTCATATGCTCGCTGATCCGCAGGTTTGTGTTGTAATGAAGCTGCGAAGTCGCGCGCAGAGAATATAGTGTGCTTACAATCGCGACACATCCGGATATCTATACCAACTTGTCCGTTGCTGGCTGTTGAAGGCGGTTTCTCGTTTCCTAAAGGTGGTCTCGTCGCTCCGTTCGTGTCGCTTGATACGTTCAGTCCAACTTCCGAAGAGCACCCTGTTTGTGGATCGCCACAGACAACACGGCCACATATACGACAATGGTGCCTTCTAAACGTCCAAGATCCGAACTCCTGTTGACAAAATGGGCATTTTGGAACAGTCGCATCCTCCTCCCAGGTAACTACCGATTGTTCAATGAGTTTGCGGGGGTTCTTCTGTCCTGCTAACGATGTTACTGGACCAAGCAATGATCCATTCGACTGTAATAGTTTTTCAGGGGGGTTCGCTAATAGTTTTGTGAGTTTTGTTAATCGCTTCTCAAGCCTCGAGATTTCCAAATTCTGTCGTTCGACCTTCTTCCTTCTTATTTCTGCGAACGTATTGGTGTGATCCGTCAAGACACCCTGATGGTCGTTATATCCTTCTCTTGATTTAAAGCATGTCTCGCATACTCGTGCCCAATAACCGCGAACCGGCTCATGTTTTGCGCTTCGACTCAACTTCATCTGGTACATGGTATGTTCCTCGCAGAACAGTCGTCCACAATGTCGACAGTTAATGCTCCCGTTCAACGGTCCCAGACTCCTTCCACATGTCGGATCGGTGCATAAATCATAACTTGAGGAGCGTTGCCAATGTTGTCTTGCAATGAGTTCGTCGGGATCGATAGGACCTTCGAGGGGGTTCTTTCCAGCAGCAGTCGAAGAGGGAGGAGCGACAGGAACGGACTCGTTTGACTCGAATACGTCTAGGCCTCGGAGTTTTTGGTTTATTAGGGAGAGGGGCTGGAATCGTTTGGCCTTGAGGACCTGCTTGTCGAACCAGGTCTTGACTTCATCCTGTTCTTCCTCTGGTAGCTCTTGGTGGGTATCATCAATGTGTCGATTTAGTTGCAGAAGAGTCATCTATTGGCACACCAGTCAACACAAAACTTCGCCTGCGGAATCTCAAGTTCTCACCATTTCCTCATTACATATTGGACATACAAGGGCGCCGCTGTCTGCAGGCCCACCCTTCCCTTGAGCGCCAACGCTGATGCTATTTCCAATGTCCTGGCCGGACAGATCTGGTGAAATACCGCTTATGGGTGGTGATATTGAAGACGAAGCTATCGATATACTGCTTTCTGAAGCTGCTAACGGGCTTGCAACTCGAGGCGCATTCGCAACCGGAGGTGTCGGGGGAGCAAGGCCCCTGCCGCTTCCTAGGACACGGCCGCCGCCCAGTTTGCGGCCCGACATGATGAATTATTCTCGAGGCCAAGACCAGATCTAAAATAGAGAAAGAGTGCGACCGCAGTTGGTCGAGCTCAGCCACGAGCTGCACCGCTGTGGGAAGTATGTAGATAGTGAGATTGGTGGAGGATTGAGGGGAGACATGGCTGGGCTGACTACCCAGTGGCTTGGTGCTCATGTCAGATAATGAGATACTTTGCTCTCGGCGCTGCAAAAGCGGTGAACAAAGTACCGTCATAGCATGCGTCATACCAACCTCCAAGCAGTTAGCTCTAATTCGCTTCCTCCCGTTCCCCGTTAGCGGTCTTATCGTAATCCTGGCAGCTCCGATAAGAATCTACCTTTGTCACCTTTACTTTACCTTACCTTACCTTACCTTACTTAGTCGATGGGGAAAAATGACCCCCATTCAGAAGCCGACATCAGCCCAGCCGGCGCTGGAATCTCCGGCATCTCCTCCCGCATCTTCTACTCCGTCTTCTGATTCTTCTACTCCTGCTTCTGCTACTTCCACCCCAGCCCCAGCAGCAATGGCAAAGACATTCCCTCCTGTCCAGCCTGGAGGCAGTTTAATTCTGGCATGGCAAATCAAGCACAAGAAGGTGCTTGTTGTCGGCGGTGGTGAGGTACGTCTGAATCATCACATGCTATGCCGAGACTCGAAGCGCAGGGCTTCTGAAGCGCTCATCGACCAAGATTTTACGGCGCAATCAACTATTCATCATTTCTGACAATGCTTCACAGGTCGCCGCTGGTCGGATCCTTAACTGCCTCAACGCCGACGCCAATGTTACTGTCGTGTGCCCCAAGTCCGGCCTCAACCCCGAAGTCGCCTTTCGAGTTAGCGAAGGTCAAGTCGCCCATATCGACCGAGTGTTCGAGCCCGAAGATCTAGATGGAGCGAGTATGGTTCTAGTCGCCATCGATGACCCTGCCGCCTCGACTGTCATTTGGAAGCTTTGCAAGGAACGACGAATTCCTGCCAATATCGCCGATGTGCCTCCTGAGTGCGACTTCTACTTTGGTAGCATCCATCGCGACGGTCCGCTACAGATTATGGTCAGCACCAACGGCAAGGGTCCAAGGTTGGCGGCAGCTATTCGGCAATTCATTGCCAAGCAACTACCGAAGAATGCTGGTAATGCTATTGAGACGATTGGTGAGCTACGGCTTAGATTAAGAAAGATGGCCCCCAAGCCTGAAGATGGACCCAAGCGTATGCTCTGGTAGGTTATTGCTGGCGACCCGACGTGTACTGTGCTGACAAACACGATACAGGATGTCTAAAGTTAGCGACACCTACAAGTGGGACGAGATGTGCGGCCTTACAGACGAAGATATGGACAACCTCCTCCTTTTCTACCCTGCGAACAAAGTCCCTGCGATGGACGTGCTGCAAGCTCTCCGCGGAGGGGTCGACGTTAAGAAACTCGACGTCTTCGATGGTTCATTCGGCTTCAGTGTCGGCGCGTAGATTTAACAAAGCATATAGCCCGGGATATCTAGTAAACGGCATGGACAGAGACGCGTTGCGGAATATTGTACGATGTAGACACTGTTTTATTTTGGCTCAAGGTGTATATACGGATTGGATATTGTCACTCCCACGTCTTAAAGACGCGCGAGATACTTTCAGAGCAACTTTTGCATCGGGATGGGATTTCAAGGCAGTTCATCAGTCGCAGAAACATTTAGGGAAAACACACTATCATTACAAATCGCTGTAGTTTCACAGAACTTATAAACACATCCTCCGCTTGATGTCTACCTATTCGTCTTTCAGATAATTTTTACAGTGCTGTTTTACGCTTCGAACCAGAAACAATTCAAGCTCTGACCCATTCGGGTTGAGGATCATGAATGTCGAGATACCCAGGCAGTTGACGCCAAGTACGAAAAATGAAACACGGAGCATAAGGTTCACTCAGCAGCATAATGCCACGCCAAAAAGATCAGGAGCCTCCTTTAGTCATCATTAACTTTTATTAAGACGGAGTTTTATCAGTCCCGCCTTTTCACTGATCTGTGATCTATTCTATATCGTCATGCCTCATAAGTTGGCAGGTAGGTTGCAAAATAATCCGCACACCATGGAGGCTTGACAAAAAGACTAGCCTAAGCCCTTGGCTAAGTCGCCTAAAGCTATTCTAGGCTCTTTTGTCATCCCTTATGCTTTAGTGTGGTGGGAGGGTTAGTGTGCGGGTTATTTCCTGAACCACCTGGTTGGTATCATAAATAAACTTCTTACAGCTTGAGAACGACCTTGTGGGTAGCGCTCTTCTCCTTCTCGTCGCCGAAGACATCAATGTCCCAGCCAGGCTTGTCTAATAGGTTGTCAGCATGAATTCGTAAGCTCGAGATTGGCAATGTGGACTTACAAGTCTTGGGAATGTTGAATCGCTGAGGCTTCTCGCCGAACTTGTTAAGCTCCTTGATAGCCTCCTCGTCGAGCTCAACCTCCTCGAAGTTGGAGCGAATGCGAGCGGGGGTAACGGACTTGGGGATGACAACGTGGTTGTCGAGGGTGGACCAGGCAAGGATGACCTGGGCGGGTGTGACCTCCTTGCCCTTGGACTTGCTGAGGCGCTCAGCAATAGCCTTGACTTCAGGAGTGTTGATGAGGAGAGGCTCGCCCCAGCTGTTGTTGCCGAAAGCGGAGTAGGCAGTCAGGATGATGCCCTTCTCCTGCATGTATTTGACAAGCTCGGGCTGAGGGAGACGAGGGTGACGCTCGACCTGATTCATGGCGGGGGTGACACCGGTGTCCTTGATAATTTGTTCAAGCTGATGAATGGGTTAGCCATGTGCCGGGATGAGAAAGGGGTTCAAAGCTTACCATCTCCTGGTTGAAGTTAGAGACACCAATGGAGCGGACCTTCTCCTTGGGCAGCTTGGTCATGGCTTCCCAGGTCTGAGAGATAGTGACGCCCTGATCAAGAGCGGTCTTGCTATCGTCGCCCTCCTTCAAGGGGAAGAGCTCGTTACCGTTCTTGAAAGCGACGGGCCAGTGGATCAACCAGAGCTGTTGGCGGTTAGCTGTGTTTCTGCGTAGTATTGCGACTTGAACTTACGTCAAGGTACTCGAGACCAAGCTCCTCAAGGGAGTCATCGAGGGCACCAGCAACCTCCTCAGGACGGTGCTTGTTGTTCCAGAGCTTTCCGGTGATGAAGATGTCTTCACGCTTCAAGCCGGGGACATCGTTGAGGGCCTTCTTGATACCCTCACCAACTTCACGCTGGTTCTGGTAGATCTTGGCAAGATCGAGGTGACGGTAGCCGGCCTTCAGGGCCTCGTAGACACCGTTGCCGACCTCACCGGGGGCGGCTTGCCAAGTGCCGTAACCGATTTGGGGGATCTTCCAACCGGAGTTGAGAGTGACAGTTCGACCGAAAGACATGATGCTGTGCGTGTGTATGCTGTGATAGTTGTGTGGTTGAGCAAGAATGGAGAGAGAAGGGCCCAAGTAGAGAAGGAACGAGGGGAGGGAATTTATAAGAAGGAGCGCGCCTAGTCAACGTACTTACCTAACAAGCCATTCATTACTATGACAACAGCTGAGGAAGGACCCAGATGATTGCTATCAACGCAGGCTACACGATACCCACAATAGCTTCCTCATTGTGCTACAGTACGCTGTGTTGCGTATCGAGAACCCTGGTGGTGACGGAGCTTCCCCCACCACGACAGCTCATTTACAATGGAGCTGTGTTAGCCTCATACTCTGATAACTGGACTAACCAGTTACTCATGATACCAGAAGGGGCAGCTCCGAAGGCCGAAGAAACTCAATGATTCGCCATTCAAGGCATCTATCGAGAAGCTTCTACAAAACACCAACCACCAAGTGTCGTCGTACCTATCATCAAACACGAGTAGCAACACGCGGGGCAATTCAATGCGGCAATGCCCCACGTTGAAACCAGAATCCCATGTCCTGAATGAGATCACTCGCCCCATTCATGAGCTAAAAAGCCCGCATTTTTCTAGTGCGATTGCGCTTCCGCTTGTTGCGATTCGCATGAGGATGATATCAGTGCTTTCATTTTTTTTCTCTCTCTTTTGCCTGTGGGGAAGAATAGCAAGCTTTCGGTCTAGTTACCCCGAGTCATTTAAAAATGTCACTTCCAATACCAAATTCCTAACTGTCATTGGCACGGCTATAGTTTTGGGGGCGTTCTAGTGAAAATACCCTGAAGAAATGGTGCTTTTTCATGTTGTCATGAGGGGTGAGAGGGGACAATTGGGAAGCCATGATATCCTTTTTCATGGGGTAAATATTGGAGGCGGGTATAATTGGCCCATACCAACAATGGTTTCATGATGTTGTTGAATTCTAGAAAGAAATTATTGCTGTGCCTTACTCGTGCATTGCGTTACTGCCGTGCAACCACACATAACTCCTATCATTCATCAGCCGCATTTATGAGCCGATTGAAGAAAACAGAAGTCCAGCTGGAGCCTGTGGTTGTTCTGCTTCTGCTTCTGGCTCGGGTCCGACGTCCAATTCAGCCTCTGGATCAACGTCCATGTCCTGAACCAGCCCGCCGGCAGCTTCAGCATTACCATCGTTGTCTGATGGTAGCGCAGTGTCTGGGGCAACGTCCTGGTCAGGCACGTCTTGCATCTCCGCATCTTGGATCTCTGAAGCCCGCTGTCTGGCTTCTTCTTGCTCCTTACGCCTTGCATCCAATGTCTTCTTTTTTGCCTTCCTCTTCTTCACACAACTTTTCATCTGTCGTTTCGAGGCATCTATCATAGCTTGAGCGAACTTGACCTCATCGGTCACGAAATCATACATGTTAGATGATTTAGAACCCTGCGCCCAGGGCTTCTTCAACCTCTTTCGGTTCTGTTTGCTCAACTCGCTCATGGATAGCCTCAGGTCTTTCCATAGTCCTTGGTAGTGTTTGCGGTCAGCTTCAGGAGCATCGCTCAGGGTATTCCATGGCTGTTCGTCAGGATGGAAAGGCCACTGATCATTCTTAATTCCCATGTGTCTCGTCAGACGCTCTAGTGCCTCATTTGAGACCTTGAACGAAGTTTCTGCTCTGTATTCGTATTGCAGGTTTTTCTCCTTTGTTGCGAGAGGGTAGATGAGGCCTTTCAACAACGATGAGCCAAAACGCTTGATATCGCCTCTCGCAGCGCCATAGGAGTTCTCGTTACGAGTTCCAATTCCCTGCATCTCGTCGAGAAAGCTGAACATGCGTTTTATTCGCTTATCTGGGACATGCTTTTCTCCAAATGAACAGCCATCCAGAGACATAAGATCGTAGGACCCGAATTTTTGAAGCATGCTCGAGAATCGACTACGAAATCTCAGTTCGTAGTCGCCATCCCAACTTATACCTCTAAACACGTGAGGTAACTGATGATCCATGTGATCCACGATTTCTGAGAGTATATGCAGGCTTCTGACATTGTCTCGGATGAGATCGGAAAACTTTTCTCGTGTTTCCTTATCATCTTCGCACTCATCAAAATATCTCAGTATTCGGGCTGTTGTTTTCCGAATGCCCACAAAGGTCGTTGATTCTTTGTTTGAGACGAAATTCTCAATGAGCTCAAGAACCATACGGGGTACCTCTAGCCGTTCGCTAGGTGATGCCTGATTTCGAAAGTTGAGCTCAATATCCGGAGTGTCGTAATACCCGTGTTTGACCAGATCGGCTGGCTTTTTGTCAGCGTTGGGGATGCAGTAAGTGTCGCGCATGGGTGGTGAAGCTGCATGAATCGCTTTCTTGCGAAATTCAAAAATGTAAAACGCAGCGGCCTGTCGGATCAAGAAGTGAAGTGCTATGTGAAGTTGCAGCTGATCCCCGGCAGCCTTTTCTCCGCATAGTTGATCCCTCCAGGCTCGAACTTCCTTGCCTCCTCCAACATATTCTATATGAGTCGGTTCAGGGAGGCTTTCCTCCTCAATTATACGGACGGCGCGAACGTTTCGCTCAATAGTATCCCAGATGAAGAAGTCGAAGAAGGCCCTCCGAAGAACATTCCTCATGCAGTCGAGATAAAGGGCATGGCGCATGCGCTCGTCGTCATAGTACTTTTGAATATACGGGCCTGACCTGGCTTCATTATACCCGACTCGTATATTGTTCCAGTGGTGCTCTTTTTCTTCAATGACCTTTCTGGTGAAATAGTCTGGGTCATCGAACAGAATCCTGATATGCTGCTCGGCTTCACTCCTCTGATTCGCGAGCAGATTCTGATACCTGTGGAAATTGATGGCATCGTGACCTGGCTCGTATTGCCGTATGGACTCTATGTCGTCTAGAGTTTCGATTTGTCTTTTCCCTCTTGCCGCCTCAATGGTTTTTGCTGCTGCAGTTTCGATGTCCACGATTTGCTGATGAGTAAGGCTGCTGAGAGGATCGTAGACAGGCTTCTCTTTTGCGATAAGAAGCATCTGTTCGCAGAAATTGGTTAGAAATAAGTATGTGATAGCTTGTGATTGCAGAGTGAGCCATGCACTCATGCTGTTCATCAACAGGCCTCGCCTCTTGGTATCGATATAGTCCTCAAAGCGATCTTCGTCCCATTCCCGGTGCGAGTACCAGAAGACAGGTTTCAACGGGAACCCAGGCTCGTCTTTGTCGGTGAAACTTTTGAAGTAGACCTGAGCTGTAGGATCGCAGGCACCAGATAGGATCTTTGCACGCTCTCCAAGGAACATGCTATGATGGTCCTTGTAGGCAAATTCCCGAGGAAGAAATCGGGCACGATGGTGTATAAACAAGAGCAGGTTGAGCGTGTTCGTCAGATCTAATAAGTTTATGTGAGGGACCAGAAAGCTAGCTCTGTGCTTTTCCAGAAATCCTTCCACATTGTGGTTGAACTTGACCTTGCCGCTAGTCTTTGGGCTAGGTTTCCTTAATCTCTGGAACTTTTCGTCGTCTAGAAGAGCATCTTCAAAGGCCTTTCTGTCATCCACGTAGTTGGCCCCATTTCGATAGAGCGGAAAGTACCGATCTCCTTCAGCGACCTGTGCCCAGTTGTCGCAGTGAAAAGACCCGGACTGACCTGTGAGATAAACCAAAGCAAATACATCAAGATCCGCGGAACGGTTTGGTGTGATACTGCCGTCGGAGTCTAGACGGAATCCGCTTGTCATGTCGCCAGGCTCTGTCGCATGCTTGTCGTTGTAAGTGTCTCTGGCTGCCTCCCAGCTGATCTTCAAGTAGTGTTCAATGTCGAGAGTCTTCCCATTCTTGTCCTTGATATCTCCTTGTGAAAGTTTGAGAATGGCGTTCTGAATCACCCCCTCACTGCCCAGTACTAGTTTGTTCAATTTGAGCCACCGCTGCCCAACCAGATTACTGTGACGTATCATTTCGTATTCGAATTCTTTTCGAGACCTGCCTGGATCGAAGGGTGGCCAGACGGCATCATGGCCATGGCCATGAAAAGCGCACAAACGGCGGTTAGTTGGCATAGGAATGCCACCACCGTGCCTATCTGCGCGCGCATGTTCTTCTGTGCTGGCCTTTTTGAGCTCTGGGTGATCCGAGTGACCTATGTTGAAGAACGCAGTGGCGTTTCCAAGTTGTATCGCATGTGTATACTTCTCTCGCATAACTGCCACTTGCAAAACACGTCCTCTTCCATCATTAACGCGGACAGAGCCAGCTCCTGTCAAGCTTTGAGGATCTCTGGACATGACGTTGCGAGTACTTTCTTTTTGGAATTAAATGACACGACACGCTATTCTCGTCTCTGAGTATTCGTTATGCACTGTTTCAAAGATGGAACTGACAAATTTGTAGAAGGGGTTACTCAAACGATGAAGAGAAGGTAAGTAAAATGATAGCAACGAGCTAGGACTTTAGGAGCCCAGTAACTAATATTACTTATATATTAACAGATCTTCCCATAGCAAAACACTATGTAAGAGTAGCGTGTGCTAGAACCCTTCTTTTTGGTATCTCTAACCAACAATATCACAGGGCATGAATAAAGAGACAAAGAATGGGAGTTCGAGACTAATACTAGCTGCCCGGAATAGCCTCGAGGGTCAAGTTCTTTGCCATTTTGGACTTTTACACAGATCCATCCCTTGTTGTATGTCAAGCCACGCATCCATTGTCGTGTGGAAGCCCGGCTTGCAATGTTCAATGATCAAATCCAGTGAACAGTCTTTGAGTAAAACTCCTTTGTTTTTTATGTTAGCTGCGGATTGAATCAATCTTTATGGACAAAGTATCGAGGAGGTACATTGAACCGGCCGTCAATCTTCTTTGTTCCAAGATGAGGGTGGCTGTCGGTGCATGAGTAGCTGTCATCTGGTAAAAAGCGCAGTGTAGGTAGATATACATAATCAATCTGTAATTCAACACGACTGCAGAGCCGTCCATTGAAGCTCATCATGAGTAATCTGTGACCTTTGTGCGGGAGGCATTAGGCTATATTCCTTTCACAAAGTCGTGGAGCTTGACGATAACTGTCACCACGAGGATATCCTCGAGTATTTTAGTTGCCAAGTGCTTCCAAACTGAGCTGCTGCCCTTGAAAGAAGTTCAGCGGAGATAATATAGCGAGGGAATACAAGGGTGTTGTGGGAAACATGCCCGGTATATACGCTCTCTTGATGGGACGACGGAAAAGTTCATGTATCACAAGTGATTAGAGACAGTAGCTTAACCAATTGCAAAGTACATTGTGATTCAGGGAGATAAATGAGAAGGAAAGACTCTCTTATTACCCGTCCGAGTGGTGTTATACTGGCCTTGAACTTGCAAAAGGGAGACGAAAACAATCTCGAGATGTTCCTTGCCACTTAAACACGGCCTGCTAAGCTTAGTCATATTTTTGTGCAGTTAAGAGAAAGCAGCCATGAGCCCGTGCACTACCTGCCTTTCCCCCCCAAGTACTGTATCATCTCCAATCAACGGAATTCTTTCGCCGTTTAGATATTGAAGGCAACATTAATCTTTTTTTTCAATCTTTCCATATTACCTTATCCTACTCAGGTACCTGCCCGGAAAGTTCATGGCTAGCAGCTCATGGTGCTTTGCTTATAGTCACGTGCAGACGTGTCAATAGAGACGCGACACCAATATCAGATGCGCTGCATATCTGAAGTCAAACAGACATCACCAGAATAATCTTCTTGAGAAAATGGCTCGTCTCAGTGCTCAGGGTGCTGGTGCTGCTGAAGTCCAGCATTCGCCAACACAATCAGTCAATACCACCCCTGATAGCACAAACGAAGACTCAGTACCTCCCTTCTTCAACACAACGTTCTCACCCTATCGCGTTTCGCCTCTGCATGTCGGCAAAACTAGGCTCAACAAACAGCGGCTTCAGGTTCTCTCTAGTCGTCTGCGCGACACTCTCGTTGGCGACGTGGTTCGTGGCATTCAGCTCAGACTGGAAGCGACAAATACGACTTTGGGGCAGGTCGGATCCCTCAAAAGAGTGCAGATTGAATGGTTTCGTGCGGGCACTCTCTTAGGCGAAGAAGTCGTTGAAGATGAGCTTGAAGTTCCACGTGGCGATCAGGGCAATCTTCCAGATGATCAGAAGCAAGGGTTGTGGATCAGCATAGAACACGAAACTGCTGCCTATGCTGCAATCCTTTTGCCTGGACTCTCCAACTCCTCAGCATTGCGGCAAGAGGAAGACCAGAATAAATTCCTTCATCTCCCACTGTTATTAATGCGCATGCCTCAACAACTCAAGGGTGTTGTGGCTGACTGGCTGGCTGCCTCCTTCGATTGCCGCGTAAGTCGAGCTACATTAGGAACAAAGACGATCCTTGGTGTTTGGGAGAGTTGGGTTGCAAACAATGGTGTCAATGGTCGAGATAGCGATTTGACTGTCACTCTTGCGTTCAATGCGCCTCTGCCAGCCAAGAGCAGCCCGACAACTATCGCTGGGGATCAACCTGAAAATGAAAAGATTGCTAGTCCAGGGCTTCGTTCAATTGACATCACCGTTTCTGCTCAAGACCTTCGACGCTTTGTGCGAGCTGGCGAAAAAGGCCAGGCCTTCAAGGAAACCACGTGGAAAGGAGATGCCCGCGAGCGTCGCAGACTTGCTGGAGGTAACACAGATGACGGATGGGCCTGGCAAGAAAAAGACCCTTCTGAGGCGTCACCTTTCACCGAAGCTCTAGCAACCTACCTGCATCACCACCTAGCACTCAATCTCTTCCACCCAAGTGTCCATGTTACCCAAATATCTTGCTCTGGGTTCGTGCTTAGTCAGGGTCGAATCAAAATCTTGATGCCTGGCGAAATCAATCCCAGCCTTTCCCGCGCCGCTTGGTCATTCGTGGCGCAACTTGGACAAAGAGTCAGGGGTGAACAGCTGCCGCAGGTATTTTGGGCACAATTTGATGGTTGAAAGGACTTGAAAAGTAACAAGCATTCGAGTGCTTTACCAAGTACTTGGTACCGTCTTTATGGCAGTGACCGATGCGTCAGGAACCCGTCCTTTGTTCGGGCCACACTTGGTCAAGGGGATCATCGTTGCTATCAACCAACTAAGCTTTGAAGAGCCGCAAGGCAGAGAGAACCAAGAAGTGAACCGTGGAACATTGACAATCGACAATCATCGTTTCGGGCAAACCGAGACATGTATAACCCCCGCGTCATGTGTCGTTGCACTGAGGGGATGATGTGCTTTTACTGGGAAATTCGATCATGAGTCGCAACAGTACCCAAAGCAAACTTTTCCTTTAAGCTTGAAATGGACTTTGATCAGGTTTCTTTATCGTGGAACCGAGTTACAGCATCACGATCCACAATAATGTCGAAGTCATCGGACGCATCTGGCTACTGGGTAGTCTTGCACTTTTAGCCCCCATAGAGGGCTGTGGCATTGATCCATGCATGACCTCGACCTCGATACTTTTGGTCAGCAATCCTACGTACAATCTTCGTCGAATGCGGCATGCTGATCACAGCTGAGTTCATAAGAGGAAGCAAAGTGTTATAGTCTGTTGCTGCAGAATTACAAGCCGCAAGAGTAAAAGACATGTCGAGGCTTATTGCTCGAGAAGGAGACTTGTCTGCGATGTTGAAAATGCGCGACAATAGAGTACCAACATCTTTCTCGGTTGTATTCGGCCAAATGAGAACATCGGATTATCGCAGGGCTGTGTTACTCTGTGAAGGATGGGTGGGTGGAGATGACGATCGGGAACAAGTCACTTGGGGTAACTTTGCACATTATTAATCTTGCGCGTATGGGTCATGGAAGATGAGAAGTTCAGATACCGCCGTTCAACACTATGAAAGTTGTTCAGGTTCTTGCCACGATCAATGTCTTGAACTGTGCTTTGCATCGAGTTTAGTACAGTTGAGGATAAACAATTCTGAACCAAGTGCTTGGATATGTGGTGTAAGATCGATGACCAAGTAGCTGACGGGGCTACAGCAAAATCCCTGTCACGCATATAAGGCTCGGAATAAGGATGTAAATAAAGCTGACGCCAAGGTCTTAGCTCAACATGCCGCGAATAAGTCCCGCCAAATATACTGGACCAGAAAAGATGTCAGCATTTGACACATCACCAGATTTACTTGAGGCTCAACATCTAATCTTGGATGGATGGACCTTGGTATCTCATCTATTTTGGTTTCTTTAAGCTGGCAGAGCACTTCCCAGATGTGGAAGTCCACCTTAGTAGGCTGCAATAGCCTTCCTGTTTCAATTCAAACAAAGAGATGCACTCGACATTTTGAAGGTACACTATTTCTTCTGCGTTCGATGCGTGTAAAATGACCTTGTCATTCCTCAGTCTCTGTGAAAAAGCACCATGATCCGAGCTTCAGATGGCGTTTGGTGGCTGAGATGAACGCCTTTGTCTTCAAAGTGTGACACATGGTTGCTAATTTCCTATCTTTGGATCTTCTTTCTTCAGAGTGCAACTACCAGAGCTCATGCAGGCTGATCCTACTTGTCCATTATTTGCCAGAAAGGCCGGACACGAGAAGGATCGTCACGCAACTAATACGCATAGGTGTGGACACACGAGTGTAGGGCAAAGCGAGAATACTACCTCCACAAGCTCTAGTTACTATTACCACAGTTCTGACAGCCTGAGTCTAGACGTGTACGCTTTTAGTGTGGAGGCTCATGCTGATGCGATCTACGGCTGTGTCAAGGCTTTGAGGTAATATCTTCCTACTGAGATGAAGATAGCGTAGAACTATCGAATGGAGTCGGACCCCATTCAATACAACCCACGTTGCCATGCATTGGGGTGAGCCCGTGCAGGTTGGGCTTTGGGGACGGTAAGTGGGCTACTTTGCTTGACTTCAGGCTGTTCTGTCGATGAAAGAAAGAGATGCAGAGCCCCGTGCTCGCTTACTTTCTGAGATCGTTCTGTTTACCTTCCTCGGTCCTTTTCTCGATCACCCTCGTCCTTTTATCTCTCGCATAGAGCAATCGATTGATCAACTCTACCAAGACCATCTTCCTATTTGACCGATACTATCGTTGAGGAAGAAATAACGTCAAGTGTTCAAGATGTCTGAAGCTCGCACATACTTTGGTCTATCTTGCACGAACGGAGGAAAGTTCTACATTTGCGAGGACGATGATACTCAATTTGTAGGGTGCTGTGTTAACGATCCTTGCGGCAAGAACAACGGCACCTGTCCTGATGGCGATCTACGCGCCACAACTTTCGACTCTGACAAGTATAGCGAGATCCCAACGCAAGACTGTGACAACTCCCAGGGCGTTGATAACTGGTACACGTGTGCTTACAACGATCCGCCTTTTCTTGGATGCTGCAGTCAAGCTCCGTGTGGGGAAGAAGGCTGTCCAAGGGATAGATTGGTCCCAGCCAAGCTATCAGCGAAGGAGAACAACAGATTGAACTTCCTTCAGCCCAGAGGTAGTGAAAGTGCAACCGCATCCAGCGCTTCCGAGACGGCTTCTGCTACTGCTTCAAGTACATCCGCGGCTGATGCGGACGAGGACGGCGGGTTGACTACAGGGGCTACGGCTGGTATTGCTGTGGGCGCTTCGGTGGGAGGGTTGTTGGTGTTGGTTCTTGTGGCCTGGCTGTTCTGGTGGAGGCCCCGACAGAAGGAGAAGCATGAAAAGGCTCTCCAGGCAGCTTCGACTGCATCCGCACCTGGGCCAGCAGTGAACGAGCATCCGCGGTCACCCATGGGCGGACCTACCCATCACGGAACATTCGCTGCTCATTCTCCGATGAGCGGCTATCAACGTAAAATACTCTGCAAACACGTCACATAATCGTATACTAACTGATCTTAGAATCATTCAGTTCAACGCCCACGGTTATGAACCCGCACCATAGCGGTATATCCTCAATAGACCAGTTCCAGAAGTACTCGCCTCAATTCTCTCAATCCGAACGACCGCAGTCCTACGGGCAATTCTCAGACCACGGGAACTATGCAAATAGCCCTGGCCTTCCGCCCTACCAGCAGCCGTATCACCAACCGCAGATGGCAGCTGTGCAGGAGATGGATGGTACTACGACGGTGCGACAAGAGATGAGTGCTGGCCCGGAGCATCATATGCAGCGGAACCCAAGTATCGGTCCGGAGATATTGAATGTGAACCAGCCACAGCAGGGACTGAACGTTACGAAATGAGATGGAGGTTACGATTCGATTGAAGAGGGTTGCAAATTTGAAAAATTTTAATTAGGTGATTACTGGTGCTACAAGACGCTGACACGGATGATTGCATCTGATCATTGGGAGGCGTTCTTGGGCTGTGTTACGATATTCATTTACACAGCGTTGGCTTGGATTTATTATCTTCAATACCTTTGTATTTACTTGAGATTATTTATTACTATTTAAAAATACACACATTTGACTCATTATTATATGCCTAAGTAGATATAAGGTCTCTGTGTATCGTCCCCTATCCAGATGCGCAAGGCTCTCCTCTCTCATAGCATTCGTCATTGCTTAATTAGCTTATAGGTCTGGTGTTTGAACGACAACAAATTCTTGTTACGGGAAAAAGCAATGTGCGAATTATGACGAAGAGTGTGTTTCGCGTAGTAACTTGAGAGACTATGGCATCCCTTCTCTTTGACATTTGCTTGCTTGAAAGTTGAAATGGCGTTTTATGTATACACTTTGAGGGTTCGCAAAGCAGGCAATGTGCGACAGGAGAAAGGCTGAAGCTGTTGATCGAGATGGTAAACTCGGAGAGAGTCAGAAATAATATGCTCATCCATACACCTATTTAATGGGTGTATATGTGTCGTTTATTACTGTCGTAACCCCAGAATTGTGCATGACTAGCTATGTCATCCAGAGCTCCATACTGGGTGCAGATCCAACCACACAGAGCCAGGCACTGGGCACCCAAAAATCCCCGCTCAACGATTGCCCAGACTTCAGGAACATGGAAATGGCCTTGTTTCCATGGAACATGACATAACCCGTCTGGGAGGTGGGAGGACAAAACGTCATGGCCTTTTTGATACTATAGTAATACTGAGAGATGGGTATAAAGAGGGAGTGTCGTTCTGCAGCAGGACGTTGATCACCATCATTTTTGAAAACAACACCCAAAAGACTTTCATACTACTTTTTTTATACCAAAAACATATAACCCGCAATAATGGACTCTGCTGGAAACCGATCTGTCATGTCCAATGATATGCAGGAGCTTCGCTCCGGAAAGGAGGAGATCTCCCACAAGATCCAGGGCCACAAGGCAAACCTGTCCAACCCCAGTAAGATACCCTCACTATGGATCTCAAGGTTATGTATACAGTTGCCTAATAAATGACTAGACACAAGCGAGGCTAGCAAGGAGAACAGCAAGAAGGAGATCGAGGCTCTTGGTGGCGACGCCAACCACTACGGCCAGGAGAGCGACCCCCGAAGCAAGAGCGCTGCTGAAAACCTCGAGGGCAGCCGAGCTGCTTAAATAATTTCGACTATTAATCTTATGATATCCATGGAATAATAATACTTGTTAAACTTGTCTCTGGTGGCCTGGCTTATTCTTTGTGACTGTTGTTTTATTAGGCCAGTGAACCTTTGCTGATATGACATGGTTTGTTTCAATCTCCGTCTTGATCAAGATGCTATTCCCGGCTCCGAACTCGGATCCGAAGGTTCATGCGATGAAGCGGAGTTCTGTCTCAAGCTTCTTCGACTGGGGTTCACTTCTACAAGTGTTGTTGATATGAGGATTGCGTGTACAGAGAGTGTTTGTCAACCCGTCTTACGTCCTCCAGCACTCGTCATCAAACATCTCCATCCTCCATGTCAGCCACAGGCACAGGCACAGGCACAGGCACAAACAACACAAAGGGTTCAATCCTTTTGTTTACCATGTCCGTCTCGGTCACTCGTGCGCGCGTGGGAACGCACGCGAGTAATACTAAGGCGCGCGCCAGGCATCTCTCTCCCTCAACCCGCGAATTTAGGCTCAACAAAGTGACATTTCGCTAACACTTGGTCCGTGTTTCATTGCTCAATGAAACGTGTGCTTGCAGTATTGGGCATAGCATGTCGGCAAAGACGGATGATCGGCACAGAATACTGTATGGTAACAAAAAGAGGTCTAACGAGTTTTGGAGATGGAGCATGTCGAGATGAGCAGGAGGAAGAGATTTGTGCATCAAGTGATGGGTAATCTGACACCACTGGCTTGAGGATGGGGTTGTATTGCACCGTATTATCATCTTTGGTCTCAAGTCTTGCAATTGAAGCATCTCCTTAACAGCAGCTGGATATCTTTTGGATGTATGGATACCAACCAATGAATTGACAAGGAATGTTTCATGCCATTAAATTGAAAATGGGTCTTGGCGGCGCCATTGACACAGAGAAAAAGAAGAAAAAAAAAGATAGTGACACACACCTGCAATCTATTTCCGTTCCATAACCGGCTGATCGTGCCGGGGCTGTAGATCCTAGGTAAGAGAAGAGTCCAAAACACATCAAAACAAATTTCAATGAAATATTAACGTAACTAAAAAAGATCTACCTACTACTACAGTAGATTAGACTACTGGTTCCAGTTCATTCAGCAAACTGGGAAAAGCTAAGAAAATTATTCTATTGTGCCTAGGTAAAGTTAAGGAATTCATCAAGAGGTCAAACATTAGATTGGATTGGGAATCATCGGACGGACTACCGGCAGTCAAGCTCAAGGAATTCACTCAAAGCGGTCAAGTACAATCTCTTGGCTTTCTTTTCTCATGCAAGTCAAGACGATTAAAGCTCAAGATGAATTTACATAAATTACCTTGCATACATACAATAAGGACAGTCTAGTAGCATAGCATCCGTCTTTAGTCCGGTTGCCACAGAGCCTCTTTGTATTCCAAATTCTCCGTTGTATATCTATCTACCTGTTCCCGTCTCATCCCTATTTACCTCTTTTTTTTTTTCCTCTCGTCTGTTTGGCTCCGGCCCTTTTAATTTTTTCTTGCTCCAGCCGTTAGCAAGGACCAGGATCATCTCTTGAGGCAAGCCAGGCCAGGCTACCTACGGGATAAACCATCATTTGTCTGTCTGTGTGTCTGTTCGTTCACTCGTTTATTTACTTATTTATTTGTTCAGCCTTGTCATCTTTTCTATTCTGAAACTCTTCTGCCAGGATTATTTAATTCCACGATACTTTGGCCTCAAAATGAAGGTCGTGGTTACAGGGGCGACCGGATTGGTCGGCAATGAAATCGTCAAGCAATGTCTCGCCGATGCGCGCATCACAAAAGTCGTTATCCTTACTCGAAAGGCTGTCTCGATGGATATCGAGAGTCACCCAAAGGCGGATGTGATTATGGTTCAGGACTTTTCGCGGTATTCCGATGATTTGTTACAGCGAATTGAAGGATCTTCAGCATGTTTATGGTAGGTCTTTAAGAGTTTCATTCCCATGTATATGAGATTAAGAATGAGACCAAGTGAAAGAGAAAAGCTGACCAGTCAAATAGGGCCATTGGAGCTCGACCAGATCACTCTCACCCTCACATTGACAAGGCTTCACTTCACCACATCAACGTTCAACTACCACTTTACGCCGCCAAAATCATGAGCGAGCGTATCGCGCCCAAAACACCAGCAGGTCAAAAGTTCAACTTTGTCTTTGCCAGCAACAAGTCGAGATCATCTTCACTTCTCTCACTCGGGGACCCGCGAAAGCCAAAGTCCGAGGCTGAAAAGGGCCTATGCGAAATTGCAGACGCCAGCCCTGAAACGTTTAGCGCTTGGATCTTGAGACCCAGCACCATCCTGTCCTCTTCCTCCGCCGATGCCGCACCAAAGAAGAGGCGGCTTGTTGGAGGACGCTCAAATAACGGCGTCGAGGTTGCGCAGATGGCAAAGGCTTTTGTCAAAGTAGCCTGCGAAGGTTACAGGGAGCGCGTTATCGATAACGATACAATATTGAAGATGTGATCTGATTTGGTCACATACTTGGGCAGCAACTGTACGATGGAGATGAGAGATGGAGTCTGTGTACTTGGACTCGACTGGAGTAATTTTTGTGGATTTTTGGCGGATCGGTTTTTGGCGGCTCTCTCGGACGAAATGCCAAGCTGGGGGATCAAGGGAGAGAAGATATGAGAAGATGGTGTTAATGATGCAGGCACATCAAGTTGGGTCAAGTTCAGGTTCTTACTCTTTACTGTACTATTATTTATTTACTTGCTTACAGAAGAATCACGAGATTAATGACGTATGTAGCATTCGACGTGGTTGAGAATGGCAAAATATTAGCACAACTTATAAAGCAAAGACTCGTTACGAAAATACGAAATAACTTATTCGATACATCTCGAGCGACTATACCCGAAAGGTCAAATATATCAGAAGGATGATAAGAAACTCTCGTGGGATTGACGATTGTCAGGAGGATACTCCTTATTCTATTCACTGACTATCCCAGAAACGTGCCCTATGAAATGTCCATCGGAAGAGGTGCATTTATATCCTCAGCCTCCTTCAAGCTTTCTCGGCCGTTGCTATCCTGGTTGGACATCGCCGAAGAAGCTTCCCAAGCTTGCTCTAAGCTGGGACGAGACTGCAGTAAAAGCTCATTCTGAGATGCTCGGAACTTTGCTCTCTTCTCTTGTTCCCGAGCATACAGTTCTCGGAACTTCCGATTCATCTTGAATAACGAAAGTCGCTCTACTGCCGTTGATCCACGGGATAGAGAAGTCCCTGGCGGTGCTTCGGGCTCACAAATCCCCATCCTGCTTTCTGCCTCTTGCCGACAAGGCTCAACCAGTTCCCCTTGCTTGTCATTGTTTAGAGAAAGACCAAATAGTGAAAGGGGAGCCTGGTCATCTCGAGGTCTTGGCATAGACCTAAGCGAGGAGGTACGGCGTTGTAGTTGCCTCCCTTCGCGACTGCATCCCGACTTTAAGCGTAGGCCTTCGCTGTATCCGGAGGAGTCGATCACCACCTTGACAAACCGACGTTTGCTTATGTTGGAAAGGGAGTATGGGGATGATGGAGACATAGATCGTTGGCGCTTCATCTTTGACTGTAAGCAAAAGGTTAATCGGGAGAAACAGCGCACGACATAGAGGAAGGGGTAATGTCTGGGTAAGGGGAAGGTCAGGCAGTGAATAGAAACAGTACGAGGTTGAGGAAGAGGTCGGTGAAGTGATGAACGTTATTCAGTGCTTAACTGCGAATTGGTTCTTGCCTGCCTACCTTAAGTATGAAGTAAAACCAAATATTGGGCTTATCACAATATCTCGAAAGAAAATGGTTAGATGTGATAAAGAGCTGGTAGACGAATCAGTAAGTCAGCCGAGAAGTAATGGATTTTTTCTGCAAGATGAATGCAGCGTCGGTGATTGCAATACTTTGTTCTATAGGATTGTCCGTGGAAGCTTGGTCAACTAGAGTCACAAAGTAATATGCCTTGAACACATATTCTGTTCTGAGGCAGAAAAGGAGTCCAACCTTGGTGTTGATAAACTTCGAAACTTGCAACCTGCATAAATGCAACGCGACAATTAACAAACCATATGAATACTTCATTCTTCCTCTTAGAACACAATTACCATAGCCCAAACTTGGCGATATTGCAGTAAGTTGACGATCCATGATGCTATAGAGATCAGTATTGACACTTAACTTAGTAGCTACCGAGGCTCAAAACCTGTAACACTTCAAGTCCTTTTCCATTTTCATTCTTTTTCCAAAGATTTGAAGATGAACCCCATGGAGTACTTCTTCCACGGGATGGCAAGAAATGCCCTCCATCCCAACTTCGTCCACATGAGCGCCAATGAATCGCTCCAACGTCCCGTACCAACGCCTATCCCCTGGTACACGCCGCCGCCGTCGCCGACACCAAAGCTCCATCGCTGGAGAGGTGGATTTTCTGATACCATCGACGAGATAATCTACATCATCTTAGTAGTAGGAACTGTGATCAGTTTGTGCGGCCTGCTCCTCATGTGGTTCCGAGTGAGGAATTCAGAGATCGACTTCCAGCGTGTCTTTCCAATACGAGACGCAGAAAATAGGAGGGGGGCTACGTCTGAGGAGATGCAGCAGTTTATCCGGGAGCCTGCTGCTGCTGATCCTTCTTCGGGGGTTAGAACATGGATGGAAGATACGGAGGAGACGTTTGTTCTTGGTGATGATAGCGATGATGATTCGGATGACTAGATGGAACTACGGTGTACTTTACTACAATACAACACCTATCAGATTCACTCTGCTGTCCTCATTCGTGACCACACTGGCTTATTGATACTTGTCATGGTACTTAAAGTTGGGTTCAAGAAGGTTTCTTTTAGGTTACGTTGCCCTTTACGACTCCTAACGAGAAATTTCTCAACAAGTCTTAACTCCAGTCCGCAAGTCACAATCAAATTTCTCAGACCTTATTTCATGTTTAAGTTCTGTGGGAAGTTTATTTGTATCTGATCCAATACATTCAAATCCCAACCATTAACTGGGCAATCTTCCAATGCCTACTCATCCCCCGTCACCATAATTCCAGGCAGCATTCCATCGAAGTAATACTTTCAGAACACATACGCATTTCGATACTAGCTATCGACCGCCTGCCACCATGTCTTCCTACAGTGCAGCCTATTTCGCATCACCGCGCCCGAGTTCAGACAGCACCACCGTTCTCATGTTCTGTCTTCTAGCCACTGTCATCGTTGTGGTCGCCCTCGCCATTATTATCGTCATCGGTCTCGTTCGAAAGCGCATGGAGAAGAGCATGTATGACAGTGTCTACACCGCCGTCCGAGATGCGTGCAAAGAAGCAGAGGAAGCCGCCCGAGAACACGAAGAGGGGACTGGCGACCTAGAGAAGCAAGGCCAGTCTCAGCCAATGCCTAATGGAACTTGCAGCACTCCGGAGTAACGAAAAGATTGACCTCTAATTCCCGAGGTACAAAACCAAGCCTCTGATTTCAGTTGACATGACCTGGCTTACTAATTTTGCTTCTTATCTCTCCAATAGCCAAGTCTCATGGTCTCTGGTGGCAGCTATATCACGGATTGGGTGCGACGTCGGAAGGTTAACAGGGAATAGCTTGAGAGGCTTGGAAATGAGAGTTTGAGTGGTTCGATTTACTGATATGGATCAAATGTGTTAAGTATCAAGAGATAATTGTATTGGAGGAAAAGCTGAGTAGGAGAGGGTTCATGTGACATGTTGAGGAGGAAACTTTAGAGGATTGCCCGGTCACGGGAATAGTTCTTGAACCTTGACATCTTCACCTACAAAAAGGAGATTTTTCCATCCTCAACCTTTACACTATTGTCTAGCATCAATACTTACAGTTCCAATCCAAAAAGCAACTTGACCCCCAACATCATGGATCCTGCTCAGCATCCTTTACTCCCTACGCCTACGATGACTAACCGCTCTTCTTCACAGTCGTAAGTTATCCGAAACCCAATACCTTATTATTCTTTATTGACCGGATTATCAGTCCGACCGCCAAGCCCGAAGAGGAGGAAACAAGTATAACTACCCTCATAATATGCGGGATACTGATGTTGTTATGGAGCGTGTTTGTGTTCCTGACATTAGTTCGCTATACCGATTTAGTGATCAATAGATGGCGAGGGAGTCATGGTGGCTGGATTACCGAGATTCCTCAACCGAAAGAACAGGAGCCGAATGGAGAACAAAGCTCTTTGGTGAAGAAGGTCGATAAGAAGGTCAGATTTTCCGACGAGAAGACTGTTGTTCCGTGGGCTACAGAACCTATTCCATCATAGACACTACCACAAATACGTCGTCCCGGCCGAGAGATTCGCCATGAAAAAGGAGATCAATTACAAAGTTTCCTACTTTAAGATGTTACTGTAACGCCCACGATATACCTGTCAAGGAAACATTTCTCCAGTGCTACTCAGTTGCTGCCCTTGAGAATCTCCATCGGCTTAGCAAAGCTCAACTCCCTCATCAAGTCCTTCCACGCAGCCTCTTGCAGCGCCTTGCCAGCTGGTTCGTACATTATCACAGGGAATCTGTGCAATTAGTTAGTATTTGCTTGCCATGGCCTGGGTTTAGAAAGGTACTTACGGCTTAACTTTGCCTTCGCCAACAAAGCTTCCGTGACTCTCTTTGCCTTTGACAGCCACAGCATCAACGTACGATCGTGCACCTGTAGCAACCGGCCTTCCAACAATGGGCTTCGCAATGGCCATCCAAATTTGCTCTACCATGCTTCTGTGCCCGTCAGATCCAAATTCTGTACCTCTGCAAGCGCCAGGGTTGGGATAGTTGACGATGACTTCCTCGGGCGAGACGTGCTGGGCGAGTTTGTCGACGAACATGATGAGAAGAAGCTTGGAAATTTGGTATGCGCTGTTACTGTTGAAATGGGCTGGGTCATCGATGGTATCCCAGATAGAATCGTTAGTTCCGGTCCATTGAGCCCAGTATGACATGTCTGAGCCGACAATGCCCAGATGCGCAGGCCCTGAAGTCCCGCGTTTTGTCTTGAGAACCGGAATGAGGAGGATAGCGAGTAGGGCTGTAGAGAGGTAGTTGATCTGATGGGTCATCTCATGCTTGGACTCTTCTGATCGCTCGAATCGGGGTCTGCTCAAGCCAGCGTTGAGAATGGCAATGTCCAGTCGCGGTAGTATCTCACACCACTTGACAAAGCTCTGAATGGACTTATAAGAAGCCATGTCGACTAGCGACACTTCAATCTTGGCATTAGGGAACTCATTGCGGAGCTTCTTTGCTGCCGCATCGCCTCTGGCTTGATTCCGCACGGCGAGGATCAAGTGTGATAGATTGAGAGCGAGAAGTTGGCGAGCACATTCGAAGCCTAGACCAACATTTGAGCCTGTAATAAGAGCTGTCTGGCCTAAAAGATTGACACTTTTGGGGATCTTGGGTACGCCTTGGATGAATTGACGGGAGAGGAATGCAAGGGGGCTGGCTTCCCAAGCAGCGTTGTGTTCAAGTTGAGCAGACATTGTAATGATTGAGATGGTCTAGATGATTATAATGAAGTATATTGTTCTATCTTTCTCGTTCTTCCTGCGTTGCCTACATTTTTATATATCTATTGTCACCGGTCGAGGTACGGATGAATTGACGGACGAAGTTGTAATTGATGAAGAAGGATTGTGGATCTGTGATTCATTTGGTATAGTTCACAGCCATTTGACCCGTCCGTTCGGAGGCCGAAACGGACGAAGCGAATCATCAACCTTGGCGGTTATGCATATATAATCATCAATGACGAAGAAGATCCATGAATAAATATAATGAAGCTTTACTCGAGGCGATGGAGATTACTACAATATTGAGTCATTCCTTTTATATTGTTGTATCGAATGACGGTCTGACAGATGGTTATTGTTATCTCGGATTAACTGTAATTTGATCAAATCCTAACAACTCCCATTCTTCATCATTTAATTAATAATTGATTATTTGAGACAGATATAATAGTAATTGGTTTTGGCTATTTAATATATCACATGGAACTAGAATCGCCAATACTGAGATGTCTGTTTCTACATAGCTTCGAATAATTTGGAGTGTAGGGTAGACCGTTTCGTCTCACTAGCCTCATTTCCTATTCTGTCTCTTCTGCCAACTGTGACTGGACCTCTACAACTGCAGTGATACAATGTCATTGTCCATACTGAATCAAAATCTCGTCTTACACATCAGAGCATCCATCTTAGCTTGGCGGACTAATTGCCCAGATACGTAAGATCAGGCTTTAGTTCCAGTGAGATATATCTACCTATAAATAAGCCAAAGATGCTGGTCAAAATCCCCGTTCTAGACCCGATCGAACCCGTCTTGGCAGGGAATACTACCCCCTGGACCTGGTTAAAACACACTCCAAAGAGGTAGCCCGACCGTCAGCTTGCCCTTTTGTTCCTTTTCAGGTCATTGGTAAAAGGAGAAAACTTTCCTTTTGGTCGCGAGTAAATTGCATGCATGAGAGAGGGACCTCGATACGCACACGCCGTGAATAATGGCGTGAGCAGCACATTTAGATTAAACAAATACAAGCCATCGTGCTCCCTGTTTTCCGGGGTTAAACATTTTTTAACTTAAACATAAAGATAAACTATTTTACTCTAAATCAACCGATCGACCCTCCCGACGCTCGCTCGCTATTTCTCGGTTCGGTTGGACTGATCGCAATTCGCATTCGACATGGGTTCCCTTCGACTTCTCCTATTTGCCTCTGTCACTGCTCTAGTTTCGTGCCGCGACGTGCCCGACAACATCAAGACTTTCAAAGAAAGTATCATTAAACAGGGTTCATGCAAAGATGCTCTCGCCAAGGGCTTTCACAGCGCTGATGGCGATGATGGCTGTAAGTCCTTGCGACAGCTCCCATTCACTACCGCGACTAACTAATAGCATAGCCTACGTCTACTGTGGCGATCATCTAGAAGACTACAATGTCATCTATCTTCAAGGCACCAAAGGCAAACTTGTCAACATGGACATCGACTGCGATGGTATCCAGGGCAGTTCTGCAGACGATGGACGCTGCGGCTCTTCAGGCGACACCCAATCTGTCACCTCCTTCCAGGACAATCTTCAAACCTACAGCACAAAGCAGAAGGATCTCGACGCCAATATTCATCCTTACGTTGTGTTCGGTAACGTAGGCACTAAGAAGAACTGGCCAACCTTCGATGCGCAAAAGCATGGCATCAAACCCTTGAGTGTCATCGCTGTTGTATGCGGCGAGAAAATGGTAAGCGGGTATCCAAACCCATCACAGACGCCATACTAACTCTGGCAGTTCTACGGCATCTGGGGTGATGAGAACGGCGACGACGGTGAAGAAGCCATGGTTGGAGAAGCTGCCATCTCTCTCGCTACAGCATGTTACGGTAAATCCATGAATGGAAACAACGGTCACGACGAAGATGATGTCCTGTACATCGCATTCCCTGGTAGCGATGCTGTTCCAGGAGATGAAGGCGCTGACTGGAATGCCACCAACTTCAAAGACTTCGAGGCCAGTCTCAGCAGCGTCGGAGATAAGCTAGTTGCGCGCATCAACGAGAGCAACGGGACTGATAGCGGTGATGACGATGATAGCGGTGCATCTCGTTTGTGGTCTACATGGGGAATGGTAAGATGCTTCTGTGGACTTGTATTAACGACTTTGCTAACGCTTCGATAGGGCTTCCTCGTT
The DNA here is from genome assembly GCA_011034095.1 of Fusarium cf. aywerte. NCBI lineage: Eukaryota > Fungi > Ascomycota > Sordariomycetes > Hypocreales > Nectriaceae > Fusarium > Fusarium cf. aywerte. The sequence goes on from WETZ01000012.1 coordinate 654,373, forward strand.
GTTTCGACAATGGCTGCCATGATGATCTAGACATTCGGAAGATGCATTTTATACTGAGTAGAAATGAAAGGAACAAAAGCACACATACAAGACATGCATACATCATAATTCTCTACTGTTGATATTAGGAACTGGACTGCATATTATAAGAAGCGACCATATAGACATATAGCATAATAATACCACTGATCTACGTTTATGCAACCCTCGGTTCAGCTACTCGGGGCCCCAAACGTGCGAGCTTTAAGATAGAACAAGGAACAGTTTATGCATATGACGTGATCAGCTATGGTCGTAACGGATGATCTTCAACCAGGATAGCTTTACTAAACGACCAAATCTCGAATGGAATATGTAATTGATAAGAAAGGAAATAGAGTGCTTTCCCAAACGCTATCATCTATCTACACGCTAACTATCTAAATGCCACAATGTAGCTATCTCACATCGCCATGACAAAGCCCACTAAGGAACTGAAGATACCAACCCAAAGCAGGTTGAGAGTTTCTACTTCAGAGCCAGCATTTGATGAGACATGGCCCATCGCGCCCATACTAGTTGGCCTTGTCGCCTCAACTCTGATATTGTCCACCACGCTGTCTTCGTCGGGAGTATAAGTGCGTTTTGCAAAACCGCAGGACTTCATAATGATATCCATGTCTAATTCAGTCAGTTTCTGAGACGATATAATCTTAGCAAGTTGAACTCACTGTTTTGCTTATGTCCATCCACGACGATGCAGTCTTGACACAATGCTGCGACCTTGGCTACATCAAAACTCTTGTTCAAACAGACACATTCTCTCTCCGGGTCGCCCTTAGTTGGAGTGTGCGTCTGCAAGCTACTTCCCCAAGTACCGCTCGGCGTTCGTGATTGCTCCTTGGAAGTTGATACCGCTGTCTGAACCGCTGTCGTAGTATCCATAAGCATCGAAGCCATTGTGGTACGCTTTTTCGTCGACACCGAGGTCGATGGATCCTTCACCACATTCCAAGTTTCCTCTGTAGTCGAGCTCGACAGCGATGTAGTGGTGCTTTCTTCAGGGGTGAACTCGGGAGGAAATGATGTCGGCGCAGCTCGGATAATCGAAAAGCTCCTCTTGTCCCACGCAGGAGGTTCCACGGCCAGCTTAGGAACCCACTCCGAATCTACTTGTCGCTTCGACATGCGTTGACCATGAACATCACATTTCGACGTCAACTCGACGATTGGGCCGCAGATGGTCACACACATCAACGGGATGTCGTCCACCGGTAATACATCCGCGACAGCGACAGACAAGAGGCCATAGATTGCGGCCTGTCTGGCCCATGTCAATCTCATCTCGACGACGACTGCCTCAAAGGGCGCTTAGACTGGACCTCTCAGATAAAAGAGCGCAGGTCAGCGATGGTGGCCCGGACTGTAGGCCTCGAAAAGACAGGACGAGTCGAGTAGAGTCGGTTCCCGCAACTCGATAGATGATAAGCAAGGTTATAAGCGAAAGAATATATCCTCGTGGCAAGCACAAGGATAATTTAAGGAATGAAAAAAAGTGATACAGAAATGGTAAAAGAGTGTACTAGAAGAGACGAATGTGCTACCCGTTCAACAGGCAGTGAAGGAACGACGAAAAGGATCTCAGGAAAACTGGATGGAGCACAAGAAGATCTTGGAGAGCGCGAGCCATGGCTATGGTAACTGAAAGACCCCTTGGACTTGGGTTGGTGAAACATGGGTTCCCACAGTGTACCTGAATGAGAGTAGTGTTCTGTGTCAAGTCGCGTGGAAAGAGTTCAATGTGACGTTGTGATAGCGCATCTTGATCAAGGATCATGTAAAATCGAGAACGTTCTAGCAGGGGGATATGACAGCTAGGCTTGGGAAACAAGTTCATCGGGGTGGTATTCCGGCGATAGTTTGTTACAGTACATGTTCAGAGCTGAGACGGCTGGCTGGAAGTCTGAAACAGGGTGGTTGAAGCTCTCGTCTCAGGATCACCGTGGTAGGACGTCAGGTGGAAGATCGTTCAGAAACAACTCGACATAAGAATAGATAAAAGAAACCTTCCCAGATTGAATGGAAACAATTGTCGGATACAAGCAAGTTCGCAAGGTCCAACGTGACTAATCGGCGCCGAATCTCGATATAGTAATTGAGCAACCGTATCAACCATGAAACAATCACCAAGGGAAGTAGCATAACAGAAATTTTTGTTCTCGCATTTTCAACAGCTTCAAATCTAAATCTATATCCGGTGAACCTCTTCACCTATTCGCGCCGTGCATGTAAATCGCACCCCCGCCCTATCCATTGATATATCTTCCTCGGCGTGTCTCATCAACCACGTCCATATGTCATTTCATGCTTATTAAAAACGGTATAATCTTAGCCAACAGTCGACCCATTCATACACAGAAAAAATCTAAAAGGTCGGCCGTTGCAGAATGAAGCCTTAAATCCAGATAAGACATCTAGAATCGGTGCTGGCGACCGACACTCTCGACACGGACGCCCAGCTTGACCATCTCCCGAGAGTCGATGACACCACGGCCATCAAACACCCAGCGGGGCTTAGCCATGTTCTCGGAGATGCGGACCCAGTCAACACGCTCCTTGGGCTTGTACTCCTCAGAGCTTCCCATACCAGTGGCGAAGCCGCTCTCCTTGCTCTCACGCTCCTGAATGCAGTCGGGACAGTCGTCCTCGCAGTTGGGCTCAGTGTTGAAGCGTCCGAGAGGGTCCTGAGAAGAGACATCGGGACGCTGGACGAGATACTTGTGGAGAGCGAGAAGCTCGTTGGGGCTGCCACCCTCCTGGAAGGGACGGGGGTCAGACTTGGGGTTGGGCTTGCGGCCGATAGTCTTGGGCTGGACGGCAGGTTGAGGAGCAGGAGGGGGAGGAGGCTGGTTTCGGAACTCGTCGAACTCAGTAGCGATGATGATGGCGGTACTCTTCTCGCAGGCGTCGTAGGCATTGCCGTGGACGGTAATGTTGTGGCCTTCGGCGAGGGGACCGAGGAGCTCCTTAATCTCGGCCTTGATAACCAGAGGGTTACAGCATGGGTCAAAGACGGCGATCTCGCGGGGACGCTCCTCAAGGAGGGTCTTGATCATCTCAAGAGCGGGAGCCTCACGGGTATCGGAGGTGTTCTTCTTGAAGGCAAAGCCAAGGATAGTGACCTTCTTGCCAACAAGGGTGTTGTTGAGGCACTTGATGACACGGTTGGAGAAACGGTCACGGGCGTACTCGTTCATCTTGACAACCTGGCGCCAGTACTCAGCAACCTCGGGAAGACCCATGGTCTCAGCGAGGTAGACAAGGTTGAGAACATCCTTCTTGAAGCAGCTGCCACCGAAACCGATACCAGCCATCAAGAACTTGTTACCAATACGGGGGTCAACACCAACAGCCTTGGCGACCTCGTCGACATCAGCACCAGTCTGCTCGCAAACAGCGGAGATGGAGTTGATGGAGGAGATACGCTGGGCAAGCATGGAGTTGGCAACGAGCTTGGCAAGCTCAGAAGACCAGACGTTGGTGGTCAAAATACGCTCGCGAGGAATCCACGCGTTGTAAACCTTGACGAGAGCCTCAGCAGCTCGCTTACCAGAGGGGGTAGGAGCGGAACCGATAAGGATACGGTCAGGGTAGAGGAGATCGTTGACGGCGGTACCGGCAGCCAAGAACTCGGGGTTGGAGAGGATCTCGAAGTGAACGCCAGGGCGGTGCATGTTGAGCTAGGATTCCGTAGTTAGCATTTTGATCGCTCGTCTCCATTATAGTCGTGGGTTGTGACTTACAGTGTCAGCGACAAGCTGAGCAGTTCGGCAAGGAACAGTAGACTTCTCAACAATGATAGCACCCTCACGGGCGTACTGAGCAACGACACCAGTAACGGCCTCGAAAGCAGTCATGTCAGTGGCGCTGCCGGCACCAACACCACGGTACTTGGTGGGAGTGTTGACGGCAACAAGGACGATATCAGCCTCGCTGATGTGCTTGGCAACGTCGGTAGAGAAGAACAGGTTAGGCTTGCGCTCGTTGATAGTGATCTCGCCCTCCTCAGTGGAGGAGCCCTCGCTGTCGGAGGTAGGCTCGCCGGAGACCTTGGTAGGTCGGCCACCATCACGGGCAATTCGGACAATATCGTGCAGACCAGGCTCGTAGATAGGAGGGTGGCGGGAGTTCCAACGTCGGATACGGTTGGTGTCTCGGTCGACGACGGTAACCTGGATCTGAGGGTTCTGGAAAGCAACGACAGCGGCAGTAGGGCCACCTGCAAGCAGCTTGTTAGTTTGTTTCAACCAAAATATTCTACCAGAGCGGTGTATGGTTCCCGAGGGCTAGATAAGGGCGCAATCATGACATTGAGCGCATTATCTCAGCTCTCACGAACTCGATAGACGAGCTGCCTGGTGCCCCGCGAGGGGTCGTCGAGGGAAGTTTCCTGCGACTTACCGACATAACCAGCACCAACACAGCAGATACGGCGGACCTCAATGGGTGCCTCCTGAGTACCGTTTGAAGACATGATGATTAGAATTGGTATGAAAGGGTATTACAGACAAGATAAAGGACAAGCTGTAGAAAAGATGCGCGCAAACGAGGTCACGAATCGACACACGTAAAATGCTAGCGAGTGTGAGGGATCGGGGAGAATGGGAGGGAATGGGGAGGTTTATAAAGGAGATGGAGAAGAAGTAAGGCAAGGCCAAGGCGCAGACAGGCAGATGCAAGGGAGGCTAGAAAAGATATTCCCACCCGATTTCATTCATTCAACGTTGCAGCTAAGCTAATGAGAAAAGGGGGTCACTCTATCTCTGGGGGAAGGATGGAGGCAGGTCCGGTGGAGGGGCAGCCGCTGAAGCCACGCAACGATTGGGAACTATCTGCCCAGAAGAAATTAAGGCGGTGAGATATTCCCATTAGTTTCTGCCCGCCAAGGGATGGGTGAATACAGTCCAGTACTGTACAGGTAGCGTGGTATGCAGGTAGTCGACTCGATTTGAGTCTTGGCTTAGTGCTGTAGGTTGACTTGGATGGATGGATGGAGGGGCAGGGATGGATCTTCAGGGATCCCACCTAGGTAAGGTAGGTAGGGACACCCATTCTCAACGGAGGGGAGGCTCGATGCAGGTACCGCGACCACCACAACCGGCTGAGAAGGGTACTTTTGGAGGGTTCAGAGGGCCTGGAATCAGGAATTGGATCGCGGATAGCACTCACTCACTGTACAGTGTCGGGTCATGGTGAGAATAGATGGTTCTGCAAGGCTGCGCAAGCCCCTCCACTCCCGCGCAAACCAGGTCCCTTCGGATACTACCCCCACATGCCTCTCGTGGCTAAGCTTATTGTCATGGTAAAAGTGAGTACCCGACCTACAGTAAATATTCCCGTTAGTTAGTACTTTCAAATTAGGTTTGTATAAAAGGTTTGACGGTGAAACAGTGAGGATCAATTGGAACGAGCCCTTCAATCTGATCACAACGCAAAAATATGAGGTTATTTCTCGAGTGGATACTGTAGAGAAAGAAGGTCAAGGAAGTTTTAATTACTGAGCAACTAGGTAGTTACCTACAACCAATATTTCTGAATCTGTCGGTAGTCCAATTGCTCAGGCAAGGAAGGAACGGGTAAGGCCCACACCCTGGTCATGCACTGTCCAACGCACTGTCCCTCATATCACTAAAGCCAAGGGAAGGGAAGGGACGGGATTGAGAACATGGACTCTTCGCTACTCTATCCCCTGCAATCACTCGACGGGGAAGGGAACGGACCAGACCAGACTCCAGCTGTTTCTTACAGGCAGATACGATCCCGTCATCAATTCACGATTGCAGGGTGCACAGGGCAATGCTGTCATTGCAGCAATTCCCATCACCATCACTACCTACCTGACCTGCAGATGGAAAAGACAACCTTCAGCCTCATGTGCTGCGCTGCGTGCTGACCGACTTTAAGAGAACTTGGTGTGCTCGCGAGATCACAACACGAGGTAGTTGCAGAATTTTCAGCGGCATGCCCCCTCCGTACATCGCATGACAGTTGTTGACATTCACTGGATATATTCATTCCTGCGAGGCTGACATGATTTGTAGATCAACGAGTCAAATTTGAGGTCGCCGAGATTTCGACCAACAGATAGACAGGGGGTCTTTTCTCTACTGTAACGAGCTGTTGCAGTGAATACGTAGTCGGAACTTGACTGATGCGTGGCATGGTATGCAAACCTGACGATAATGATGCGGCGATGGAAATACAATCGAGACGGTGAAGGCATTTACTATGCATGTCTTTCACTGACACACATCAGGGATGAAGTTGCTCGAGACATTGGATCGCATGGCTGAATAGGTTTCTGACTGGCACGCTAGAGAGGCATTAACGCAAACCCATGGTCAATTCAGAAGCGGAGCCAACTCGATTATCAAGCGAGAAAGAGTCTTACGACCCCTACAACTTTCCGTTCCTATCACTCATTACCAACAACAAACTAATAAACTACGACGGCGGCGAACAACCAGAATGAGAGAGGGCGGCCGTCGCGATTCGTCCCAATCAACACGATACCGGTTGGACCGATGGAGTATGGAGTTTAGCGCCTCAGGGGTAACTTGAGCACTTTCCGATGCCCGTCATTCTGTTAAAAACGGAGTCTAGCCGAACCAGAAAAAAATCAGGCACTGTGCCAACTCGGCCGACTCCGTGCCTCATACAACGTAGCAAATGCTTACTGAGAAAGACATGAATAGAAGTAAGAGCAAGCCACTGTTACTCTTCTGGCACTTCACAATCGAAAACCTTCAATCATGCTTCTGGAACTGTTATTCGATAACTCTACTATAGGTGGTCTATGGCGGCGTTCAATTTGAGTTTGGGAACAATTTTCAGTAATCGGCGCGTGAAGCATGGTGATCGACAACGCTGGGACGCGTACGATATTGATCATTGCAATAATCATTCACTTCGCATCTGACTTATCGAGTCGCAAATAACGAGCTTCCCGATTGAGGATCTCCATATACGACTAGCAGTAACCTAAGCTCTAAATAACCGGCGAAGAGATTACTCTGGGTACCGCCAAGAGCCATTTGTTTGCTCTTCTTCAGAATCATCGAGCACCCGTTTTGTCGACGAGGCTAATATCTAACCACTCTGCACTGACCCGACAAATGACATTGCGGCTGGGCGCTATGTACTTCGGCAACCGATTCATTGTGGCTCGTTTGATGTTTTGTAATAGGATATAGTTAACTAATGAGTGCAGCTGCAATAGAGAATACGAAGTGGCGATGCTGCTTAACATTAAGCATAAACGCAGTTCGTATTAGTTGAACTATCAGCATAGTGCCCTTACTCTGTTTGTAAATATCTTCCTTGAGCCTCCAATTATCACCGGTGGGCACGCTATGAAGCTAATAGCACAGACCCTTGCAGCTAATTAATACCACGCTATCCAGCTGTTACTGGGTGTCATGATGCCAGGGTACCAGCTGCGTCATGAGCTTTTGCTTGCTAGGGGTAGGGGAGCCAAGACGGGAACATGATGGGGTCGTACACGGAGGCTACAAGCCGCATCTGTTGCAGTGAGACAGTTCATGTGGCTATAGAAGCTTGATGCACTTGGCTATGGGGATTTGGGATTTCTGGTGGTTCGGCCCGTCAAGTTCATCATCGTTCGAGCTCGCTACTCCTTGTAGCATATCGGCGGGGTCCATCCATAAACACCAGACCATCTGATGTTTACCGCGAAGCGACTCTTCGTCTCTACTGCCAAGAGCGAGCCGACCTCGGTGAAGGGGGTCTCACAACTAATGAGCATTCCACTTCGCTTGATTAAGATCCCCGGGAAGCCGGAGTGCAATCGATGTACTTCAAGGCATACCAAGGAAGAGGCGCGGTTTTCTGACACGCCCTGGTCAAGTTGTCTCCATCATGGAACGCCCTGAGTGCGCGGTATGGCGAAGACATCCACCACAATATATCGTCCTTTTCGTGACAGATTACGCAACCCAATAGAGGAACAGATCACCTTAGCCTTTAGAATTTTGATTTTAACATGGTTCATTATTGTAGATAAGTACTTACTAATAACAAAGATTGAAAGGAAGGATTTGTATATCACGTGGTAGCGCACGTGAGATTGCCATCCTGGTCAAGTGTTCTTTCGAGTCGATTGATTAATCTTCATCTAATCTCTTTCAATAGTAAGCAATAATTTACGACTAACCGCTTGATTATAAATTGATTGTCATCCTTTCAGGGAATACTACTCTACTTTTGCCTAAAAGCTTACTCAACTCGCCATGGCGCCACCAATAATTTGATGCCGATAGCTTCCGCTTCCTACCAGTTCCCTCGCCAAGATAAATGAGAAGTGCTCCGTCTCTTTCCGATGCCTTGAAAAAGGTCAGCCTTGACCACTGGCAATTTTACTTCTGAACTGAAGTGAATCTGTCACGAGTTTTGACTGAGCACCGTTCTTGTTTGGCATGACATAAAATTCGCTGCCAATAGCCCAGACCAGCTCGACCACGGGGGATGGAATTGCAATGGCCATTCGCAATTACACAGTCATTGGCAGGTTGAGCGAGCTGGAGCAATGTGGTATCAGCAGCGCATCTGATTCGTCCGCCACGCGCAGATCTAGCAGGGATTTTACAACAACACCGATCTGAGTGAAGGACTTGTTACTACAAGTGACCTCGAGGAACGTCGCGAATCATCTAGGCTGAGAAAACGCTACTGGGCGTCTGGGAAAAGACCGGCAGTTGTTTCATGAAATCGAGTGACTCTATAAAATGAATTCCATCGCGGGTACATGGTCATCCTGTGCTTAGAGGCTTCAGTGCTTCAACCATGATGGAAAGGCACAGCATCTCTAAACATGAGGCGGAAGCCTACCCCAAGAAATCTTCATATCAACCCAATCGAGCATGCATATCAATATACAACTGTGGCTCGTGTTCAGCTTGGGCATGCGATCAAGATCTACCCCTCCAGCTGCCCCCCACCAAGTGGTTGGTCCCTTAAGATCGACGAACTGCATCGAGCAACCCCTCCTCGTGGTGTTGACTATGGTCTATATTGCAGCCTTGTCCATACCAGAGAATGCGCCTCATGTGCTTCTGTGATGCATTGTCTCCATTCTCGTGGCCTTGTTGCCGTCCACGTGCGAGGCATTTCTTCCAAGGTTTGTAGTCTTGAATTTTTGATAGAGAAAAGACTCGCTTCTCGCCTCTTGCCTGCTTCGTGCAGTGTCTTCTTCTTGGTCCCTCACCAGCAGTTTGCTACAAACCATCATGTCTAACAAAACGCAACTCTCGACAACGTCACGATATCCTAGCCATGACCTCTCTGAGTTTCCTGAAACTCTTAAGGGGAAGCGTATACTTCTCTGCACCGAGTCTTTTGGTCCTGTCAACGGTGTTAGCCGCACGACACTAATGCTTGTTAACCATTTGCGAGCGAACGGAGCTCAAGTTGCGGTAGTGGCGCCACACAACCATACAGAACACAATACCTTCACTCCGCCTCCATCGCCTTCATTGTCTCCTGCGGATAAGCAACCCGAAGTCAGGGTGACTGGATATCCTCTACCTTTCAATCCCGAGCTGTCTATCGTATATCCGGTGCGCAACTCAACACTATACTCCAAAACCTTTGGCGATGACTCTCCTCCCGATCTGATCTACCTCGCATCGCCTGCAAGCCTCGGCTTCCAGGTAATGCTCCAGTTGCGGCAGCAGCCCAAAGAAAAGCAGATTCCCGTGGTCTGTAATTTCCAGACCGATCTGGCCGGCTACTGCTCGATTCTGTTCCCTGCTCCTCTCAGCCATGTCGCCGTGTTTGCGTTTGCAGCTGTCCAAAGCTACCTCTTCAGCCACTCCTCAATCAAAACCATCTTCTACCCTTCAAGTTTCGTGAAGCGATACTTGGTAGGCCAAAACGTCCCGGAAAACAAACTCGAACTCCTGACTCGAGGTGTCAACACTGAGCTGTTCAACCCCAGGATGAGGAGTGAGGCGCTGCGAAAGCAATTGGCTCCAAACGGCGAGGTCATATTTGTTACTGTTTCCCGTATCGCTGGCGAGAAAGGGTTCGACTTCCTAGCCAAGGCTGCGAAGGAGCTCGATGCTCGGGGACTCAACTTCAAGTTGTACATCGTGGGTGGCAACCGCAATGCCGACGTCGAGAAGGAAGTGCAAGAGCTGTTTGATCCTTTAAGGGAGAAGGGCAAGGTTGTCTTCGCAGGATTCAAGGTTGGAGAGGATCTTGCTGCTGCTTATGCCAGTGGTGATGTATTCCTTCATTGTTCTGTCACAGAGACCTTTGGCCTTGTTGTCCTCGAGTCCATGGCTAGCGGCGTCCCAGTCATAGCTCGCGATGAAGGTGGCCCATCTGATATCGTACAGGAAGGAGACAATGGCTTCCTTGTCCCACCAGATGACCTGGACGAGTTTGTGGCCAAGGCAATGAAACTTGGACGGGATTATAACCTCCGAGCGGAGATGGGCCAGTCTGCCAGGTCATACGCCTGTGAAGCGACGTGGGAGAAAATCAATAACAAGGTAGCCTGGCGCATGGCGGACACTATCTCGGATAGGAAGCGTGAGCGAGGAGGTTCCTCAACTCGCACACTGTCAATCCTGAAATCGACATTGACAGAACCTCTCATCCCGATTTATGGATGGCTAATGATGAACGATGCCATACGTGAGACAGTCACCCGCGGTATCGTTGATGCTCGACTGATGGGAGGATTGGGCGTCATTCTCTCCTTCTGGATGGTGACGGGATGGTACATGGTGTTTACAGAATGCTTCCTCTGGGCTAAGGGGCGATGGAGGAGTGCGGAGAGGAGACTATCGGTCTCGTAGTTTGAGCCCAGTCACTACGTGACGTTTTGAAGGTTTACATTGTTAGAAGGAGTTAGAGGAATCACTTAGGATGTTTCGAACATTGCTTTACAGTTGCATTGGACGGCCCTTACAGCGTGGAGTTGTTACAATTATGAGACTAGCTAGTGGCTGTTTTTTGCATAGCCTTCTTAGATCACGATACCAAGAACTTTTACACATTTTGACACATCCAGCTGATACAACGTCATGTTACAAGGATCTCGGCTTGGGGGATATCCGGGTAGCAGCAACATACGATGGTGTTTCATGTGGAGGAGAAGCCGTCCCATCGCTCCCCTCACCCCACGTCAAATGTTCACAGTGAAAAGAACGTCATGAGTGTTTATTCAGCCTTTCATCGGCTAGTAGATTGGTGCTATGGAATAGGTAGTGTTCTATCTAGGTAGGTAGGTAATAGTGTAGAAAGGGAATCTAGAGACCTTAGACGGTCGGATATCAACTAAAAAAACATAGGGTGCCATAATATACCGGCATATACAAAATGAGACGCTCATAGGAGTTAAAAATGATAGGAAGAAGTCGACAACGCTATGCATGGCCGTTAAAGTAATAATGAAAATTTCGCTTGATTATTTCTTGCCGCTGGCAGGTCATATCGTCGCCTTCTTGGGCATCGTGACGGCTTGTCTGCGCTGATACATGAGAGCGTAGTTGTAGCGCTCATACGTGCCGAAGCCGACGGCTGCGACGAAAATGAGCAGCCACACGCTCATCATGATCAACCCGATGGGGAGCACCATGAGCTGCACGCCAGGCAGAACAAAGGCGACGGTGCCATTGGCGAGGCCAGCGAGTTGGTCGTCGACTGCGGCTCGGGCCATGGCAAAGTCGGACAAGACTACCTCCTGGGAGAAGACGCCAGTGAGAAAGGCGGCTTCGTTGATGGAGACGTTGGTGCGGATCATACTTCCACTGCTGTTGCGCGCAGTGAGAGTAAGAACTGGCATGAGATGGGCTTCGAGCTCGTCCCTGGAACCGAGTTAGTATATGGAGCGTATGAGTGTGATTGACGCTGTCAAAACTTACATCGTCATGTTATCCGTCATCTTGTCAGCGTTGATCTTGCCAACCAACATATATGATTGTAACAACTCCATTCCCCCATCCGCTCTCTTCCTCATGCTTGGCTTCTCACCAACCAGGCCTGTACCATTCACGTCGGTGGGTTGAACGGGCATGACACTTGCGCCATTGAATGAGATGCCGACGTTGATATCCTCTGGCGCCACGGCTGCGAAACTGCCTCTTGGCTGCGATACTTGGTACAACCGCAGATCAGCCTCAAAAACACCCGTCTTGACATCCAGAGAGGGAAGATTGTAGCACACACAAGTCCCTGAAGGGTTTGTGCTCTTGTGCAGGCCTCCAAGGACAGCGCGGCATGCATTGTTGGTGTCCATGTTCCACGCTGTCATGTTCATTGAACCATCCTTGTTGAGAGGGATCTCACCAGCAGGGGCCTGGTCGGCTGTGGAGTTCGCACCATCGCGCTCAGCCAGCGATCCTGAAGTTAGCAGGGCCGCATATGGTCGGTGAAGAACATCGTCGATACTTCTGTGGAGGATGGCGTCTAGGGATGATGATAATTGCTGTGCTGAGACGGAGAGGGCGAAGAGGGCTGTTGCCGCAAGGCGGAGTGACAAGGCCGAAGCCATAATTTGCTGATATCTCTCTTCCTAGCTCTTTCAGAGTACGCTGTGCTGCGTCTCTCTTTTCGTCTCTGCGTGATTTGTGTATATGGCGTTTTTTTATTGTTTTATCCGTGATAGCGTAGCGTTATCCTTTGTGTTTTGCAAGCCAATTTTCGTATGGATTAACCAAACAATTAATTTTTCCGTCCTGCGGTAGAATTAAATCGAGTCGTGTCACTGCCGTAAAGTGAATGTGTTTTGTTGTCTTGTATTGAGTAGTTGTGGGTATCTCAAAAATCCCAAGTGAGTTGTGATGGGCGGCACAAAATCAATCGTGTTTTCAGAGTAGCTCCACCACCCGCAATATATCGGACCTTATTATAAGTCGTAAGGAAAGTAAAAACCCAGTTAAAGCATCGAAGATCAACCTGAAGGGCGGATCGTCTACTAGTAAAAGGAATAAAAGAAGAAAATCGACTGGGGGAGCAAAGAAAAGAATACAAGGTAATAAACAAGGGGTAGAAGAAGAGAAGTTAAAAAAAAATCGGGACCAGCCCACGCGCAGCTAGAATCGTACCAGACCAAGACTGGACCGGACTGACTTGACTTTTAACAGCCAAAAGAACGAGATTACGGGGACCCGGTTGAGCGGCACGGCAGCTTCTTTTTAGTTGGACCGGCTTGCAAGGGGCTTAACCAGCGATTTGGTGTTTATGTTATATGGTTGGCTGATATAGGTTCCGGATACCGCTGAGACACGAACGACGAGCGCCTATAGATTCGATATTGGCGATATAGGTGACATCAACTGGCATCGTGACGGGATTCATGCTTCACAATGGGAACAGCAAAACATATTCGGACTTGTCGAGTACCAGCCTTGTCTCGGCTGTGTTCTGGACTTGTCGCAACTCACCAAGGCCTTGCTTGGCCTTGACCTGAGCCAAGCACTTGGTTCACAAGGTTCCCTCGCCGGTGGCAGTGTCAAGATCTGTATGCGGAGACTAGCGCCGTAACCCATGGTACGTGCAATTTGCAGAGCGAAACTGACCATAGGCAGTTGCACAGCACAGTAGAGTGTCTGTTGATGCTGTGGTTGTGGTGGACGGTCGAGTTTCAGGTTGAACAAGGGAGTTTGTGAGAGTTGAAGATAAGCTCTTGGAGTAGTGTGGCTTGATCGACGAAACACAACATGCAGGATACTGACACTACTAGCAACTGGCAAAAGGAGACCATGTTCATTTTATCGTGTCACTATCTGCCCATGTTCCCTCTCAATTGCTTCTTTTTCCCAGAGACAGAATATCCATCAATCGCCACCAAATGTCACTTCTCATGCCCAATCCCAGTCCGCCAAGCCGACCAAGTAGAGACCACCAACGGCCACTCTAACCTGCATGAGCATGGTACCGTGTCAAGAACAGCTAGGGGCATTGGGTGCCCTGCGCCAGGGGCACCTTCAGGGCATCACCCCTGTTCCACATGGCGTCTCGCTCACTAGCATTTCGGCTCATTTGCAACCCCGCCAAGCCTCCAGATCTCTGAGCGTCAGTTCATAGTGAGTCGGTGATGGCTTCATTCGCTACTTGAGTTGGACGGTTTTCATCCAAGGAAATGAATTTTTCCATTCCCTAGAATTCTCTGAGTCTGGCGCTTCGCTCTATTCCCATCAGTAGTTTGTGAAACAGAACATCTGGTGATTTCCAAGTCGCCTGCCAAATGCTGTCTAGCGCCAAGATCAAGGGGACAAAACATTGAGTCAGAACTTCCCTCTCAACTCTCCTCTGAATCAAGCATCTGTGGATGTGGACATTACGATAGAGGGGTCAGCGCCTGATGAAGCGAACAGACAGTAAGATGGCAGAAACGGTGTCGAGACGGTCTCAAGACGGTGAAACCTTTTTGCAACAGGAAACTCGAGCTTCCGGATGACAGCTTGACGGGTCTTTGTATGATCGTCTTAGAAACACCTGCCTATCCATATCAGCTGCCTACTATTACCATTAGGCCATAGAAACTATTAGAAGAATGTGACTTGAGAGATCCAGATCTCCATTTACTTTCAGGGGTTGTTGTTCTCAAGGCGCTTTCTGGACCTATAACATGAATCATGTTTGAATCCAAACATCTTGGCGGTAGCAGTGACTCAGTTTAGGACGATGCTACACTGCAAAACAATGAGGCTTTTTTTCTCTATGGCGAAACAAAACCCAACAGGCGAGCTACCAAGGCGGAGAATAAAGAGTTTTCGTGTTTCTTTACCTGATTACCGTCACCGGATTTATAGATCTGGTTAAGATATTCGTGGAGGGTATATTTTAGATTTGATAGTGGTATTTCAGCTGAAGACGTGATAAAAGAGCTGACATAATATATCTCAGTTTATATAGACGTGTGACAAACTGCGCAATGTATTAAAACCATCAATATTTGCAGTAAGATACATAGTAAGAATACTATCTCTAAGAGCGATCGAGGCAAAGTCGGAGCCCGTCTTTCTCGGCTTCGACCAAGCTTCAAACCCCCCGTAGTGATTCTCACCTATTGACTTCGACTCGGCTAGAATCACTAGGCGATATTCACCTGTCGGACATTCGTATTTGTACTAATCGCACTCGATATTATGAGTCCTGTGGTATCCTCTTGACTGAGATATACATTTCGGCAAAGCGGGCAGCCGTGCTCATTCAGCGCCACACGCATAGCGGTCGGGTCTATGTCACCGGACTTTAGGGGGACATGTGGGCACTCTCATCACCCTCCTCCTCCGCCCCTGCCAGCCGGCAGCATCCGGAGTTGGATATTGCAACCGTAATTACCACGGCGCGACCCCATAGCCAAGAATGGCCCGAGCAGGTCACTCGCTATGCGATACGGCGTAAAAGAAGAAAGGAATTGGTTCGTGTATTCAAAATGGGGCTTGCGGAACTCACACAATTGGGAGGCCTTTCGAGTGTTGCTGGCAAAGACGCTGGCCATCAACCGTAACAGATGCCATCAACAATATTGAAGCGGTGAGAAGAATGAGTATCTCTTTATCCACAGAGGGCTCTCAAGTTGAGCAGATGGTCATGTTTTGAATCTGCATAAGCGAGAACCATATGCCGAGGTGTTTGAATCATGAATTAGACAAGACTGGGTAACTTGAGGAGTTGAAGATTCTACTCATAAAGCTACCCTATGCCATATTTGAGATTTATGAACTGAATGTTTGGCCGCTTGCCGTATCCCGAACTCGCTCGCCTGTGAGAACACGAGCATTGCGAACGATACCTTGGAACTTATTTTTAGTAACTTTAACAATGGAATAACGATCAATGGCTGGATCGCAAAGTGAAGCGATAACTATGGAGTACACATGGGGGATGTTGTCAATGTGGAGCGCTAACTATTACATTCCCGAGACAAATCTAGGCTACATATAATTTTATGAATCAACGTGATAGAGCAATACAATAAGAATGGATGTAGTTGATTCTCTACCGACATAATTCGGAACATGTCTTATTCTTCCGCGTTCATTTGCGACAGTGATTCACTGTTGTGCAGCCATGCATATCGGTCCCACAATGTTGAAATAAGGGTCGCCTCCAATTCATGGATTACTGAAGATCCCCTAAATCGACAGCGTTACATGTTGCATTGTTTGGTAAGGTTAGGCTGTCTGTCTCTAACCTCAAACATTAAAGCTTCTCATCTTTAGCAAATCATTGCAAGACACAAAGTAATCAATGACATTGAAGCATCACGTGAGCTGACTGGCAGCTGGATCCATCTCCTGGGGGCCTCCTGCAAGCTGCCGTTAGCGCTGGACCTTTGAGGTGCAAGAGAGGAGAGAGGCGAGAGGGGAGACAAGAGCACTCAGGGTACGGTAAAGCATTGACTTTAGCTGCGCCTCGTCACCGTTTATCTGTCATCATTTCACTCCTTGAGAAATCACTTCAGTACCTTGACAGAAGTGAATCTCTAAATTATCCATATCGCCTAAATATCATCATCAATTCCCTTTGAAATGGTCAAGGATACCGACCCCGCAGAGGCTGACCAGCCCACAGCGGAACCTCAAGTCACTTACGCCTCAGGTCGAGTTGAGAACTACGGCCAAGCTGGTTCACCAGCTGATGTGCGACTTATTCACTACAATGATGTTTATCACTTGGACTCTTCGAGCGCCGAGCCTGTGGGTGGTCTGCCAAGATTCATCACCGTATGCCGAGAGTACCAGGAGGGCGAGCAGTTCAAGGATCAGCCTAAAGCCTTGACCCTCTTCTCTGGAGATGCCTTCAACCCCAGCTTGGAGAGTACAGTGACCAAGGGTGAGTTAATCTGTCCAAGACGACCAGCCTTTATATCTTAGCACGGGGATGTTGACTACTCCATGCAGGCCAACACATGGTTCCTGTACTCGATCTGATTGGAACCGACTGTTCTTGTGTAGGGGTGGGTAGGTCATACCACCCTTGACCGATATGGTAACTAATGAAGCCCAATCTACAGAACCACGACTTTGATTTCGGCGTCAAGCAGTTTGAGCATCTCTCAGGACAGAACAAGTTCCCCTGGCTACTTGCCAATGTCATCGATCGTGACATTGGCAACGACACCCCCCTGGGACACGCAAAGAAGACCCATATGATTACCACTTCGAATGGCATCAAGGTTGGTCTAATTGGTCTCGGCGAGCGAGAGTGGCTTGAAACCATCAACAGTCTGCCGCCCAATCTCGAGTATAGGTCTGCCACCGCCGTTGCCAAGGAGCTTGTTCCCAAGCTGCGCGAGGATGGCGCTGAGATCGTTATCTGTCTGAGCCACATGCGTGAGCCAAATGACAACAAGTTGGCAGAGCAAACAGAAGGACTTATGGATATCATTCTTGGAGGACACGATCATTTCTACGCCCATAGCTTCATTAACGGAACTCACGTGCTACGATCTGGTACCGACTTCAAAAACCTGAGTTACATTGAAGCTCGCCGCAAGGAAGATGACCCTTCCAAGTGGGACTTTGACATCTGGCGAAGAGATATTGTCTCGTCTATCAAGGAGGACGAGACGACACTGAAGAAAGTTGAGGAACTCACCTCAAAGCTGAATCAATCTCTCGCCAGACCTGTCGGATATACGGCCACTCCTCTAGATGCTCGCTTCAGCACAGTTCGTCTCAAGGAGTCCAACATTGGAAACTTTGTCTGCGATGTTATGCGACAGCATCATAATGCCGATTGTACCATCATGGCTTCTGGAACTATCCGTGGTGACCAGATCTACCCTCCCGGCGCAATTCGCATCAAGGATATCACGACATGCTTCCCCTTTGAGGACCCTGTCGTATTACTCAGGGTGACAGGTCAGGCCATCTTTGATGCGCTGGAAAACAGTGTGGCCATGTACCCTGCTCTGGAAGGTCGATTCCCTCAAGTCTCCAACATCCGTTTCGAGTTTGACCCCTCAAAGCCTAGAGGGGAGAGAGTGCAGTGGGCAGAAATCGGCGGAAAGCCATACGAGCCCGAGAAGCTATATGTTCTATGCACCAGAGGGTATATGGGACGAGGAAAGGGTACGTTTATAAGTCGCGAGAGACATAGCACACATACTAACAAAGATGATAGATGGATTCACTAGCTTGCTGGTCAAGTCAGAAGGTGGCGATGCTGAAGAAATCATTGAAGAAGAGAATGGTATTCTTATCTCAGCCATGCTGCGTCAGTACTTCATGGGTCTTCTTACAGTAGGACGTTGGAAAAACCTTGCCCAGCACTGGGTCAAGGTTGCCCAAAGCTGCGAAACGCCCGTGTCCCCTACTAGAACCAAGTTCAATGTCGATTTCCCCGATATGAAATCGGTGTCTAAAAACCTGCCTAAGGACAAGCGCACCGAGGAGGTGGCAAAAGACACCAAGGACCCTTGGCACAAGTTCCTTAAGCGCCGCTTCAGCGTCAACGTCAAGCCCCACGATGAGAACGACAGCAGCGACGAGGAGGCCAACGAGAAGGCCGACCCTATGACAGAGGACCCAGAGGATCCAGATGGCACAAAGCTCGACCTTGAAATTCTACTGATGCGAAAGTTTTGGACAAAGTGGGCGCTCAAGGCTGGAGTCAAGGCTAGCATCTGTGATCCTCTCAAGGAGGGCGAGTTCACGGTCGATTGGACAACATGCATTGCTCCCGTGGTCGATGGACGAATTATCATGACGGGCGCTTCTACACCGTAAAACTTGATGAGAGGATTGGCACTGGGTAAAGCAGCTTAGCATGAACTTTGATGAGAACTGGTCAAGGATAGAAGAGATTAAAAAGCAAATAAAATTAAGGAGCATCGAAAGTACTGTAAGCATTGCATTCTTCAGTTTCTGCAGAGTAGTAATGCCTTATTTGTGAATAGTATTGATGCACCTAGGTGGTTCTACCCCAGCACATTTAGCGAAGAGTTGGGAACAAGCATTGATTCCCGGGTATCCACGTCCTTGCTAATTGGTCCATCGAGACATGGTGAGACGCAGGGTACAGTAGGTGGTTTGACATGGGACGAAAAAGCTGGCAGGCAAAGTGGAGGCGAAATTGCATAGTATCGCCCAAGCCTCAGTAGCATCTCACTGTTGCATTGGGATCGATCAGCATTGCCTTGAGCCATGAGGAGATCTTAACCTGAAGCAAGACACGCTGGTTTACTGATTCATGTGATCTTATCGTCGTAAATGACAGGGCAAAGAGGCTTGCATTTCTGTCCAATGCATTCTGCTGGCATGGCGAGCATGCAAAGCACCAGGAAGAATACGTGTTGATCATGTTGCCAAGGTCGTACAAGTGAAATTGAGGCTCTAATGATGACAACTTAAATGCAAGACGACTCAGCAGTGCTACGTACGCATGTACATCACCTAGCCAGAATGCAACATGAACGGAAGCCTATCCAGGTATGAACGTTGAACGATCCCAACGTTGAACGCAGCAATATCGAGGATTTACTGATACAAGCTATGACATTGGTAACTGACCACACGAGCAGTACAAGTAACTACCAGAGGATGCGATGAACAGCATTTAAACTACCTGTTAAACTCGTATAAGATCCTTGACGCCACTTCTTTCGCCTTACTTACCACTCATTTGCCAATAGTTAAAGAACATTGTCGTCGTGTAGTACGAGACTCAATTACGACGAAGCATAAGAAACGAAATTACTAGGCAAGTTCAATATAATCTAGACAATGCTTAATCTAACCCTTTTTTGTGCCCTAGGTTTAACATTCAAGTTGTTTGTATCTCCTAGTTCCTCAAGCTGAGCTGTCGACTATCGATATCTCCATTTCGAAGTTACATCGATGTAGTACTCCGAAGTCTTGGCCGCAGGCTAATAGAAGTTCCCACGCTACTGGTAAGCCAGCAGCATCTGCAGGATCAGCCTCACTTCTGTTGAAGACCGTTTCATCTCAACCCACTCATATCTTCAACCTTGCCGATTCAAGGCAAAGCATAGCCTTATCTTCTCATTTGAGTACGGAGAAAAAAAGCAAGCAAGACTGCAAAGATAATTTTTGCCGCCTGATGGGGGTCACTGTCAGCTGTACTGGGTTCAGGACATGGATCTGGATACCATTGCGACTGACTCACCGGTTTCCAGAAGCTGATCGACGCGATTGGGCCTCGACGTCACGTACAGGAAACAAAGCAAACATGTTCAACCACCAAGTTCGTGGGGTGCAAGGCATGGAACTCGTGCTGGAAACAGAGAACCAAAGATGTCCTGATCAGAACAAAGGAAATGATTGCCGAGCTACATAGTCGAGAGGGTTGTAGGATTGCGTGTCGAAGCACAATCTTGATATGTTTGCTGCTTCAAAAGGTTATCGCTACGACGACAAACAAGAGTCAATATCATGATGATCGAGTCAAAGAAATAAACCATGTCACTACAGCCGGAAACCATATCCAGTCGAGGCAAAAGAGAATAAAGAAACCGTTTCTATACAAGGCCGTGGCCGTACCAGGATGTCGGTAAGTGGCGTTGACAACCTTGCCATCTTGTAAACCAACCAAACACCAAAGATCAAGTAGAACTAATGTGTTGCAGAGTTCAACTACACAACATAGGACTCTTGTCATCTTGCAGATCACCGCAAGTGCCGAAGCTTCGAGACCATCCCGTGACATTCCCTCATGTAATCGACATCAAATAGTCAACCTGATTGCCTCCGAGAAGTGGCTAAAGCCCGTGAGACTGGTTCGCCTATCATGGCTTTGACCCCTTCTGAACCGGAAGACCGGGTGCTACCGAGCGGTTGTTTGCTAAACTGCCACTAGTTGCAACCTTGGACAGTAAGCATATTTGGCTTGTTGGGCCCGGAATAGGTTCCTGTTGGACTTCGGGGCTGGTAAGGCCATATCCATGCTGTGCAAGCCCAAGGTCATATGTCTGAGCAGAGGAAGACATAACTCCGCCTCTTGTCCACAAGCGAGGCCTCTTTTTAACCAACAATCCCCTTCTATGCTGCGTCTACCGACCTCCTGTCTCGTTTTGAAACCATCGTCATCGGCTTAGCTTCCCTCGCACTAGATAGTCATCGGAAGTCCAATCACGAACCTAAAAAAGCCGACCTACTATACCGTTGGACCGCTTCCTCCGTCTTCCGGTTACACAGCCCGACCTCTTCGGTGCACGGGCAACAAAGAAATTGCACAAAGCAACGTTTATTACCGTATATAGATCTTACATCCAAACCAATTTGCAGCTCGGCCCGTACTGCATTAGTGTCCGGGATAGGGAGTCGACTCTGAGGCCCTCCGTATCTGCTTGTCATAGGCGGATGCACACCGACCGCTACCGGTCTTGCATTAGTGCCCGACAGGTGAAGCTGAAAGAGAGCTGATAAAGGGGCTTCGAAAAAGAATAAGTATCGTGGAAAGATCCTCTACGGGTAAGTTTCCTTCGAGGTATAGATTCGGCTAGAGGCAGCTTATGGTAAGCTGTTGGTTACTGAGGTGCACTACTATAGGTATTGGAAATAGGCTTGTTCGAATTCCTTTAGCTGTGTGCAAAGTTACACAGCAAAGAACCTTTTCTCATTCAGAAAGCAATGTCTCCTTCCAAAACTTGTAAAATGGAGCCTTGGAAGCTTACGGCGTCTGAAGCACTTGCTCAAATCCGAGCCGATGAGCTCTCAGTTCAAGAGTATGCGAGATCACTCCTCAACAGAATCAATACACGAGATGAAGATATCCAAGCGTGGGCATATCTAAACGAAGAGACCATAATGCAGCAAGCAAAGAGTCTAGATGAGGTCCCCAGGAAGAACAGAGGGCCCCTTCATGGGCTTCCAATTGCTGTAAAGGACGTCATCTATACCAGAGGTAAGCCTTATAAACGATACGTTGTGGATGGAGCTTACTGTAGTACAGACATGCCAACTCAGTTTAACTCGCCATTGTATGACGGGCACTTCCCTGAAACAGATGCCGGTTCAGTTCGAATCCTTCGTCATGCTGGTGCTCTCATCTTCGGTATGTCTCCTTCTCCATCAAATGTTCTTGGATTAACAGGCCAGGCAAAACAACGACGACGCAGTTCGCTGCCATTCACATCGGCCCCAAGACTCACAACCCTCATGATGTCCTTCGAACTCCCGGAGGGTCCTCCAGTGGCTCTGGGGCAGCCGTCGCTGACTTCCAAGTCCCTATAGCGCTTGGCACACAGACAGGAGGCTCTTTGATTCGCCCGGCCTCCTTCAACGGTGTCTATGGGTTCAAGCCAACATGGAATGCCGTCTCCCGTGAGGGTCAGAAGGTCTATGCCCTGCTATACGACACTCTCGGATGGTATGGGCGTTGTGTCGAGGATATAGTGCTTTTGGCCGACGTCTTTGCTCTTGAGGATGACGAGGATGAAGAGACTCGTTTTCAGGGAATCGAAGGTGCACGTTTCGCCATTTGCAAAACCGTTGTCTGGCCTATGGCTGGGCCTGGTACACAAGGAGCAATCTCACGAGCTGCCGATCTGCTTAGATCACATGGTGCTATCGTCGAAGAGCTAGACCTCCCTTCAGAATTTGATAATCTGCCCGAGTGGTATCGCGTTGGCCTTCATACCGAAGGTCGTACCGCGTTTCTGCCCGAGTACCGCGTTGGGAAGAGCCAAATCGGCCAGGTGCTGATTGAGCATGTTGAGAATGTCGATCACTTTAGCCGCAAGACGCAGCTGGAGGCTTTCGATAATATGGCTCGTTTGAGGCCCATATTCGATGAAATCGCTTCGCAGTACGCGGCAGTCATCACACCAAGTGTGCCCGATGAGGCCCCTGTAGGCCTCGAGAGTACAGGAAGTCACATTTTTTGCTCCATGTGGAGTGTAAGTACTCAACCTCCGCAGGTACCTACACCGGAAGCTGACAATCGCATAGGGTCTGCATACTCCCGTGCTGAACGTGCCGGGCTTTAAAGGAGATCACAACATGCCAATTGGCTTGTCCCTCGTAGCACCTAGATATCGTGACCGCCATCTCCTGGAGGTCGGCGAGGCAGTCGGCGAGATATTCGAGGCCGAGGGAGGCTGGGAAACGAAGCTGCCGTGAGAAATATGAAACTGTCCGAGTACGAGAATGTATCAAGAGTCAATATTGAACGCCACATGATAAGGGGACATGGAATGGGGCATGGGCACAATATGTACTTGGGGTAGCAGAAAACTTGACTCTGCCAATAAGAGACGAATTGATTTAGTCACTTTATGCTGGCTTACTCTAACTCTGAGGCTATCTAATCATACATCCTAAGCTTAGGTCAGGCTTGAACCTTACAAGATCCGAGCATGTAATCCTACAGCTTTGCACTGAAGCTCTATAACAAAAGAGAACGCCAAGGCCGAGTGGAAAGGGGACCGGTGTAGCCCAGTCGAGCATGAATAAGTCGTGTCGGGGTCGAGAAGTGAGGTTATCCGATGACAACTCATTATGACAACTCATTGCTTTGCAGGCAGGAGCTTATCAATGCACGCGATAGCCTAATCTCATTAGACAAGTCACCAATATGCCAATCAGAGACAGGAACTTACATCTTCTGTCACGATACCCTGGTTTCGAAGGTAATGGCCCATACTCTTGACGAGCTCAAGCTGCTCATCAGGGTTAAGGCTGGTGATTGCGGTCTCGAGCACTGAGCCGAGGCTGACCTTGTGAATGGCAACGAAGGTGTGGAAGTACATGTAGGCAAAGAAACCCATGATGAATTGACAGTCCATGCGGTCAGTGATACCTCCGTGTCCGGGAATAGAGTCACCAAAGTCCTTGATCTTGAAAGTGCGCTTGAGGCCAGAAGCGAAGAAACCACCGAAAGGAGCGATGAGGGAAGCAAAAGTGGCCAGGTTGAGAGCGTGAATTTGCATAGGAGCAATGGTGACAGAGAAGTTGGCAGTGTCGGGGAGGAAGAACAGCTCGGGTAGCTCGTATGTCTTGGGGAGGAAGACCGGGTTGGGGTCGCACTTAAGACCAGTGAAGACGTTGGCTCCCAAGTCGTTGACAGGGCAAATGAAGTACTTGGATCGCATCATGAGGTTAGAGAGGAGCATGGCAAAGATGATGGTCATGATCCAAGCACCAACGAAACCCTCGACGGTCTTCTTGGGAGATAGCTTAATGAGCTGGGTGCGTCCAAACATGATACCGCAGATGTAAGCAAAGATATCGTTGGTGATGACCAGAGCAGCGGGCAAGAAGAACCAGATCATGCCCTCGAAGACGTTGTTCATGATGAAATGAGCCTGGACCACAATGAGGTACAGAGCCATATGAGTCCAAGCAAAGTTGGTAAACTGGAACTTGTAGTGGCCAGCTTGGAGGGAGGTAACAAAGAAGACGAAACCTAATTCTTGTTAGCTCGAGAAACCCAATCAGACAATAATCACCTACCAAACACATAGAGAATGAAGCTGATGAAACGGTGGTGAGTAGCCAGAGGCAGCAGGACCTTGTCAACTAGAATGATGTGCTTAAAGTAGTAGATAACAGTCTCGCCATAGAGGAAGTACATGGTAGTTGCCAGCCAGTACCAGTTGAGACTCTTAGTCGATCGCAGGGAGCGAGCGCGACTGGGAACATTGGCGATGGCGATAACCTCCTTGAAGGAAACAATCTGGACAGCGGTGATGATGCAGATAATGTAGATGTGGCCCATAAAGAGCGCAGTGAAGAACAAGGCGAACATGACAAAGGTCCAGAAAGTGCGAGTTATGAAGTTGGCCTTCTTCTTTTCGTACTCGGCTTGCTTTTCGTTGGCTGGAGGCTGCTTCTGCGATGGGTATCAGTATTGTCCCTCGGGGATTTTGGTGTTGACCGGAGCTCAACACTCGAGCTTCCTGAGACTCTCAGTATTATGATGCTTACCTCGTTAACTGTTTCCAGCTGGCCCGAAGATTGGGACTTAAGCTTGGTAGGAGAGCCACCATCTTCGCTGCTGAAGCTTGATCGTCGTCCATCTGATCGGTTGGGGAATCTAACCCCTCTCTTTGAACGAGCCATTGTGTTGATTTAAATGCGCTGTAGCGGGCGCAGCTTTTTATTGCTGGTTATTGCCAAGAAATTCGGCAATGAGGCTATCGTCAACTGACGTTATCTCGTTTGGAGGCGACAGACTCGAGTGGCGGGCGCGGTACGGATTCTAGTCGAGATTGTTGCGAAAAAGACAGTTGTCTGCTCTCGCAAATTTGCGTCAAGCGGCCTGTGACGTCGTCGCGCAAGTCGGGGCAAGTGGGAATTACGGGGTCGGGAGCTGAAGGGACCCTTGAAGAATCGTCAGTCGGAAGAGGCTTCGCCTGTAGAACGGACAAAGGCCGTCGGTCAATCGACTAAGGAGCGTAAGCTGGCAGTGCGGTAGAGTGGGCGAATATACTCACTTGTCGCGAAATTCTGACGATGATGGAAGAACAAGAAATGGTGGTTTTGAAAGCGTCCAGTAGCTAGGCCGCAGTTAGCCCCCAGTTGCCAGCGCAAGCCCGAAGGACAGTCCAAGCTAGGGGTATTAGAAAAGTTGACTTCCGGGTTCTAGGGTGCAAAAAATAAATAAGCTGTGATTCTAGTATAAGGTGCTATACGCTGATCTACTAATTTAGTTCTTTATGCTATTAGTCGCCAAGTTTTCTGCCCTGATACCCGAGAACAGCGCAGCCAGGCAGCTCAGCATTTTTAAAGTGGGCGTCACCCAGTGAGTGACGCTTCTTCTGCTTCTGCCAAGTAAACCTCCTACGCAATCTCACCTAAAATCTTGGGACTGATCAAAACAGGGACCAATTGAGTCCCTGAGCGCCGCGGCTGTGGCTTGACGTGTTCCGGCGGTTCCAGCGAACTTCCACTTGCCTATGTACGACAGTACAGTACTGTACATTGTAGGTTCCCTCAAATTGCGTCAAGCACACGGCATGTCGGAGTTGAAACCACGTCCGAATAACCTTTTGATTAACAGCTTACATAGTACAGTACTCCATAGATAAAGCCATACTCATAATCGGTTCTGGCTCCTTCAACTCGGGTTCTATAGTTGCCCGTATACCGATCAACATCCTAATCTGAAAGCCCATTGACATTGACCCTTGGGAAATTGAGACGAAATGCCCCAGACGCAGGGGCTGATTACTTGTGGAACCCCCGTCACTCGGTAATGGATCCATCTTACAGATCTGTTGAGATTCCTGTCGGTTCACAAATGGAGATTACGAAGATTGTTTGTCGGTAAAGCGTAAGAGAAGCCCTAATGGCTGACGATGTGTAGAAAAGCCACGTCGGACAAACTGCCGCTGTTCCTAGCAAGCCCGGATAGCCGGTGTCTATACTCAAACAAACATCTCCACTGTCTCTCAGATTACTATTTGTTAGTGTCCCTAGTACTTGTATTATACGCGTAGCTTTACCTGCAGACCGAGAATTGAGTGATTATAATACAATACTGTGAAAGTACTCAAACCGAATCCCGAATATCTTCATGAAGCAGGGGTCTAACGGAATCCTCTCCACAAGCTTGTTTAGAAACTTCTAAAGCTTGATGAGGGATCCATGACGCACGCCAGTATTCACATGCTCAAGATCCAGACTCTCAACTCCGCAAATTGCTGCGCCGCAAGTTGCCTCGAGGGTGGGTGGCTAAGGAATACCTGCCACACTTTGTGCACAAAGATCTGACACGTGACTGCGCGACGCGTTTCTTAAGCGTTTCCTCGACCGTTACACGATGCCGCGACCGATGATGGCCACGGTCGAGATGTTTCGACAATAATAACAAACCCCACCTTTGTTCGATGGAGCTTTCCCCTCCTAGAGGAATAACCATGCAAGATGGATCTCGACGAGTTCTCCGATGATGGCTTTGACGACCTCCCAGACAATGCCCTTCAAGAACTCGAGGACAACGCAATCCAGTTCACGCAGGCTCAAGCCTCGAGATCAGCGACGCAACACCAACAAACCGGATCTCCCGAGGTCTACTGGATTGACGAAGATGATGACCTCGATACGACCGAAGTGACAAACGATGCTGGTGTTCCCATAGGGAGACCTGTCATAGATAACAATGTGCCGCGGAACGATGCATCTCAAGGCTATTACATAGACTCCCGACGCTCGATTCCGCCTCCAAATCCACAATGGAACCCAGTCGTTGACCCTTCGAAACGAAGACCCATCGGACAGCCTAACCAGCAACATCTCAATGCTGCACCACCCAATCAACCTATGTACACTTCTCAGCAGTTTCAAACACAAAGTTCCAACTTTGCTCGTGCTCAGCCAAGTCAATTTGCTCGGCCTCCTCTTCCCCAGAACCGGCCCGCTCCAGAACAGTCCCAAAATCGTCCTGGCGATATCCTATCGGCTCTCCAACAGCGAGTCGTAGCTCTCGAGGACCAACTTAAGGCGGCTTTGGGAGAGGCTTCCATTGTCCGCTCCAACTTTGTCAAATCCAACGAGCAGCATGCTGCAGAAGTTGCTCGCTTGAATAAGATCAATGCAGAACAGCTAGCGAAGCAGGAGCGGATAGCTGAGGCGGCCGTCGCCGCTCAGCAGAATGCCGATACAGAACTGCAATTTCTTCAGCGCGACATGAGGGAGGTCAACGACCGTGTTCGCCGAAAAGAGCCTGCTACAAGCGCTTCTGGAGGGCTCACGACCCCTAAGAAAGCCTCTAAGACATGGGTAGCCGACGGGTTTGATGAGCTGGATTTTGCATTGAGTCCAAGCAAAGGGCAAGGACGAAACAGGAGTTCTGGCTCGGTGGCATTGCATGTTGGGGAGAGAACACCAAGCAAAGGAAAGAGGAAACGACCGGCTGTTGATAGCCCTGTGATGCCCTTGGAAACTCATACGGACAGCTTTGCTAGTAGCAATGGCAAACCAGAGCCTGCAGCTCAACAAGCACCAATCGTGGTTGCGCCACCCCCTGCTGTGCCTTTTGAGGTTTGTTGACACCTTTCGTTTTGTAATTCGATTCTGACTGTGTTTAGTTTCTGAAGCTTGTGCTCGACCATGGGACTAGGCAGCCGACCTTTGACGTTCTGTCTCGGTTCTATTTCCCTGATGACCCAGAAACCTCTTTTTCTGCGATCGTTTTCCAGAAGATACCCCTGATGGGAGATCCACATCGACCAATGCAGCTGCTTGTAGATTTCGCGAACCTGATGAGCGGCATCTGGACTCGATGTCAAGCAGACCAACTTTGGGAACCCATCAAGTATGTGCTCTCCCTCATATCCTTTACATTTTCGCTTCATGCATCAGAAGTTGCACCTTTTGTAATCCCAAACTTGGCAGCGCCAGCGCAAGCAACAATGTGCACTCTTGCTGAATGGCAAAACCGTATTCCGGAAGGCGAAGAGCGGCTGAAAAATGCTGAATTTCAGTCTATGAAGCGACATATTAAGATTGTAGACATTCTCTCTGTCTTTTATACGTGTTCGCTCGCTTGCTCTGCCGCGCTTGATGTGTCAGAAGACGAGGTCAAGTCTCAGGCGACAATGTTTTGGAGTTGTATATCGCCTGACTTGGTTTATAAACTTTTGAGTCCCAAACAAGAGCTTCCTGATATTTTGGGAATGCTTGAGCTATTGACTACATGTTCACTCCCAGATTCTCTTGGTCCCATAACAGCACAGAAAGATTCTCCTGTGGCCAATCATGTCATCAATCACGTTACGAACAAGCTTACAGATTACCATTCATCTGTGAAGACTCGCGAGCAGAAGAGCACTCTGTACCTGGCTGCTTTACGAACGTTGATTGCTTTCTCGCGCTATCCATTTGGTGCGATTGAGCTTGCATCCCATAACCTTGCACTCCCTCGCCTCGTGGCCTGTCTCAGCACGTCTATAGACGAGTTGTACGACCTACCTATTCCGCCCAACGTTTTGCCGCCAAACTCGGAGATAGACGACTTGCGGTTAGGGTCAGAGGCCGGTTCGTACTCGGCGAGCCTATATCAAATCATTTCTAAATGTGTTTTCTTGATTCACTCCTTGGTGACAGGCCCTGATACTGCCAATATAGCAGAAATTGGACAGAAATTGTCTATGGCGCACGGTGGAAGTCAGCGATATCTTATTGCCCTAGGAAGGCTCACATTCGCTGAAGAAGATCTTGTGATGGAGGCTGGGATTGATGGAGAGACCGTCGAAGCAGCACACGAACTTCTCGAACTGGCAGTGACGCCAGACGAGGGCGAGATTGTGAGCGGAGCATTCGGGGACTAGCATTATGAGGTTGCATCTTTGGCGTTCGGATGGATGACGGGTTTCATCTCTAAGTTAGGCTGCAGCAACCATTGCTATCAGTGGTGGGCGTTTTGGGAACAGGATTAGACGAGATACCACGAGACGATGCGACAAAATTCGGAGTATATATTTTCAATTATACAAAATTGGGTCCTAGTAAGCAAAACTAGATATCGACCGTGGCACTGCACGGCAGACCACTTTTGTTCATTTCCATGCCGATACCCCGCTGGACAAACATGACGACTCACGACCCCATGCAGTATCATCAAAGTTTCGACTTCTAGCCATTGTACGAAACATGGACGTGATCCCTGCATGCTTGTTAACATCATAACCTTATACGCAGTTTTGATATACACTTACCAATGGTTCTCGGTCAAGCCATTGCGCTTCTCCATGGTTCGCCAGTTCTCCCATTTCTTCTCCGTCTTGTCGACAGAGGCAGTCCAGATCTTCTGTCCCCAGATGACATACTTGAGGTTGAGTGCACTGCGATTCTTCATGCACCACTCGGCGATCTCCTTGCCGGAGAGCGTAGCAAGCTGCAATATTATCAGTACCTCATAAACAATTATCTGAACTATGGTAGGGAACTTACACTACCGCCATCAGAGCACATGAAGTCAGTCGCGAGACCACAGCAATGGTCGGAGCTGCCAGGACAAGAACAATCCCTCTTACATCCGATCTCCCTAATTCTTCCAGGGAACGCAGCAACGACCTTCTTGGCTGCATTGACAGAGACTGCCTTGCAAGCTCCTGCAGCTGGGATATTGGGCGCAGCATATCCCCCGAAGCCAGTATTGGCAGAAGAGCAGCACTTCATCTGCGATGGGCCAGGACACTGTCCGGAAACAGAAGTGCCGGCGCAGTCAGACTGCCAACGACAGTTTCCAGCGGAACACGTGGGCTTGGAACAGCATTTGATGTCTGCTGCGTCGGCAGGACAGGCGCCGGAGATAGAGGTGCCGCCGGCGGAACTGCAGGCTGAGGAAGTGATGCAGACGCCTGCGATGCCGTTGGGGCCATAGCAGGGCTCGTTGGGTGCAGCGAGGGAGGGGGGTGAGAGGAGGAGGCTGAGGAGAATGGGAAGAGTGGTGTAGCGCATCTTGGTGGTTGAGATAGTAAGGGAATTGCTTGAGTGTCTTTATTGTGTAATTCCTCGAGAATCGATCGAGGAAGTGTTCAGGGTCTTGGTCATTTATATACTATTTTTTGTTATATGTTTCTCGACTGATTCAGTGTAGGATCATCGTCAAGTCCCGTGCATGCTGGAGAGAGATGGCCAAGTCTCAAGTTGATCATCGTCGTGTAACGCCTCAGCCATCCTGAATCAACCATACCACCCTCGTGCCGTGCCGGCCTACATCTTCATTTTAGGCAAGTACTTCATCCCAAGTCTACATCGTGTCTCTGCCATCCAGCTGGGCTGCAATGTTATTCGTAAAAGATAGCGGAAAACCCTGTTTCTGCGCCTGATATTCGCATCGATCTTCTTCAGCTCTGCTCTATTCGAGAGTCTGCGGAATGTTTCCGTGGCTCATCCCTACAGATGAATTCGCCGTTTCGAGTCGCTGATTGGTTGACCGGCTCTTTGCAGCACGACAACCCGGGCGATCAACCGTTGACGATCATGCTTGGCCATGTCGGCTCACGGTCATCGTAGCTCCTTACTTGTTAAACTCTACACATCAGGCAGTCTTAACTATAGTAGTTTTTAACTTGGATTTAAGGTCGTACTAACTTGTCTCGACTGAGGAGGTACTGCAACTGCCCCTTTCGGCATCTGTGGCTAAGTCAGATTGAATAACTGCAGTACAGGACTAGAATCGACGGGGATTTGACCGATTTAAGCTTAGATGTAGGGCGGAGACTCCGAGAAATCACGGAGGACCGTTGACATTTACTATATACTAGTTTACTAACGAGTGCCGATGTTTCAAGGGCCTTTGAGACATTGTCGTGAAAGTGACGTCTCTGTCGGTGTTTGAAACAGGTAGTGACGCCTAAGTGATTTGCCAACTGCCTATTCTCGTAACTCGTATCTTGTAGGTATCTCAACGTTCAGCTCACGTCTTAGCAGTGGCTGTGATTGACGTCACGTCAACCACCTTGTGGAACGTCAATTTCCATGGAGCTGTAGGGTTATGCCTGTATCATGCTCCTTACAGTATCCGAACGCAGAGTAGAGTAGATGATAAGTTCAGTCAACGATGCGACATCTAGGAGACAACCAACTCGGACAAGATATAGCTGCTCGTGCAAGTAATATGTCACACCATTAGTGTAACCTATCCATATTCATATTCATGTCTAAAACTGTATTCCGCTCTATTACTTTTTCTCTTGACTTTCACCACCTCCAGAACTTTCAAGTCCCTCCGCAGTTTCCATAGATTCAGTCCGTCTGGGCTCTTCGCCATCCAAGAGCACATTGGGTGCGTAAGGAAGCTTGCCCTCCTCGCGACGATCGGGGGGAATGATGGTGTTGTACCAGCGTGGCACAAGGACTCCAAGACCAATCAGAACCAAGCAAATGTGAGCAAGTCCAAAACCAAGAATGTGAAGAGGATCGTCACGAAGCTCGTAGAAAGCGGGATAAGAGAAACCGTAGATAATAGCGAGAACAGGTGCAGAGATGAAGCGTAGGAGGATCGGCCAGAAGGCAGGAATGCTCCAGTTCTTTCCAGTTGCGACGATGACATTGAGATCTCTTCGTAGTTGCTGGCCCTGTTTTGTTGAGTTAGCGAGTGGAATGGTAAATACGAGAGAGGAACTTACAGAATAGAAGGCCATGTACCAGAAGCGCCTGAAGAAAACGTTATCAAAGAGCTTTGAGAGAACAGAGCTCTTGCCAATAGATCGACGAACAAATCCTCTGTCCTCGCCAAAGCTGAGCGCGGGGGGGATATCGTCTGGTGTCTTGCCAATAACGCAAGACACAATGGAACAGATGATAAAGATGCCAAAACCCACTCCGGCACCAGTCTCAGCCTGAACAGCGTGAGCAACAGCAACACCGAGAACCATACCACCGAAATATCCAAAATTCCAGATGAAGAAGGCAGGCTTTCCAACCTGGCCAGCAACATCTCGCCAGCGGTAAAAGGTCGTGGAAAAGGCACATTCGCCAAAGACAACAAACACTAGAGCGACATCGTTGATCCAACGGTCGACACCTGTGAGGAGAGCATACCCGAACTGAGTACAGTAAGGCAGAGAGATGAGGAACGAAAGGACCACAAGGGCTGTGACTACCCACTCGCGACGTATTCTAGGCTTGGTATCCATGACAAGTGTGACAACAGCGTCGACCATGGCGAAAGCAGAACTGTACCCCAAGACCACAAGCGTGAAGAACAAAGCAAAGGCCCAGAACGACGAGCCAGGAAGTTGGGTAATAGCTGTAGGTAGCGTTAAAAACCCGATGGTGAAAGAACCAATTCGCTCGCCTGGAACAGGCATCATGTCTAAGTATCCAACAACACCAAAAGCGGCGAAAGCAGCAAACCCTTCAAAGAGAACGTTGCTGCCAACAATGAGACATGAATCCATGACTGCGTTGGCGTGCTTCTGGTTGTAAGATGCATAAGAACTGAAATAACCAAAACCAACACCTGTTGAGAAGAAGACTTGACCGGCTGCAGTCTGCCAGATCTCGCCAGAAGCCAGCTTGTCACCATTCCACTCGCCAAAGTATAGCTTGACACCACGACCAGCGTTAGGTAGGGAGACAGATCGGCCGACGAGGATAATGGTTAGAATAACAGGCAAGCCCATTGTGAAGTAGACGACCCGGCCGGTCTGACCAATACCACGAAAGATGGAAATCCAAACAAGAAACCAAATGAAGGCAGTCCATCCAACGGTCTCCCCAATAAGAGCAGTACCGGGATACTGGACATAATCTTGGACGCCGCTGGAAGTCTTGTTACCAGGGATTGCATCGACATTCTGAACCACATCTTGGTAGTAGTACTCCTCAGCGCGTCCTTCCCACGGAAGAGGGCTCTGGAACGAGTTTCGGAAGTAGATCATAATCCAGGACAGGTTGACGACGAAATAAGGGCTGACCATGAAGCCAACATACAGCAAGCTGAAGCCCAGACCTTTGAGACGATGGTTGATGTTGTTGAAAGCGACGACAGAACCTCCACGATAGGCTTGACCAATGCTGACTTCGAGGATGAGGGCGGGAATTGCGATGAGGAAGACACACATGAGATATGGGATAAACCACTGAAGACCGTTGTTGTTATATACTTGGGAAGGGTACCGAATTAGGTTTCCCATACCGGCGCAACCACCCATGGCTGCGAGCAAGAAGGAGGCTCTCGAGCCCCATTGATCACGGCCATCTTCAGACTTTGAAGGTGGAGGGGATAGCAATTCTCCAACCTTTTTGAGAAACGGAGGGACTCCCATATTGATAGACTTAAAAAGGTCTTTCAGCTTTTGCGACGTATAAGTGAGAGGAGTTGAGCTCCCGAATAGACGGGCCACGAAGAAAAGAAGGTAGTGCGCATGAGAGACCTTCAAATGGTCTTGCGCAACAAGAACAAAGAGCACTTCAGAAAATGAGAGGTTCTCTTTTCTAAAACTACATAACTGAGCGGAAAGACTCGTCCTTTTATTGCAGAAACCAACCAACACTTTGGTTAGGGAAGGGCCAAGACTCGGCGTTTTTACAAGGGACGAGTGACAGGATCAGGATCCCCTCCAGTACAGAAAGCAACAAAGCCCCTCGGAACGGGGAGTTTATGGACAAGATCGACTTGGCTTTCCTCATTGGCTTCGTATCATGAGAAAACCCAAACTCTGCAGATCAAGGGGACTCCGCTGCCAAGATGACCGGAGACTTGGCGTTTAGGGGCCCCGGTCAGAAGAAGAGTTTGCCAGCCTGATTTCTTTCTGATGAATTCATTGAATCTAAAGTTTCTCACCCGTAGTCGAAGTCATTAAGTCAGTCGATTATTTGTGAGAAATCGCCATTGCGGTAGAAATTGGATGTTAGTTACTGGTACTGCTTTGTGAGTGAGTGTCAATTAAGCATAACCCAAATAAAGGTAACCCACCCAGACTTAACTTTACTTTAAACTCGAAACGTTTATTCCCGCTTTTACGGATACACGCTCGGGGGGTTGCACCATATACAGGGTTCAGTTGCCTCTTTTCTTGGCAGACATAACAATCAGTGGATAACACGGCATCCGGGAATACATTCCCTTGACCGACGCAAGGCAGGGTGAAGAGACTGAAAAGGCTTGAGTCTCTATTCCCAATGCCAAGGCAGTGCATGTATGTGCAGCATGTCACGGGGCGGTATAGAAATGGTATTAATGATGCTCTGGGAAGCGTCATTAGTAGTGTGAAGTTGGAAGAGATAACAGGTACTGAATTCAAAGGGTAAACCCTAGTCTTTACTCATGGCTCTTCCGCATCGTTGCTATTCTTTTACTCAGAAGTTTGGCCCATACCCATATTTTTAAGATGATCATGACAAACACCTTTCAGTCAGTATATGGCAAGCCATGGAACCTACTCTCTCTTCATACCACGCGGCCATTAAAGCTCTAATTAATAGACCGTTTGGACATGAGCCTCGTTGTGGATAACTAGTTCAAAGGTGTCAAAACAAGCTTAATACCTTATCTATTTGCAATACTGCAACAAGGTAAGCATAGCACAGCAAGTACTCCAACCAGCCAATTTTTCTTTTTGAGATGCAAAGACCTTACTATTTGAGTGTAGTCTCGAATCCTTCCATCGAACCACATTGCATATTTCCGGTTGAGATTACAATGCCAAGCCGACCACATGGTTCATTTCAGCTGACCATGACGTTTTCACGATTCAGAACCAGGCACCCACATTCTTACAACAATGATTGGTACGTATCAAGGAAAGATGATAAGAATCTCAACTACAACGGAGATACCTGCCAAGGATTACCGAGCGTGGGGTAAGAAGGCACATGAATTTCCGTTACAAACAGAGACTTCGGTGTTTCCGACTTGATGGTCTCAATGTAACCATCTTATGCAGCACCTGGTACATCAGAAACCATATAAGCTGCAAAGAAGTAGACGAAAGGATGTATCAAAGTAAGATAAAACTCAGGAATACTCGTAGAGTCTTTGAACGGGGAGTTGCGAGAGCCTTGGCCTTACTCATGGATCTTTGAATGGAGACACTATCAATGGTGTGATAATTATGATCAGCTCCCCGAAAGTGGGAACGAGACGATACTATTCGAGCCATTCTTCTCGTGTGCTCTTCACAACTGCTGGGACGATACCGGAAGGCGGTTCATACTAAAACGTATAGATATACCCGAGAAGTAGCGGGATACCACCATATTGCACATGTATCAGAAATATTGTTATGCTGTTAAATCCTGCCTGCGATGTCGCATCTTGAGATACTTAAGTAGTCACAGTAGCCTTCTCCTTTTCGGGCTTTTGGCCATAGACCATGTGCCTATACTCCAGTTAGCGAGACTCCAGATTTAACACTGAAGAAAACATACACAACAAAATAGGGCATAGCCTCAGGCTTCTTCAACTCCTTTCCCATCTGGGCAACCAGAACCGTGACTTCATCAAGAGACCAGCCCAAGATCTCTCCGATTGGAAAGATAGCAAACCCATCGATCGACTGGTCAATAAAAGCACCGTTATAGAGACCAATCTTCTTGAGCTTCTCATCCTGTGACCAACCACCAATAGGCATCTTCCACGACTTGGATACCAGGTCTGTAAAGCCTGCGTCTCGCATGTATTCTTCTTGGCGACCATCTCGAGCAATTTCGAAAGTTCGGCCGGTCTTACGACCACATTCAAAGAAGAGTTGATACCATTTTTTGAAAATATGGTTCTCGTCATTCTGTATTCTGGGGTTCTCGCTGCGCGTTTCGATGTCGATATCTAGGCTTTCGACCCAGCCGCCTGGCCGCACGTAGGTATAGGCTTGACGGAAGAGCTTCTTCCAATCATCGATTGCACCGTACAGATACCTCATATGAATAAGATCAAAGCTATCCGGCTCGAAGGTCCAATCGAGCTGGGCATCGTCTATTTGAAAGGTGCAATTTGGTGGGACGAAGGTAGGTTGGACAGCAGAGATGTCGACACCGATTACTTCGGCGGAGGGATGCTCGTCGGCCATGTCACTAATACGATTAGAACACATGCTGTTTCTGTGGTGGACTGTCAAGCATACATGGCCCATATTCCAGTACCAGTACCAATGTCAAGAATTTTCTAATCTCAGTTAGCTTCATGTCGCGTGGCATTGCTTTCTATAACTGTACCTGGGGGTTCTTGTTGATGGGTGACAGATGAAGCTTGTTACCCAGAAGAAGCAGGGTAGAGTGGTGCCTAATGTTAAAGTCAGGTCATTATACGTCTTGGGGTGCATCTCGACTTGGAACCCAATTACAATATGTCTTGTCCTTCTTGGAAGTGTTCATCTGTGGGCGCCCTGGTGATGCGGGTGAGTCTCTCATTATCAACGGAGCCTCGGCCATACAGACCAATATTCTGTAGTTTTGGATTGTTGGAATGGTCTACCGTTTATGTGTCTGAACTCAAGAATGGTTGACGTTATAGATGCCGTCGAATCGCGTAGACTGCCATTCCGAATTCGAGACAACTGGATCAGCCTCAGAACGTAGAGTACGATGAGTCAAGTTGACAGAAATCTACTCACCTGTCAACACTGCCAATAGATTCGTTATCATCATCTACCTTACCGACGACTCGCCGGTCCTATCATATGATGATTAGCTGCGTACTGTCAAGATAGGCAGATGCTGGGATGTTTTTTGATGACCAACTGGATATCCTGGAAGACTCACAAACTCAATATAGTCCATGCTGACGATGGACTCTGCAAAACTTTAGTGTCTTCAGATGAAAGAGCAAAGAACAAACCAAGCACAGTAGGAAGAAAGAGTTGATGACGGAATATAACCAGAGTAAGCGAGGAGTTCCAAACTTGGATGGTAGTACAAATGCATTACGAGTACCACCTCGGTTTACATCTAATTGATCCTCACCAGGGAACGTAGCGCGAGTTGATAGGTGGAGTTTATGTAAACTGCATCATGATAATGGGTTCTTGGCTTCCGCCATCAACAGATCAAGTAAAGAGCTACGTTTCGTGCTTAATTATTGTCCCTACCCAAGCAGACAAACAGCTTTCGCCAAGGATCTATAGTCGTCGAAATTCCTTCCAATACTTTTACTGATTCCTCTTTTGCCTATGATTAATTGAGGGAAAATATTCAAGAACGTCAAGTCGTCCGTAAGTATGTATAAATATACCTGCAAGTCCATTGTTTCATTCATGCTAATTCTAATGCTCATTTTAATTCACGCTCCATCAAGGTCAAAGACAGTGGTATCTCCTCCTCCTCCACAGCACTCCATAAACTATGCATCATCAATATTTCTAAAGCCCTGGTCCCTTCTTCTAGTCCTCATGATCCTCTAGAGCTCGCGATGTCGACTGGACTCTCCAGTGACACTTTCCTCGTACTCAGTCAAGCGCAGTGCTTCCTCAACGTCGTTAACAAAGTGCCTCTCTCCAGCCATTTCTACAATACCACTGCTTAACATGAGACGCCATACAGAGTGGTCCTTGCGGGCTGGGCATCGAGAGAAGTAGACACGTACACCTCGTTCGGTATAGTTGCGAACAATCTCTGTCAAAACCTGAGTACCCGAACCATCCATGGAAGTCACACCATGAATGTCGAAGATGACGTTTCGGTTCATCTCGGCATTACGGAGTCGAGGCAGAGCAGGGTGCGCCTTTGACGTGCCGTAAAGCTCCAATCGGCGAAGTCGGGACTTGAGCTCGCCTGTGTTGGCAAAAGTCAAAGGCTCTGGAATCTTGACAATGAGGCATCCCTCAATAAACTCCAAGCTTGCCTTGTCACCCTCGGCGTTCTCAAACCGGTTCGTTCCAGGAATCCGGCCCAGAATCTGGATTCGTGGTCGCGTACTATGCTTGATGACCATGAGCATCGAGATTCCAACGCCAAATGCCATGCCAAGTGTGAGAGAGTAGAACATGGTCGCAAGGAAAATAACGGCCATGAGACCCAGCTCAATCCAGCCGCGAATTTTCAGGAAGAAGCTAATGTCGTGAGGCGCCTCTTCTATAAGCGAGTAAGCCACGACAGAAATCATCGATGAAAGTACGGGTTTCTTCGTATAGTTAGCGCATGTGACAATGTCAGGTTCATCTATCACTTACTGGTAGGTAGTAAAAGTATGGAAGAAGGAACAAGATGGAGAGCAAAGAGATGATACTCAGGAAGATCGAACTGGCAGGACTCTTGCCACCGGTGCTCTTATTCACCTTGCTTCGACCGTATCCACCAAACGCTGGCAAGCTCATGAAGCAACCGCCAACCATATTAGCAATGCCAAGCGCAAGCATCTCTCGGTTCGCGCTCAATTGAATACC
The DNA here is from genome assembly GCA_011034095.1 of Fusarium cf. aywerte. NCBI lineage: Eukaryota > Fungi > Ascomycota > Sordariomycetes > Hypocreales > Nectriaceae > Fusarium > Fusarium cf. aywerte. The sequence goes on from WETZ01000012.1 coordinate 693,128, forward strand.
CTGTATGGTCTCACTGGAACCCAGACTTTTGGCAGCAACAGAAGACTCGAAGAATCCGAGAAGCGCAATCAGGAAGGAAGTAGACATGGCACTTCGAATATGCGGCATGTGCTGCAGCTTGAAAGGCCATTGGAAAGCAAGCAGTTGGCCATTGGCAGCCTTGACTGGTCCGAGAATCTCAACACCTTGGCTCTCCCAGTCCAGCTGCCAGCAGAGGATCGCAGATACAACAACAACAACAAATCGATCTGGGATATACGCGACGCCAGGGTATCGGGGTTGTAGTCGGTTCTTGAGTTCACTAAACATTCAGTTAATATCGTGCGGAAACAAGCCGCAAAGCGCCACTTACCGGCAAATCATAATGACAAGAAAGCTAATTCCGGCGATAGCAAACGTCAATCCGTGCGCCTTGTCGACATTGCCAATGATAAACGTGATCTTTTCTACAGGGCTACCATGGCTAACGCCCGCCTTGTCAGCCAACTCAGCGAGTCCTAACTCAGGAATCAGCTGGTCAACGGCAATGACGAAACCAATCGCACTGATGAAGCCGCGCAGAAAAGGCCTGCTGAGCACGCTGTCCATGAATCCTAGTCGCGCAAGGCCGGCAATCACGACCATTGCTCCCGCCATGCCGGCGACTATACCGCAGATCTGCGCATGGAGTAAATCGTTGTCTTCGTCCTCTCCGGAGCCGACATTCTGCTTGACAACAGTACCGACAAGAAGAGAACCTGCAGCTTCGGGACCGACAACCATCTGAGGACAAGAGCCAAGCAGAGCGTATATAAAAGGGTTGAAAACGAAAGCGTAGAGACCGTGGATCGGAGGAACGTGGGCGAGGTTCGCAGCAAGAGATAGAGCCATCGGTAGATAGAACGAGGCCATAGTAACGGCTGCGATGAAATCGCCTCTGAGGTAGGAAACCTTGTACTGGCGCATCCAGTTCAAGCATGGGATATAGTACGCGAGGTACCTGTTGGCAAGTTAGCAAGCCATTTACAAGCGATTCGACACTGGTAACTCTTACATGTAAGCTGTATCTTCGAAACCAGCTTGTTCAGCCAGCATACTGCTGTGGCCCATCGTCTTCGTTCGTATCCTCTTCTTCAACCACCGTTTCCAATCCTCATGGCCGACGATTGTCGTAATGGCGTTATCCAACACAGGAATATGCGTTCCCGACCCTGCGGTCTCGCTACCATCCTCGTCGCTACTCCTCATTGTCAATGTCGGACTCATGGGTCGCGGACTAAAAGTGCCATGGCTGCAGACCCCGGGGTGCGCAGGATGAACACTGCCTCGACGATTGCTCGGGCGATGCTTGTTTCCGTCAATTAGAGGCGTGGATTCGTTGGCGAAGATCTCGTTTATTGTCGCCCCGTGGGGATGTCCAGGTGACTCTGGCGGCGATGCGACGGGCGCGCTGGTCGGAGAACCAGGGCTCCCTGGGGTTGAGGAATCATTCTGGTTTCTGCCTTGGGCGCTGAGAGCTTGCCGAAGACTGCTTGGTTGCGCAGGTCGGTGGTCCGTCGAAGAATTGGTGCGGCTGTGAGAGGGTTGATTCGACATGATTGCGACGATCGATCAAGTCGCAGCGTACGCACGTTGGAGTGAAATCGATTCGAATCTGATGTCTTCGAAGACTTTTACTATAAAACTACTTGCAACAATCTATATCTGAGCTTGTTTCGCAAGGGTTTCCTGCTTATGACGGTGCAGAACGCAGTCGACGATCGTCGGCAAAAAGATGCCGGCTTGGAGTTCGACAAGTATGCGACTGGCGATGGCGATTAATGCATGGAATCGGAAGATGAGTCTCTGCAAAACTGGCTGTCAACAGAGCAATTCACAAGCAAAGACAAAAAAGAAAACAAGAGGAAAAACTAGGTAAGGAAATAATACAAAAGATCAAAAAATCATGTCTCGCTAAAGCTTCCCAAGGTAGGATGAGGAGTAGTAACTAAGCCCATTCCAAGGGTAGGTTCCATCTCGTCCATCCCGTCCCATGCCGTCAATCGGTCAGGTCCCTTGACTCCCTGTGCGCCATCATCAGGCAGTTTCTCATCCTGGTGGCCCCCCCAATCTCAGATCCAGTCGCAGGTTTTTGCCCAATCACAGTCAACCGTTGCGAAATGCCACCCACACAATGGCTGTAGGTTGCCCAACTTTTACCGTATACGGGGACTTTCCAGTGACATCAGGGCAGTAGCCTCCAGGTGACTTCTGGGCTCTGGCGGGGTGACTACCGCCGCCTCGGGGAATGTGAACGAATGGCTGACCTCGTGTTGTTCAGCGATCCCTGCAACCGCACGGGCTGTGTTGTATTAGTGAGCAGGTCTCAGTGGTCAACCTGCTACAGTTGAGTCCATCCGAGTTTGGCTGCCGTAAAACAAATGATTTCAAAGTTCATGATCATTCACAATCTTATGCCTTGGCTGACACATCGATGAGACAACAACTCAGTTTGAAAGTCTTGAATTATCTAGCTTCACCGACATGTATTTTTAGTATCATCCATATCCATATCCATACAAAACAAAACTTTATGCTTTAAATTCAATAATGTCGCTCATCAAGAAATCGCATCTCCAATCAACTCTTAGATCATGTCGAGATCTGGTGTTGTTACATAATTAATAACCCAGGCATGTGCTGACCGCCCTAGACCTGCTCGTTCACGAAAAGACCAGCCATACCCTGGCCTGTGCCGATACACATGCTTGTCAGAAGCATCTTCTTCTTCTGCCGTCTGCACTCAGACAGACCGGTCACAATCTGTCTGGCACCAGTAGCACCTAGGGGGTGACCCAGGGCGATAGCTCCTCCACGGGGGTTGAGCTTTTCTGATGTGAGGCCAAGCTTGTCCTGGCAGTAAACAGCCATGGAGGCAAAAGCCTCGTTAATCTCAACAATATCAATATCATCCAAAGAGATATTGTGCTGGGCAAGAAGCTTGGGAATGGCAATGCTGGGACCAATACCCATGATGCGGGGAGCAAGGCCAGCAACAGTAGATCCAACGTACTTGGCCATGATGGGCTGTCCCAGCTTGATAGCAGTAGATCGCTTCATCAACAACACGGCGGCAGCTCCATCGGTGAGCTGACTGGCGTTACCACCAGTTGTAGCTCCACCCCATTGAGGGAAAGCAGCGCGGACCTTGGAGAGGCTCTCGGCAGTGGTGCCTGGTCGAATGCCCTCATCTTGAGTGAGGGTGACCTCCTTCTCCTGGCCATCGGGGCCCTTGACCTTGGTGGTGATGGGCGCAATCTCGTCTGCGAACCATCCCGCCTTTTGAGCAGCCTCAGCCTTCTGGAAGCTTCCGGCGGCAAACTTATCCATCATCTCGCGGGTAACGCCAAAGTCCTTGCTGACGTTCTCGCTTGTCCAACCCATGGGCTGCATGCAGTCGGTAGCCTCCTGGCTCTTTGATGTAACAGCCTCGTCGAAGGGCTTCTCGAGCGCGTCGCCACCGATGGTCATCTGTTCGGCGCCCATGGCGATACCGATCTCGATAGAACCATTGGAGATGGAGTGAGCGATATCGGCGGTGGCCTTGAGACCAGAAGAGCAGAATCGGTTGGTGGAAGAGGCGCCGGCGGTGTTGGGGAAACCAGCGGCAAGGGCAGAAGCGCGGACCTTGTAGGCGGCCTTACCATCAGAGACCTGGAAGAGTGTCAGCAAGCGCTCAGTTTATCATGACAATAGTCGCGACGCACGTTTCCGAGGCAGATATCCTCGATAAGGGCAGGGTCAAGGTTTGATCGTTCTCGGACTTCCTTTAGAAGCGCATAGAGCATGTATTCGAGACTCGTGTCCTTGAAGCCACCCTTCTTGGCCTTTGTGAGCGGTGTTCGCACAGCGAGAGTAATAACAATATCATCGGGGTTCTTGGCTTGACTGTTGCATCGTTGTTAGTTTGTTTACATTGTACCAGATATTAACGGTGGCAACTCACATGTTGCTAAGCGCTGACCCAGGGGCCAGGTGCTTGATGATAGAGCCAATACGTTCAGCAGCCATTGTGTATGGGTATATGATGCGAATCCAAGGAAATTATCTTTCAGGTAGGATGTGAAGGTTGAGGCGACAGCGCAATTGGCTTTAAAATAGGAGAAAAAGATGCCGAGGCGAAATTCATCATGGGAGGGGTCTGGGGTTCAACTCCAACGGAAGCTGTAGCGGTACTTACGACGGCGCATCGAAACGTGTGGGGTTAAGCCGAGGTAGCCACAGGAATAGCCAATTCCCGAGGTTCCGGGGTGATTATCTATTTTATGGGGCCGGGATTGCTGACATAGCAAGTCTCGATATCGATAAGCGATAGCATTCCAGACAGACACCAACAACCAACCTAATGAGCTATCTTCGTTCACAAACTGAGCGACATTCACTGTTTGAGAGTAAAATTGCTTAAAGGTCCCTTCTTTTTTCACATATACTCAGCCAGTCATTAGACTAGTTCTACCTACCCACGTCGTTGGACTTCATATATTCTCTCAGCCGCATGGTTTCGCCATGTTTTGTCATTCGGACAATCATCTCTCTTTCTACAACAACAGTACCCTATAGCAAATCAATTAAGTGACTGGAATGTAATGAAAAGTCAAGGCTATAGTGCCCTTATTGGGCTTTCATGGTCAGTTAACAAGATGTTGTTTCTACACAGCAGCGGTCTTTGGCTTCCAGGCTACCCTATGGCCTGAACGAGATATGACATTTACTTTAGACGTTACTACATAGGAAGATAGCAAGTACTATCAGTCCCGAAATTCTCTCATGGGAATCCATCTGGCGATTCATGGGCTATTGACTGAAAGGACCCATCGACCTGGGGCTAGTGCCTACTGTGCCGCTAGAGTCACGACATGCCCGAGAAGCGAATAAACAGGATCTGCCGCAGCGCAACACTTGTTCCTGAATTATAAATACGATCCAATAATAGCCCCTGGATCTTCAGGAGGATTTCTCGGATCTCCCTAGCGCCTGGATGTCTAGACCCTTGGTTCGACGAACCGTCGTCCTCATCCGGCCATGAGAGAACCAACGACCCGGATAGCTTCATACCATGTCCATTTTCGGCGATTTGCCACAAGCCATATCTCGAAACTTCAAACTTAGATGCCCCAAATCCTTGGGAGCTGTGAAGAGTCTGATGGAGGACGGAAGTTTCGGGGTGCCAGTTTCCAATATGTTAAGGCCATCAACCCAGTATTCCCTGACGTGGACTTTCGTTGAGGTGACTTTATCGTTTTATTCGTTCATTACTTCTCTTGCACTTCATAGAGCATCTTGTTATTATATTTGAAGAAATCACGGTCTTTTCCCTTTCTTAATTATACAGACTCTAATCTCATCACTGAAAGTCCACCTCCTGACTTGACCTATTATCCGAGCACAGCAACGCCCAAGATCGGCCGGACAGATATTACTCGCTCAAACCGAATAGAAGAAGCGATTTTCGGATCAAGCGATCCTTCAACCATTTGTCGGGCTCTGAATATTTATACTTGTTTACCACGTTTACGACTTTTGTGTTGACCACTTCTTGGAGTCGGATTTCCACAAACACTCTCATCATGGCCCTGGCAAAGCACCTCCTAGCTCTTCTGGCAGCTCGCCTCGCATCCGCTACCGGGGGTGATAAAAGAGGTCTCTGTTTCGTTCACAACAAGGAAAAACCCCAAGATGACAAGATATGGGTTCAGCCAGGCAGCGACCTCACATGGTATTACAACTACGAAGATACGCCTTCAGCCGTTTACGAAAGCATCCCACAAGAACAGTTCGAATTTGTGCCCATGATGTGGGGTGTTGGGTCAGATCCGAGCGACACAACCTTTCTCGAAAACGTCAAGGGCCTCATCAACAGTGGAACCAATATCACCCACGTCCTTGGCTTTAATGAACCGGATGCTGCAAATGATGTTGGCGGAAGCAATCTGGAACCCAAGGTTGCTGCTGAAGCCTGGGTCGCTAACTTTGAGCCCCTGGGCGAGATGGGTGTAAAGCTCGGCCTGCCTGCTTGTACTGGTGGCTGGGGTAGTATGCCATGGTTGAAGCAGTTTCTCGGAAACTGTACTGAGATTAAGAGTCGAGGTGGTCTTACGAGGAACTGTACATGGGACTATCTTCCTGTACATTGGTACGACAACTTCGAGGGTCTGGCGTCTCATATCGGTGAGCGCCTTGCTGAGTAGGTGTTGTTCCTTGCATCCATTGACCCCTACTAATAAATCATATAGATGGCCCAATGCTTCCATCTGGGTCACGGAATACGCTTACGCCCATCAAGACGCCAAGCCCACAAATCTGTTCTTTGAGCAGACTCTCAACTGGTTCGACGAATCGGAATTTATTGGCCGATATACCTACTTTGGCGCGTTTCGCTCGGACGTCTCCAACGTCGGATCTAACGCTGCATTACTTTCTAATAAAGGCCATCTGAAGAATATTGGTGCGCAGTATCTGGGGCTAAACACCACGGGCGAGAACAGTGCGCCGCACTCGAGAGTAAGCCTACCCAGCGTGGGTCTCTTGGCGTTGATATTGTCTGTTATTGTCAAGATGGTCATGTAGAGCAGTTCATAATTGAGTCTACCAGGGTCACGGTATTGATATAGCCGGCGTCCTTTGGGCAAGTGCCAAAAATACATTTGCGGTCTAAGATGGAGAAACGGGACATCGACATATGTGTCCAGTTAACAAGGTGCAGTTACTGCGCTGTTGCAGATATGTTAAGTTAGGAATTGGGCACGACTACAATATCTCATGACCGTCACATTGAGAAGCTGTTTTAGTTTTCACATACATGGATAATTCTGTTTCATAGAAAAACGAAATGCAATTGCGGCAGCCACTTTTGTGCTGGACAGCAGGATATCTATACCCTTCATGAGGGCTAACAATGTAACTAAAAGCACAAGTAATATCGATATGATACGTTCATAGTGACATACAAGAACTCTTCACTGGTCTTCGACTCATAAAACTCTCTCTAGTTAGAAAGTCCCAAGATCATCTCCTCTAGCATTATTTTTCCAAATATCCTCCAAATATCATCGTCATAAATATGTGATTCTTAAGATTAAGCCTCAGTGGCTGCAAGGCCTTGAGGCACGATATGTCGTTCAGATGGTCCGCGAGAAGTATCTCGCTTTCCGAGAGACTCTCCAGTATCCTTGCGTGAAAAGGAGGCCCATGTCTTGAAGCTGGAGAAAGACATGGTTCGGCCAAGTCGACCGGCATCGTCTCCGCCCTGGCCCCAAACACCGCGTCGAACAGGAGCGTCCTCCAAGAGGTGGAAGTGTCTCTTGGTCATCTTCCAAAGCTCAATACCAGCAACGAAGACAATAGTGAAACCGACGGATAGAGCCCACTCCCAGGTAATACCAGTGTGCTTGAAGAACTTGTGGTTGAGAACGGGGATATAGACAACAGGGAACACAGACAGACCGCCAAGGATGACGGACCAGAAGAGGAAGCGGTTGGCGTAGATGTCCTTGAAGACGGGGAATCGACTGTCATCATCAGGGTTGAGGCGGAAGACGGAACGACGCAGACTCTTGAACTCCCAGGCAGAAATGAGGATCAGCCAAGTTAGTTCAGCAAAGGTAGCAGCACGAGCCTTGAACACGGGGATACAAGTCTCTGAGTATCGCTGGTTACACTCCTCGCCCAAGTTGCCACCGTTGGCGCCGTAGATAATGATACAGAAAGTGCACATAGTGCAAGCACCCATGATGATACCGTAGACAATCATGTCAACAATGATCTGGTTGGTAAAGACACCGCGCTTCTTGTCCTGGGGAGGCTTGCGCATGATATCCTGAGCACCCTGCTCACGACCAAGTCCAAAGGCAGGGAACGATGAAGTAGCCATGTTGATCCAGATGATCTGCAGAGGCGAGACGGGGAAGACAGAGAAGCCGCTGTCGTCGACGAAGGCAAGACCGCAGACTAGGAGGATAACTTCACCAACGTTGGAGGTTAGAAGATGAAGGACAAATTTCTGAATGTTGTCAAACATGCGACGACCTTCACGGATAGCAGCAACGATAGAGTTGAACTTGTCATCAGTGAGCACAATCTTGGATGCAGACTTGGCAACATCAGAACCAGATCCCATAGCAATACCGACATCGGCGCGAGACAGAGACGGGGCGTCGTTGACACCATCACCAGTCATGGCCATGAAAGCACCACGCCGACGAAGAGCATCGATCATACGAGTCTTGGTGTCGGGAGCACAACGAGCGATAACCAGAGGAAGTTCTTCAAGGGCGTCGATTTCCTCATCGGTCATTCGATCAAAGTCGGTAGCCTTCTGAACAATAGATTTGGCGACGTGGTCAGGCAGAATACCCATGTTTTTGGGAATGATACCAACTTCCTTAGCGATAGCCTTGGCAGTTTCGGGGTGATCACCAGTAAGCATGTGAACACGGATACCAGCGTTGGAACACTCAGCAATAGAGGGCTTGGTTTCACGGCGTGGAGGATCATAGATACCAGCAAGACCGAGAAGAATGAGACCCTGCTCAACTTCAGCGCGAAGCTTCTCGTCCTCAGCGGGAGAAGAGGCCTGCTTGGAAGTGAAACGTCCATCCCAAGGGCGGTAGGCAATAGCGAGAACACGTTGGCCTTGAGAAGCTAAGATGTTCATTTGATTGAGGACAATCTCCTTGAGTTCTTCGGTCATAGGCTGCTGGTCGGTTCCGGTGCCTGCGTAGTCGCAAAGGTCTAGGATACGTTCGACAGCACCCTTGGTAAAGACCATGGAGTTATCGGTCTCGATGATAGATCCGCTGGCGCCCTCGGGGGCATCATAAATAACAGACATACGCTTGATGGAGCTGTCGAAAGGGAACTCGGCAATCTGCTTCCAGCCCTGACCCTCAAGGGTCTTCTTGCCAGAGTTAAAGCGGTGAGTGAAGACCTGGAGAGCAATCTCAGTAGGCTCGCCAGTAACCTGCCACCTCTCTTCGTCATCATCGTAGCGGACAGTAGCCAAGTTGCAAAGAGCAGAAGAGAGTAAGAATGCGTTCAGCTCATCAGTCATCTCGCATTCAACCTCAGGTTCGGGCTGCTTGGCAGGAGAGTTGTTGTTCTGGTTCAGCTTCTCATCGGGTACATCGAACTTGAGGACAGCGGCACTTCGCTCGCGATCGTAGTCACGAGGGGCTGGAGGCTGTTCGGGCTCAGAGTCGTTCTGTTTGGAGTAGGTGACTCTGCCCTTGGTGGGATCGTTGGGGCTTTGAGAGTCGCGGACAGTGTAGATGTGAGAAGAGGGGATCCAGGCCTTGCGAACAATCATGGCACCTTCGGTCAGAGTACCGGTCTTGTCGGAGCAAATGTTGGTGACTCCTCCAAGAGCCTCGAGGGCAGAAAGATCACGGACGACGACATTGGCCTTACGCATGACAGTGACAGCCACAACCATGGTGATAGTCAAGACGGCGACCAGGGACTCGGGGATAATAGCGATACCCAAAGAAGTAGCGTAGATAATGACCTCGTTCTTCATGTCGAACTTGTTGACGGCAAATACAACGATAGCGAGGATAATAGCACAGCCGAAGAGAACGTAGGCGAGGGCTGAGAGCTTTCGCTGCAGAGGTGTTCCCTCGGTAAGACCCAAGAACTTGCCAATGACATCGTAGGTTCGCTTAGAAGCGCCAACGAAAGGCTGCTTCTTTCCGTATTTCTTGTAGTTCATGGAGCGACCAGCCTTGCGTGTCTTCTTGGAGGTAGAAGCAGCAATTTTGCCGACCTCAGTGGACATACCAGTAGAAGTGACGATACCACGACCACGGCCCTTTCGGACAACAGTGGTAGCATAGGCCATGTTGACACGGTCACCAATACCAATCTCTTGCTCAGACTCGACACGCTTCTCAGTGCCAGGAGCAGTAATATTGTTATCGGTGATCTTTTCGACGGGGATCGATTCGCCAGTGAGTTGACCTTCCTCGCAGGCCAGGTTCATGGCTTCAAAGAGACGGAGATCGGCTGGTACAGTGTCGCCCATCTTGAGAAGAACGATATCGCCGGGGACGACTTCAGGGCTGGTCGGTTGGTTAGCTTTTAGTAATGAATGTTGGCGCTGTGGGACTTACTTAGAAATGACTTGAGTCTTGCCGTCGCGAAGAACCATGGCACTGGGAGAAGAAAGAGCTCTGAGAGCATCCATACGCTTCTCAGCGCGGTACTCTTGCCAGAAACCAATTGTGACATTAAGAACGATAACAAAGACAAGAACACCACCTTCGATGTAGTCTTTGATACCAAAACTGAGAGCCATAGCAAATGCGAGGACCTGTGGTGTGTTAGTACGGCAAATTGAGTTTGTGAAACAATGCGACTTACAATAATCATGGCATTGAGCAATTGCTTGGTCAAGATGCTGTACCAGGGTACAGTACCACCAACGTCGAGCTCATTCTTTGGGTATTTTTGCTGGGCTTCAGCTACTTGTTGGCTTGTAAGACCCTTGTCGATGCTAGTGCCGAGAGCTTGCGCCGTCTCCTCGACAGTGAGGAGGAACGGGTGCTTAGGGTACTCTGCCGCCATGGTCGATCAATTGGAAGATGATGACCTGGTAAAGAGGGAAGGGCGGGAGAATGAAGTTGGAAGCTTGTGTTTGTGTTCCTTATGCTTTGGTGGGAATGTGTGAGATCGCTATATGAGTGTTGTTGTAGTAAGATAGCTTAGTTGTGAAGGTATGTATGCAAGAAAGTCCACAAACTACTTCAATGTCATGGATAATGAGTGAATGCGACTCAATTGAACTTGTATTTATTACAACAAATTGAGTAAGTGGAACAGTTATCCGGGGTGGTGAGGTAAGTGGAAAGTGTATCTAGAGTTGAGATACTGTCCACAGTTGATGATCGATAACTCTAAGCTTAAGGGAAAGACACCTTGGCGGGGTGCGGGGGAAGGAGGTCATATATACTTTCGAGATCTCGAAAATGGACCGTCATAGTTCCCATAAACATCTCTTCTCTGTTCTTCTGTTTTGTCCATGGTCTCAATCCCGGGGCGGAACTGAATCATTGCCACGCTGCGGGTTTCTTGGCGTTGGTAAGGTAGGTTTAGATGCGCCACAGTCCAGTTAGCTTAGAGTTGATGTTTTCCCCACACACTCCCTGCTAATACTGCCCTACTAATCCCTGTAGATGGAAGTTGAGCCTCTAATTACAGCAGATATTTAGCCTACCTCCAGGCGATGTGATTTGTGGTGTGTTGCTATCACGGACCACACGGTACTTTACGGTTGTCTCCGGGACGGAGTCGAGCAAGTCAAACGGAATCTTGCCTGACGTCAATTCTAATTGACCGTATTTTACTGCTAATATTCAACTGCCGTACTCTTCAGTCAATCTGCAGAGTCCTTATAGATGGAATGAACCACCAGGAATCTCGGATGTATCGCCAATTTCTTCTGAAGCACTCGGTGCAGTTCTTCTAGGTTCTACCCATCACAAGATCCCAGTCGCGTTACCAATAGAAACTTCGAAGCAGAGAGACGTACCTCGTAATTTAGAATAGGCAGTTTACAGGTATCGCGAGACTACCTGGTGGTGCGCACAGTGGAGATATTGGCGTCTTGGCAGCTTGGCAGTCTTTGCAAACGAGCAACCTGTGATGGGAGGAAATACAGAAAGAGAGTGTCTGCACCGAGATTGTGAGGTCATTGGTGTCCATTGTAGGCTTGGGCTGTCGCATGGTAGCGGCGGCCATGCATCTTTTTGCAACGCACCAGGATAGCGTCTAGAGCGTCTGTCAAGTTTATCTTGGGTATTGCCCTGGTTACTGGATCATCATAGGTGGTTACTTTAACGGCAATCATCGATCGTCATGGGTAAAATAACCACTGAAGCATGATTTTGTTTGTGATCCACGTCTGGTGACTAGATTATTCTCCGTTGAAGCCAATACCAACGCATTGAACACACATACCCATCTGTAATTCGCGACATACTGCCTGTGGTATCGAGACGTCAAACCCAATCCATGTCGACTAAAACATAACAAACTTTCAGACGGACACTTCTTGAGCGCATGCTGATTCGGCATTCCACCACCGTCCAAGAACAAGGGACCTGCCAAGTTACCATCCGGCACGGTACTCGACCTTTTGATTTTAGAGTGCTCATCAAACCACCATATCGCCGAGAAAGTCGGAATCTAGTCAAGCCTTTCAAGGTTCAGCTTGGTTCATCACACCTTGGTGGGTTGTCTTGATAGCTTCAAAGAACGTAGGTCGTCTTGGCGGCTCTTGGCGCTTGAGCAATGACGCGTATCCAATCAATTCTCGGAGTTTTGAGGAAAAGATACGCCGAGGTTAATTCCCCCCCGCCTGTTCTGCTATGATCCTGGTAGGTTGATATGTTCTGATCGCATCTGCGTTGAGGTAGGTATTTCTGCATATTACAGCGTAGGATTCTTGCGTCTGGCCTGGTCTGATGCGTGGTATGGAATGGAGGGTTACAAAAAGTAAACGGCGCTGAGATGGGAGACAACTCGTTTCTGGAACAAGTCTAGAGGTAGGCTTGGCCATGCATCTGGAGCTTTGTTGATTGGTCTGGTGCAGTTTTTACAAGGATCATATCTCTCCACTTGGACCCATAGACCTTGCGCTTATGTTACTTAAGGTTCTGGGCACTGGCGACGCTTGCGAGAAGCTTATCGGCTACTCAAAACCAACAGTCTCACTTGATCCACACGTCTTGGACTCTTCGTCCAATAGTGTGTGCAAGGTTGGTCTTGGCAGACCGTGTGTGCTCATGTTACGTCGGACAACAGCGACAAGTTCGCGTAATTGTTTCTTGTTGTCTCTTTGCTCTGACTTGTGTTGTGACTGTACCTGACTTGTGAGACTGAGACATGCCGTGTTCGTTGAGCAGGGTTTGCACTTTATATCCTGAGGTTGTCTTACCCACTAACTTGACACCACATGCCTTACGATAACTATTTCATTGCATGCATCATTCACGTGACTCTTTCCAGTAATCAGAACACTAGGAATGAATCGCACGGCTCCAGATGCTACGATTCTCTCGGCCTCTCCGTGTCCGTAGTGCCCCCTTCACCTCCGCCTGCGCCACCCCGTGCTCACAATTGACTTTCCGCTCCATTGATGCCAAGAAAACATCGTACGAGTCACGTGCTCCGCTGTCGGAGACTCCACTCCGCTCCGTCGAGGCTTGGCACAGCCGAGTGGCGGCATCGCATTTAGCACCAGACCTCCGATGAGATGTCTCCAAACACCGAGAAGAAAAGAAGCGTCTCCGATAATGCACGTCTCCGGTTGTGCGACATCTCGGTGAGCTAAAAGAGAGAAGTTAATTTTTGGGTGTCCAACGACGTATCGGATACTATGCCACAGCGTTGACCGAGATTGCCTACCATGCAAGCTATGTGAAGCTGAAAACAGTTGTTGTTCACCGAGATTTTGAGATTAAATGCTTCCAGGTATGGCTTATAAAGCATACTTTTATTGTATTTTTGCTTTGTTTTCATGCACTATTATACCACCTGGTAGTACTCAGTGGTTTTGCCATGCTGGGGGTTTGCTATTTTATTGTATTAATTGTTGACCGCCTCGCCATAGCACAGGGCTACAATTGGATCGAGTAGTATTGCACAAATGTCAGAGAAGTTAGATCCGAACTGAGGTGGTTACACTCCATTGAGGCCTTCGTCAAAGCGGCTTATATTCTAGCATCGGTCTGCAATATTTAGATGCATCACGAATAACAACCCCAGACCCCGCGTTTTCCCCGGCCAACTCAACCCCCATTGTGATACGTTGTGCAGATTAAGAAACCGTTGCTGATCAATCCATGCAGTAAAAGGTAAGACAGCAGTTTACACATGATGATACAAAAGTTGAACCCGCAAGAACGTTATAAACGTAATGGCGGCTACCGCGACAGGTCGTTGGTAATGCCCCAAGATCAACATATCAAGTGTACGTTTTCACCCCAAAATGTAGATCCCGTGGACGTTTGATAAGGCAGATGATGCTCAAAACAGATAAGATCTGGAAATAATCGTCTGCTGGTATTGCCAGCCAAGGTTCGTACCGTTAGACACATTCCCGTCGCTTGATATAGTTACTTAGCTGCAGGCCGCCAAGAGAGCTTTGACGCGCAATGACAAAAGCATCCTGCAGCCAAAGAATGCCGCTGTCTCCCTCGGGATGGTCACATGGACATGCCGCAGAGAAAGACTAAGTCGCCTGCAACGGTGCCCTATGTATCTGTGATAGAATTCTGAGACGTGTATGGGCAGATGGACGAGACTGAATCTGGAAACGGTGCCGGATACTGATAACTTAAACTGTCTATTGCAAATTAGGTTAGCCAAAAAATTACTTTGCCATATACTGTACTTGAATCATATTCGGTTGTTTCACCGTCTCAATTGCGGCTATTGTGGCTATCTACGGCGGTGATCATCAATTGACCACAAATGCTCTTTGACATTCCAGCAAAAGGCATACTTAGCGACAGACTAGTTAGTCATAGATATCTACCTTTATCACTTTACAGTACCTGCTATCCCACCGCTAATTTCCTTTCTTATGCAGAACCCAAATTCCTGTAACCAAAGTTTGGTGGAGACAAGCCATTATCGTTCCTCGACCTCACCCTAGCAAGCCAAGAGACCAGTTTTGACCAGTCTTCATATCCATAGCGACCAAAGTCCCAATCAAGGAAATTACTTGGCGATAATGTGCTTGCCCCTTGGCCACGTCTGCCAATACGCCTTGGTAGTTACCCCGGATCAACATTGCACAAGCTCCGCCAAGTTCGCCCAGCCGCCATCTCTTACATGCAATGCACTTTCTTCATAATCTAGTATCTAGGCAATATGGACCTTACCGTTGATATCATGAATTTTCGGTCAAGGAATACGAATCGTAAGCTGCATCGACATGGGAGGCTCAAAATGCCAAGTCCCATTGAGATAGCAACCAGTTTACCAGGTACAGCCGATGCATACTTGAACTCTTAGGGTTAACCTTGATACCAGTTTTTGGAGATACTTTTAGTTTGCAATAGTAACTTATATTTATCACAATATCAGAAACCTGAATGTTGACCTTCAAATGATTTTCAATACTGCTCAAAACATCTTACATGAAGACCTTTCTCTCACTCCCACAGCTATGTACCTTTTCAGCTCCTCGAGCAACATTGGCCCATGTAATCATATTCCTTGCTACACCGCGTTTACTCTACGGATTGACAGTTGAGTTATCATGCTCGGGCACATCGTCAACACTCAAGGCAAGACTGGCAGCTGCATAGCCAGCAGCCTTTGCATTGACGAGAAATGCTTCTTTGTTGATATCCTTGATATCATCGCA
Source organism: Fusarium cf. aywerte (assembly GCA_011034095.1). Classification (NCBI taxonomy): domain Eukaryota; kingdom Fungi; phylum Ascomycota; class Sordariomycetes; order Hypocreales; family Nectriaceae; genus Fusarium; species Fusarium cf. aywerte. The sequence continues at coordinate 708,516 of WETZ01000012.1, forward strand.
GGCACTGTGGTAACAAGTGTCTTGTGGAGGACCGGCACCAGTAAAGATACCAGATGATGGGATGCCCAGCTCAAGAAAGCCTATATAATCAGACGAACTTCCGAAAGGTCTGTCGAATGGTGTAAGTAAAAATGTGGAGTTCGGTCATTGAATTTGTACTTACGCGTACTCAGCAGGATATTCCTGCTCTGACAAATACTTGTAAAGATACTTGGTGCCAGCTTTATGTGCATCCGAGTCGGCATATACAAGGTAATATGGTTGCGGAGATGCAATCATATCGTAGTTGTAGTAGAACCGAATCTTGCGTGCTTCCTCTTTTGACAAGTTCGATACATAATGAGTCGAACCAATCATTCCACTTCCTTCTGCCGCCCAGAAAGCGAATCTTAGCTTGTTTTTGAATTTCTTGTACTTCTTGATCGATTCGGCGATACTCAGCAGGGCGGCAACACCACTTCCGTTATCATTGATACCAGGACCCTCTTGAACAGAGTCAAGATGTGCGCCAAGCATAATGATGCTATTTGGATCACCCTCCTTAGTGTCTGCGATAATCTGCCAAGTTTCGCGCTCCTCAGTCAGAACGTCGATGGTCAAGTTGATTTCCAAAGTTTCGCCGTCCTTAAGGCGCTCTGCCCAGGCATTACCTTCGTCGTAAGTGATAACGCCAACAGGCACAAGCTTACCAACGTTCTTGGCACCGAGAGAACCTGAGCCCGCGGTCTGGGCAGGGTTGTCGTTGAAAACGACGGCAGCTGAAGCGCCGCTTTGCTTTGTGAGGACGAGCTTGTTGATGAAACTGCATTTACCGCGCTTGATCAATGCGATCTTCCTCTTCACATCGAGGCCTTCCCATTGGTCTTCGAAATAACCTGAGCCACGCTCGTCGTCGATGGGCACCAAAACCAGAGGAGCAGTCACACCATCGGGAAGAGGTGTAGCATGGTTGTATTGCAAGGAGACCATGTTGACACTCTCTCCGTCTGGCCCAGTCAGAGCGGCTTTGCGAGTCTGAGAGAGGAGATGGGTAAACTCTTGGATATGAATATCAAATTGATTTCCATAATTCAAGCGTTCAGATACAAAATCAAGAGAGGCTTTGTAACCTGGAAACCCGAAGGCTCGGTTATTGTCATTATCGAGAGCAATCTCGTATAGCTTGTGAAGAGTCTGATCGAGGCTAGACATAGTAAGCTTTTTGTCAATGTCTTGTGATGGTGCTGGAAGATTACTCTTGCGCTTTGATATCATCTGCAACTCGACCAGGAGTGAGCTCTTTGTGTGCAAAGGTTTCGTTAGCCCATACTGTTAGGGAGGTAACAAGATAGATCAGCTTCATGTTTGCGAAATAAAGCCAGTCTTGATTGATTTGAACATGTCGAATGAAAGTTGCTGCTCTTAAATAAGTGATTTGGTGAAGACACTATCAGGCTGATTGCGATGCGGAAGCTCGCACTTCGCAATGGCCTTTCTGTTATTTCTTACTGTTAACCAGCTACAAGATCTTTCCAGTTGATGCGCTTGCTCATCCCCATTTGCGAAGATCCTGGGACCGTGTGGATGATGGCTAGCTCGGCCGGATATATCGCTGCGAGGTTCTCTAATCAAGATGTCCAAATGACTATCAGAAGGCACAGCTGCGTTATGGAACCGAGCTGACCACTGGCGATCAGGAAAGGGCGGATATTCACAGGCTAATATGGCCAAACTGGGACCAAGGATCGCATTGTCGTAATTGCAACCTCCACTGTCATCTCTACGCCAAAAGTCTGAGATGGGATCCGAGCTACCCTATCAAGATGCATCACGGGGTTCGAATCCAACCAAGAATATAATAGACGTATTCATGACCACAAGATAATCTCTTAATGACTAATAGTCAGATAAACCTGGGCGAGAGACACTTTCACATGAATCTTCTATAGTGGTTTTGGCAAATCAAACTCAATCTTCCACTCCTTTGATGAGATTCTTGATTCCCTTGCCTTTCAATGTTTTGTCCCATGCTTCAGGGGCCTTCTCGAACGGTACGATACTGCTTATGAATGACGACACAGACACCTTACGGGACTCAAGCAGCTCAAGTGCAATTTGAAAATCGCCAGGACCGTATCGGAAGCAAGTCTTCAAAACAAGCTCCTTTTCACACATGGCGTGAATAGGCAACGCCTGTACGGGTTTTCCTAGTCCGATTTGCACAAAGACACCACCTGGTGCAAGAGACAAAATGCCAATATGTGCTGAGATTTCGACCCCGGTGCATTCCAGCACGGTATCAGCGCCTAGATCAAAACCAGCCTCTTGTTTTAATCTGGTAGCTGCTTGTTTAGGCGTCTCATCTAACTGGGGCTGGAACGTCTGACATTCGACAATGCCTTTCGCGAAAGAAAGCTTCTCAGATTTGATGTCAGTGATAACAACATTCTTGACACCGTAGGCCTTTGCAGTTGCTGCAGCAAGACAGCCAACAGTCCCAGCCCCTTGTACGATGACATTCTGACCAGGCCGTATATCAGCAAGGCGAACACCATGAACTGCGACCCCGAGTGGCTCTACAAGAACAGCTTCTTCGAGGCTGATGAAGTCGGGGATTTTGTAAGCAAAATCCTCGGGGATCTTGAAGAAACGAGAAAGTGTCCCATGGCTGGATGGAGGGTCGGCAGCAAATATCATTTTGCGACAAAGATTGTATCGTCCAGACTTACAGTATGCGCAGCTTTTACAAGGGAATCCCGGTTCAATGGCCACACGATCTCCGGGCTTAAGTTGCGAAACTGCTGGACCGACTTGGTGAATGATGCCTGAAGCCTCGTGGCCCATCACAAGTGGGTTTTCTTCGCTGACCTTTCGCGCAAAACCACCCTGAGTCCAAAAGTGAACCTTGAATTCGTTAGTAACTGGGACGCAAGATCGAAATAATGCTACTAACATCGCTACCACAGACGCCTGTGTATGCAATCTTGACTATAACATCGTGCGGATCTTCTATCTGAGGAACTGGCCGATCACCAAATCTTGCATCTCCAGGGCCGTATAAAAAACAAGAGGGGTTCTGGTAGTGCGTGAGTATCTGTAAAGGTCAATTGGAGTAACACTTACTGCTCCAGACATCGTGTTATCGTGACTACTGTGTTATTGGATTTAAGGGATGATAGATCTGAAACAAAGTCTTGTGCTTGGTAATGCTGAACTGTTTGAGTAAAGACCATAAAAATACATCTAGTTACCTCTACAGCCTCCAATCAGGTGGCTGTTAAGCTCGGGATACTGTTATCCGAATGAGGGGAAGTGTTGAATCAGCGATGTCCACATATCACCCACTGTTGTGTCCTTGCAACGCCAGAAGGTAATTGATTATTTCATAGATATCAAACATATTACACAGCATAGATTGACACCGGGCCCATTAGTATAATATTTGAATTGTCATAGAATGTTGCATTGGTTCCTACAGCCAAGGGGTAACGGAGTGTACAATATTGTGCCTTTGATGAAGGAATTCGAAAATAGAAACTTGTAGAATATGCTATCAACAGACTCCTAATAGTTTGAATTTCTTGGAGATAGTTTATTTTTATTGCATTCCAGACGCTCTTGACTATAGAACACCATCTATCGACTCTCTTTGACGATCTAAGGTAGAACGTAACCTCCATCAATAAGCAGATCACTGCCCGTCATATAAGTAGAAGCATCACTCGCAAGATACAGATAAAGACCTTTGATCTCTTTGACGTGCCCCTGCCTTCCCAGAACGGCCATTCGATAGGCTTCATTGAGGGCCTCAGGGCTTGCGCCCATCTTTGTGTCGAAGAATCCAGGAGATACGATATTGACACGAGCAAACTCGCGCCACTCTCGTGCAAGAGATTTTCCGAAGTGGGTAATGAAAGCCTTGCTGCCGTTGTAAACTGGTTGATCGGTTGGCACGTTGACGATATGAGCACTCATGCTGGATGTGATGATAAAGTTGCCGAAACCTTGACGTTTGAAGATCTCTCCTGCGTACTTTGCAGAGTAAACGACACCATCAACTGTGTGATAGTTAGATATGTCCGATATGTCAGGAGCAAAGTACATACCATTGACCGACATCTGCTTTTTGTATTCTTCAATAGTCTGCTCAAGGATCGGTTTTGAAATAGCCATCCCTTGGTACCGCTATCAGTATTATATCGCAATAGACTGATGAATACAGATATCATACCTGCGTTGGCGACGTAGACATCAATCTTGCCAAAATCGTCAAGCACCTTCTTCAGAGCATCTTGAATTTGTTGAGCGTCGGATACTGGAAAAGTCATGAGCTTCACTGCAAAGACTTTTTGTTTTTTCCATGCAAACCTACCGTCGACCTTGTAAGCAGAAGCCTTGATTCCATGTTGCTCTGATAGCGAACGGGCCTTTTCAATAGCAGCATCATTTCTGGGACAATGTTAATTCATCATTCTCTTAATCGAAAGAGATAGGTAAGGAGACTCACGAATTATACCAAAGAGCAACGTTGCCGCCTGCCTCAGCATAGCCCTCAGCTACGGCGTATCCAAGACCATCAGCAGCGCCATTGACGATGCATACCTTGTCATTCAAGCGAAATTGCTCCACCACGTTGTTGGGGATACTCGGGAATGGTTTAGGGAAACCATCTCGTACTTTAGTGGCATCTTCTACTGACATAGACATGGTGAAGGATATAAGATGAGTGCTATGAGACTATATGTGGCGATGTGTTTATGGTGTTGAGAAGAGGGGTAGGGTACCTAGGTAGTATGGGTGGTATCATGAATCAGTACAGGGCAAGGTACATTTTAACTCATGATGGAGGTACCGTGCCTTGCTTTAACTTAAACCCCACATTGTTCGGGATATTACACCCCGATCCAGTTGGTACCTTTCCTGTCTATTATCATTATTCAATCAGGAGCATCAATCCCCGGATTATCGTGACTTCATAAATTGTGGACTTCGTACGGCACGTCGTTAGGCGGTGCCTCACCCATCTTTCTCCATTTTTCGCTAATTATGCGCACCAGTAGATGTAGGCGGTTAAATATAGGCCTAGGCTTGATTTGAACTCTTAATTGTGACATCAACTTAGCCGTTGCACTGAAGAAGCCAAAACTATATGATGCCCTGCCTCCAACATGACAACATTGTGTCAAGATGGGTTCGTTGCACAAGTTATTTGCTTACGGCCAACGCCAATATTGTTTTTGAGACTAGCGAATTGATAAGGTAGGCAAGAAAAGATACCTACCTACCTCTTGTGGGGCAATGTGCAGCCTACCTCTGCGCGGCAGGAGAAGCGTGTCTCCTGTGTCTTATTTGTTGTGGCTGAGAGCTGAAAGATGAGACGCCCAATTTTTCTCACCGGTTTCCCATTATCACGACTGTTCAACTCTCAAGTGTTGTAATTGAAACTCTGATTCTGGCCACAATGCGGCTCCTCGACGTTCAAGATGGCGGCCTCTCTGTCATGTCACGTTTCCTCAGTTTCTCAGGAGTGGTGATGATTGCGTTGCTCATCCATGCTTTTCGCAAAGGATATCAAGCCCGAAAGAAGTTTCAAGCTCTAAAAGACCAAGGAATTGTGAGTTTTGTGTCACGGTATGATACTTCCAGTCTCTAATTGGAACAATAGCCAATCATGAAACATTCCATGATCTTCGGTCACCTCGAGGTTGTTGGGAAGCTCGTTTCTTCTCTCCCATCCGATGCTCATGGCGACTATCTGATGTTGATGATCTGAGAGAATTGGCGTGAACTTTTCCCACAGTGCACAAAATGCCCGCCTGTTGCCTACGTCGATACATGGCCCTTCACCGCACCTATGGTGATATCTCTCAGCCTTGACGTATCGACCCAATTCACACAACAGCACTCTTTGCCAAAAGCTTACGAGCAGAAACATATTCTGTACCCATTGACAAAGAACCGAGATGTATCCTCTATGGAGGGTGAAGTATGGAAAGTCTGGCGCAAGAGACTCAGTCCGGCTTTCAGTATCCAGAATATCAACAGCCGTATCTCAGACATTCTCGAAGAGGTCGAGGACTTTGTAGTAGTGCTCAAGAGTAAGGCGGGTAAGGACGGCCAATGGGGAGAGATGTTTTGTTTTGAGAAAGTCACTACCAACCTTGCCCTCGATGTCATCCTACGTTTCTTCCTGTAAGTCCAGATCATAAAAGCAGCTGCTGAGAAGCTGCCTGCTGAATAGTTCTATGGTCTTGACAATCTATATATAGGAACATTCGTATGAACGAGCAATGGGGAAAGAGCTCGCCAATTTGCAACGCTCTCCAGGACACCATCTCCCGACTTTACTTCTTTGTCAACATTACCAATATTGTTCAGTACTGGAACCCATGGCGTCACTTCAAACTGTGGAAGAATTATAGAACTTTGGTCAATGGTCTGACGCCCACAATCCAAGAACGCATGAATGCTCTTCAGAAAGACCCTACTGCTAAAGGGAAGACTCTTATCGATCTCATTGTTCAGGCGCTCGACGAAGAAAGGACTGAAAAGGGTGATGCTGGTAATAAAGGCAACAGTCAACCCGCTTTGAAGTTCGACGCCGACTTCATTGAGATGGCCATAGGTCAAATCAATACGTTCCTATTTGCAGGTTTCGACACCACTGCGGCAACCATTGCATGGCAATTTCGTCTGCTATGTCAGTACCCAGATATTCTGGCCAAGCTGCGAGAAGAACACGATGCAGTCTTGGGGCCAAATGCTTGGGATGCTGCCAGCGTGATAAGAGAGAACCCACAGCTGATGAATCAACTTCCATACACACATGCAGTCATGAAGGAATCGATGCGCTACCATACCAATGTTGGCACCATGCGTCGCGGTGAACCAGGCTTTTTCCTTGTCGGACCTCCAGGTTCCGATCCTGGTTTCGAGGGTAAGAAGATGCCTACCGAAGGCTTCATCGTCTGGGATGGTACATGGGCAGTTCATCGCGATCCCGATCTTTGGCATCGACCCAGCGAATTTCTGCCTGAGCGATTTCTCACCACCGATCGCGAAGATCCATTGTTTGCGCCGCCCAACGGTTGGCGGTTCTTTTTGGCAGGTCCCCGAAACTGCATTGGCCAACACCTTGCTGTACTTGAGATCAAGCTGGTCGTGGTACTAGTGGCGAGATGCTTTGATGTTGAGGTTGCGTGGGAGGAGTGGGATCGAGTAAAGTAAGTTTTTCACATCTGCAGTCGGTTAATGAACTACTACTGACTCGACCCTTGCAGTGGAATGAATAACTCTAAAAATGCGCCTGCTGTATGGGGTGATCGCTGTTATCAGGTTGGAACAGATTCACCGCCGAAGGTCAAGGATCACATGCCCGTACACGTTAGAGTTCGCACGTAATGGTATTGCTATTGGTTCTGGTAAGTTGTATCGATGCAGTAGCTCTATCTAGCGCAATGGACCATGGTGAAGGGCCGCAAAGTCTGTTTGGAATCACTCTAGGGCAACAAGTTAAACGGTTTAGACGTCTGATACATTGTCCTCGATACCTGTTTAACAGCCCCCCTTCCCAATATCAGTTCTGAACACCATGGTCTCAAACGACACACACTCGACTCCTTGGTAAGCCTTGCTCCGGGCCTGTGCTAGAGTGTCACCATATGCAGCCACCGAAAAGACGCGCCCTCCTGCTGTCTTCATTGACCCGTCTTCTTCATCCCGACTAGTTCCGGCATGGAAAATGACTACGCCATCAGGAGGAGTCTTCAGCGAAATCGTCTTGCCAGTCTCGTAGTCACCTGGATAACCGCCTGATGCAATGACAACGTTACAGGCATAGCCTCGTTTGACCTTAATTGTGTCTTTCACTTGCGCGAGTGTGCCATTTGTGCATGAGAGTAAGACACTTGCCAGGTCTGTTTCCTCAGACAGAAGGAGCATTGAGCTTTGAGTCTCGGGGTCGCCGAATCGGACATTGTATTCGATGACCTTGGGACCAGAATCGGTGATCATGACACCCGTGAACAGCAGGCCTTGGAAAGGACGCCCTGAGGAGTTGGTAAGCGCGAGCTAGATATAGAAACAGCTACTTACCTTCTTTCTGGAGAGCTTCGAATGTTGGCTTCAAGATAGTATCGTCAATTTGCAGTATGATTTCTGGCGACACTTTCAGGACAGGCGTGTAAACACCCATGCCTCCAGTATTTGGACCTTTGTTACCCTCCAGGATCCTCTTGTGGTCTTGACCTGCTGGGAGAGAGAAGAATGTCTTTCCGTCGCTGAAAGTCAAAATGCTGATCTGGTATCCTTCCATGTACTCTTCAATCACTACTGATGACCCTGCTGTCGAGAACCTTCCGTCGTTCATGATACTTCGAAGGTCTTCCAGTGCTTGCTCAGGGGTTTCAGGAAGAACTACACCCTTCCCCGCGGCGAGACCGTCTGCTTTTATTACGATTCTATGGCGTTCGTCGGTGAATACTTTGCGTACGTAGTTGCTGGCCTCGTCGAAGCTATCGAAGCTGCTGTGATGGGCGGTAGGTATGCCGTGCTTCTTCATGAACTCTTTGGCGAAAACCTTGGAGCCTTCGAGCTCTGCTGCTTCTCGGGACGGAGCGAAACAAGGGATCGCAACTGTGGTCTCGTCAGTATCTGAGTTATGATGGGTGGCTGGCTGTGACAGACCTTGTCTGAAGTGCTCTTCGATACCGTTGACAACATCATCGTCGGGTCCAACGACAACCAAACCGATCCCAATCTCCTTGGCCTTTTGCGCCAGCGAGCTATATCCTGAGATGCCCACTGGAACTCCGATCAGGTTGGAAATAGGAACCGCACCCTCTTCACAAGACGTTCCTCCGTTACCAGGGAAGACGAACGCATGTTCAACTGACTGAGCTTGTTGGCTCAGCTTCCAGGCCAGAGCATGTTCTCGGGCACCCTTCCCAACCACAAGCACTTTGACCTTCATATCCTTCGTTGGTCACTTGTTCGTAAGAACACGCGGGCTGCAAGCGTCGTTGGCTACGCGGTAAGGGCGCTGTAAAGTTGAAGCGGGAGATAATACAGACGAGAGCTTGGGGGAAAAGGAAGAAAGAAGAAAAGGGTGTTGTAGGCGGAAACAAATTGGAGATCCCCAGACGCAAGTGGGTGCATAGGCAAAGCTGAAGCAGTGATTAAATCCCCCAAGGTTTAGAAAGTCATTTGTACGCCTGGAAATACAGGCACTGCTCATGAATCAGACAAGATTTCAAACTGCAACCCAATTATGAGCTTCGCTGACTTCGAAAGTCTTTTGGAAGTTGCCCACATCTAGCACGTTAATTTGGTGGTTCCATGCTCCGATGAATCACTTCTCCTTGGGGCAGTCGATTTCTTCCAGGCTCATAACTTCTGAGCTTTTGGACCTTCAAATGAATCTGCTGGTAATGTTGAAGGGTCTGAAGCTGGGGCAAAGTCTTTCATGAATCAACATAAAATTCCGACCGCCAATTACCAGAGCTTTTCGTCCATATCTGCAGCGATTTTCTACCTTCGGAGTCTGCAGGAAGATAAATATGTTTGTTGTAAAGGCTTCAGGCTTAGCCGCAGGAAAAGGTGTCTTTCTTTCTAAAACCAAGCGTGAAGCAGAAGAGGTAATCCGTACGATCATAATAGAGCGTGCTTTCGGCGATGCTGGTAAGGAAGTCGTCATTGAAGAGTATCTGGTAGGCCATGAATTGAGTGTTACTATCGTTACAGACGGCAACACCTGGAAGCTTTTACCCATCGGTCAAGATACTCAACGAGTAGAGGACGGCAAGCTGGGACCTAACACGAGTGGTATGTGTGTCTGCATCCCTCTGAATCATTTCAGTCAAGAGGCGGTCCAAGAGATCTAAGAGAAGATTTTGAAGCTCACCATACTAGGGTTACAGAGCGAAGGTAAGTCGGTTCTTCCATTTCCTACCATCTTGATTTCCTGACAGATTTCAAGCTATAAATTTGTAGCGATTATCTGTACCGGGATAATGCAGACTACAGACGGTCCCAAACTCTTGGAGTATAATGCCAGATTCGGTGACCCTGAAGCTCAAGCGCTATTTCCTCTACTCGACGATCCCTCAGACTTGGCGGACATTATGATCACCTGCATCAACGGGGAACTAGACAGCGTACATACGGAATTCCAGAGAAAGGCAGCCATTTCTCTCGTGATGGCTTTTTCTGGGTATCAAGGTAGTTATAGTGTTGGCGAAGCCATCAATATCGGAGATTTGCGCAAAGGTAAAATGCATATCCCCGACTGTGTTCATGGTGATATCCTGACCATCATTTAGATGTTCTGATTTTCCACTCCGGAACTTCATGGATGAATAATCATCTAATTACTAACGGTGGTAAGAGTTTCCGCTATTGTCTGCTTGGCTGATTCGACAATCGAAGCAATTAAGGGTCTCTTCACGTTGACTTCGAGGGCAAATACTCCAGAACAGACATTGGCCATATTCGTAGCTCATCATTAATAATACTATGAACTAACATTCGCTTGTTTGAAAAAGGACTGATCTGCTCTACTAATCCTTTTCCACTCACATTTGTTGGTTAATCTATGCCATCTAGAACTCCGAAACTCCTTCCGTGACCCCTTTGGTCCAAAGCTTGAATTCTGAAACTCCGTCAAGTACAAAATCACTCGACTTCTGCAGTGTGCTGATAATATTGGTTTATGTCCGATCCGTGATCGGTGATAAAGTTCAGCTGGTGGAGATCGTCGTCAGATCACTATCGCTTCACGAACTTAGCGGGAATTAGAAGTTCATAAATCCGTGATGCCTCATACTATAAGACGAAATGCTTCGGTTCAAAATGAATGAACACCAATTCACAGAACTCGATTTGCATCGCAATCGCATCAGGACTCTTAACGACAACGCACCTACCTAGATCAAAATGACGACCCCAGTTTGGCTCATTACTGGTAGCTCCAATGGCTTCGGTCTGCTGCTCAGCTTGAGAGCCTTGAAAGCTGGCCACAAAGTCGTCTCCACTGTACGGGATACTACCAGATCGGTTGATGCCGTTAGCCAAATCGAAAAGGCTGGCGGAAAGATTATCACTCTGGACCTGACCGAGTCCAAGGCGAACATCACCAAGAAAGTCCAGGACGCAGAAAAGATTTATGGAAGAATTGACTACCTGGTGAACAACGCTGGGTATTCCTGCCTGGGTGCCGTTGAGCTATTCACGTAAGTTAGTTTCCGGCGCAAAGCATGAACTTGGACTGACACAAAGCAAAGAGAGGCTGAGGCCGAACATCAAATCAAGACCAATCTATTTGGCCCACTCTACGCACTCCAAGCTGCTCTGCCTGGTATGCGAAGCCGTGGCACAGGCACCATCATCAACTTCAGCAGCATCGCTGGTCAGGACGCGCTGCCAAGCTGTGGGCTTTACAGTGCTAGCAAGTTTGCCCTTGAGGGTTTGACTGAAAGTCTGTCAAAAGAAGTTAAGGAATTCGGTATCAATGTTTTCATTGTCGAGCCTGGAGCGTTCCGAACCAACTTCCTCGAGGCCAGTGTTAAGAGCAACATCTCGATCGAGAAGGCGTACCAGGGTACCTTGCTAGGAGAAACCTACACAAAGTTTGTGAATTCAGCAGGAAAGCAGCGTGGAGACCCCAACAAGGCGGTGGATATTATATACGAAGTTGCCACGGGAGAAGGAAAGGCAGGTCATCTTAAGGGCAAGATCTTAAGGCTACCTCTGGGCGAAGACTGCTTCACACGTCTCGGAACCAAGCTTCAATCTCTTCACCACGATGTTGATGCGACCCGGGAAATTGGTACCACAACTGATCTCGAGGAGAAGTAGCTCTGGATAATCTCAATACTACGTCGCTACTACTAGTCGTTCCTTAGCCAAACTTCACAAATTATGATACTGTCACTCCTTAACTGCAGCCTTATTTTCTCAGATCAACATTGAGTGGGCTCAAACTTACTTTCTATATAGGAACAAGATAGCGGACTTGCAAATCGGGATAGGAACGCAGTTGGGTCATGGAAGAAACAATTCGCTGGATGCAATGTCATAAAAAGGACGCATCAAGTGACAGCATCTTAACGGCAATCACTTCGTCAAAATTTTTATCAGCTAAAAATTGACAGTTTATTATGGTATTTGTTTCATGTAAGTTATGGTACGGTGTCTCGAGACTGGGGCCTTCTGAGCATGTTCCCAGGGTCTTTCCTTGCAATCCTCTAATCAGCCAACAAGAAGGTGAGTTCCGCGCACTTTTTATGTCAAGATCAAAGCGGAATTTTCGAAGTCGGGCAGACGAGGGCTTGCGCCGTAATCTTATGGTGGTGCTGAGCCAGTATGGGTATCGGGTGGTATCGATATTAAGCTTTGGGCTTAGTGTAGATACATTCTTCGCATATCATTCATCGCATCAACTTTATGCGTCCGCAGAAGGTGTGTAAGAATGGATCTAGTTAAACTGTTAGTATTGAGTATTCGCTTAGTATAGGTATGTCTGCTCACCTTGTCGGCCACTTGCAACCACTCCTCCATACTTCGAACATACGGATCCGCACCGGCATCCGCTACCGTCTCATGACCCCAAACAACCATTTCATCAAACTCGGCTGTTATTTGCATGCTCTCTATTTGTTCTTGCTCGGCATCCTCGGCCTCGATAGGCTCTTCCACAGCGGTTTTAGGGTCTTGTTCGGGGACTCGCTCCACGACAACGCCTCGATAGTCTTCCGGCAACTTGACGACTTTACCCTGAAGCTTTCTGCCGCGGAAGTATGCTAGTTTCGTCCCATCTTATCATGATGTTAGACAGGAGTTGTAATTGCAAGCTTTATTCAAGGGAAGACGAACCGTCAGTGGCAACAGGGGTCCAGTAGGTTGATGTTGGTTCGATGGGTCCATCATGGTGTATACGACAGGGCAAAATGTTCGCGACCGCCTTGGACTTGCTTTCGTCGGGCTTCAGGGAAAGAATTGGTTGTGACATTATAGCTGTAAAGGTTTTGTTCGTTGTTTGGTTATGAGAAGGAGACGCGCTTAGACGCGTTAAGTGTCCTAGGTAACGAATGTCTTATCTTATCTCTCCGAGCTAGGCGAAGATTGGCGAACCCTTAAAGTTGTCGTATGGAAGTATGGAAGTGATCGACAGGTTTCTATTTCAAATGCATGTGATAGCCAGAAGACGCAAAGCAACAAATCTCGACATGATTAATTGTACGTTACTCTTCCAAGTCCAACTTTTATAGTATACAGATTTAAGCCATCGGCCACCAACTAGTTCTAGCAAGGCTCATGTGTCATGATTATATTGAGAGAACTTAATGAATTACGCCGCCTTTGGCTATATACCTGTTTCAAGTACTTTATGGGTATCTCAATAAAATTACAGCGAAGAGCTGGTTGTCTTCCCTCTATCAATACGTCATTTCTTCTTCTTCTTTGCTTTTCCTCCTTTTTGAGCGCCTCCAGATGTTGGTTTAGGCGCATAACGATTCGCATGGTCCATGTCGAAAGCCGACTTGTGTTTGCGAAAAAGTAACATAGTCGCTCGGGCATCTTCAATACTGGAATGCGCCCCTCCTTGAATCTCAACTCCCAACAACTGCTGGGCAAGGACTCGCAGTGCTGGTTTTCTCCCGTTACCATATTTTTTGAATCCTGGGAATTTGGCTGTATCGCGTATGTCTTTTCCCGGGTGACTGAGAATAAGCGCCTCCAGATCATGCTTGAGATCATGGCCGATCAGAATTCGACCTCGAAGAAGCTTGTCAATATCCGCTTGTACTTCCTCAAAGTCCCGAGCGAATCTCATAGATTTTTGACTGATTCCGCTAACGGCCGTCCTCCAATTCGTGACCCTCTCTTTGGGCTTCACGTAAGAGTCGTAAATTTGTACGCCATGGAAGTCGACGATGCTCACACGAGCGAGAGCTGATTCATGACCACCTGGTCCTACACCAACCATTTCGCAATCAATAGCAATGTACTTTCCGATCTCAATCCCCTCTGTGAGGCCATGGTTGATTTTGTCTTTTGCAGCAGCAAGCATCATTGAGTTGTCCTTGGCGCCCAAGTTGTAGGCCTCAGCGAGAGCTTCTGCGGATACATCGTGGTCTTCTGCCCATAACGCAAGTGACGTCGAGGTCCCTGGCACTGTCTCCTCGATCTTTGAGCTGTGAACACCTCCCATTTGCTTTTTGGTGCTTGTTTGCGCTGGTTTTGCTGCTTTTGGTGTAATTGTAAGGGACTTTTGGACCTTGGTCTTTTTCGTTGGTGGATTTGTCGCTGGGGTCTCCGATTTGCGCTTTAGAGATGGCTTTGATGCAGATTCTTCCTTGAGCTTTGCTTGGAGCTTCTTCCAATTGGAAGAAAGCCCGGCCATTCTGTTAACGATAAAAACCTCCGACCACGAAAACCGCGGCAGATATTTTATGTGCTTGTATCAATCTCGATTAACAGTCGCAGAAGAAAGACTCGTCGTGATGAGATGAACGGGGTTATGCAACTGACGAATAATAGATAAGACGAACTAGTGCTCACCGCCTTACTGATAAGAGTTCCAAATCATTTTCTGCCATGCCCCTCCATGATACTTTCTTTCTCCCATTTCCTAACTTGCGACACTTTCGCGACAACCCAACAATCATCAATACATCACCACACGAACGATTTCCATCATGGCTGGCGGGACGCCCGGAGGTGAGCCTACAGTGGGCTCTGGCGAGCCGCGACTAAAAAGTCTTGCGACCCCCGAAACGATAAAGACAGGCTGCATTGCTTGGGTAGAGAAGGAAGGTCAACCACGACGCGCCGAAATTCTTAGCATCAAGACAACCAAGAGCGGCAAACAGTTTTACTGCAATTTCGACAACTTCAATAAGCGTTTGGATGAATGGGTACCCGTGGTTAGATTGGACTTCACTCGAGAAGTCGAATGGCCAAACCCAGAGAAGGATAAGCCGAAAGATCCCAAGACAAAGAAAGCAACCACTGCGCAATCCAAGAAGACGCAGCCCTCAAAGAAATCCCAAAAGCGGCCTGGCAAGCGAGAGCAGTCAGTTGCGTCAGAGGCTAACACGCCGCACCCCTGGACTGGTATGCAATTCCGTCTCTACTGCAGGAAACATGTGGTTAACAACCTTATAGATTTTGTGGAAAACCAAAACCGACAAAAGTCTGCCTCGATCGGTCCCGATGGCGATAGTCAGGCGCGCGCGAGCGTTGATGGCGGTGCGACTCCTGCTGGGGGCGACGATATGGAAGTGGACGAAAGGGAAACAGAAGTGAAAAAGGAGCCTGCGGAGTTCAGTCGCGAGGTCGAGATTGAGAAGCTCCGTACATCTGGTTCAATGACCCAAAATCCGACCGAGGTTTCACGAATTCGAAATATCTCCAAGGTGCAGTTCGGCCGTTTCGACCTGTACCCGTGGTATTTCTCTCCGTACCCTGAGATCTTCAGCCAGGAAGATGTGATCTTCATTTGCGAATTCTGTCTAAGTTATTATGGAGACGAGAAGGCATTCACGCGACACCGCAAGAAGTGCACTCTGCAGCATCCTCCAGGAAATGAACTCTATCGAAACGACGACATATCTTTCTTCGAAATCGATGGCCGACGACAACGAACGTGGTGCCGCAATCTTTGTCTTCTGTCCAAAATGTTTCTTGACCACAAGACACTTTACTATGATGTGGACCCGTTTTTATTCTATGTCATGACAACAAGAACCGAAAAAGGATGCCACTTGGTAGGATATTTCTCCAAAGAGAAGGAGAGCGCGGATGGCTACAACGTTGCTTGTATTCTGACCATGCCTCAATACCAGCGAAAAGGTTATGGTCGACTTCTGATCCAGTTTTCTTACGAGCTTTCTCGAATCGAAGGAAAACTTGGCTCTCCAGAAAAGCCACTGTCAGATTTGGGTCTGCTGAGTTATCGACAATATTGGTCAGAAAATATTCTGGAACTCCTCATGGGCTATAACGAACGTGACGAGAAGGTCACAATCGAAGCAATTTCTACAGCCTTGGCCATGACAACGCAGGACGTCGAGCACACTCTCCAAGCACTGCGGATGCAGGTCTACCACAAGAGCGATCACAAGATTGTCATACCGGAAAAGTTGATCCAGCAGCGTGAGAAGACCAAACTAAAGAGGAAACGAACCGTGGATCCGACCAAGATCCAATGGAAACCTCCAGTGTTTACAGCTTCAAGCCGAACATGGGGATGGTAACTGTAGTAACATAAAAGCAAGCCTCAGATGTCAAGATAGTTTTTAATGATACCCCCATTCATGCTAGTTGTGCAGTTCTACCATGGACAGGCGATTTGCTTACAATACTGCTGTAGACTGGTGAAGGCAATACCCATGTTACCCCAACTTTCACAAGCCCCACGTCCTGTAACTCAAAGCTCTGGCGGAGCTTCCCACGCCCTACGTAATCAGTGCAACACAGCAATGCGACAGGTGTAGGCAACTCAAATCCTACATTATCAACATAGACACGTAACAGTCTCTGAACTCAATTCATTTTGGATTTACCTCAATCACGATTCGCTCTCACATTCGTTAACGGTGGCGAGAACCCAACATGACGCTCCGCCTGCTGGCGTCAAGCTTACTTGGTTTGAGCGCAACGCTCGCCAACGCAAGCCCCGACGATGAACAGAGACCTCTTGCCGACTACCATCGCATATGTCCTGACTACGCTAAATACGCTGCATACCCTCAGTAGGTTAAGATTGTTATCCCGTGAGATAGAGTTTGAACTGATAGCGTTTTGTCACAGCCGACCGTTCAGTACTGGGCCTAAAGAGCTTCCCTTCCAACGGCCAAGCAAACAATGTCGGACGTTTCATTCAGATGCGATCGAGAAGGTCATTGAAGATGTGACCTCGCGGATGAAAGATCCAGACCTTGCACGATTGTTCGAAAATGCATTCCCTTCGACCACCGATACGACCGTCAAATTCCATACCAAAGGAAAGGCCGAAACTGGCTTCTTTCGCATGGGAAGCTTTGGGGGGTTTCACGATGAAGGAGCGTGGGAGGGACCGCAATCATTCATCATAACGGGTGATATTATCGCTGAATGGCTGCGCGACTCGACGAACCAGCTACGACCCTACCAACCCCTTGCTAAGAAGGACCCTGCCATATATACACTGTTGCTCGGTGCCATTAACACCCAGGCCGAGTATGTGATAGAATCTCCATACTGCAACGCTTTCCAGCCACCACCCATTAGCGACCTACCCGTCTCGTCTAACGGACAAGATGATAATGTTCACCCCGCGTACGAGCCACAGGCTGTCTTTGAGTGCAAGTACGAGCTTGACTCCTTGGCGCATTTCCTCGCTCTTGCAAACGATTTCTATGACCATACAGGCTCAACAGATTTCTTAAACAGAAGATGGTATCGAGCTGTTGAGACTGTTCTGAACGTGCTTACTGAGCAGTCCAAATCAACCTTTGACCCCAAGACAGGTGAGTTTCAGCGTAACGAGTACACCTTCTCACGTCGCACCGACACTGGAACCGAAACTCTCAACTTGAGAGGCGTCGGCAATCCCTTGAACTGGGGCACGGGCTTGGTTCGTTCAGCTTTCAGACCTAGTGATGATGCCACAATCCTAGGCTTCTTTATACCTGCAAATGCACAAATGTCTGTCGAGCTAAAGCGGGCGTCCAAGATTATTGCGAAAGCTGGCAAGACAACACTTTCTCAAAAGCTGGAGACATGGAGCACAAAGCTTCGGGAAGGTGTTATGGAACATGGTGTGGTTAAGCACAAGAAGTACGGCGACGTCTTTGCTTACGAAGTCGATGGCTACGGTTCATCGATATTGATGGACGATGCGAATTATCCTTCACTGCTAGCACTTCCTTTGATGGGTTTCTGCGAAGCCAACGATCCTGTTTACCAAAACACCAGGAAGATGCTGCTGGAGAAGGGCGGCAACCCATACTATCTAGAAGGGAAAGCCTTTAAGGGTATCGGAGGTAAGATATCTTCTTTCGGCATGGTTATTCACAATGACTGAGACTTTATAGGACCTCATATTGGACTTCGCAACGCCTGGCCCATGAGTCTCCTGGTGCAGGCTCGAACTTCAGACAACGATGAAGAGATCAAGGAATGTATTGACCTTGTCCTCAACTCCGCTAAGATGGGGTTGGTTCATGAGAGCATTGATGTTGAACACATTACGCAGTACACTAGAAGTTGGTTTGCATGGGCCAATGGTGTATTTGCTTCCACTATTCTCGATCTGGCGAAAAGAAAACCGCATTTGATATTCGGCGAGGGCGCTACACCGTATGAGATTTGATTGAGAAGGAAAATTATTGGAACAGTACAAGATGGGCTTGGCATATTGCAGATACGAATTAACATGATTCAAAACGTTGGCCTCAATTCGTGAAGGGTGCACTGGCTTCGTGATACCCCAGATTTCGATGTACCATCTGGCCACACATTCGAGTCAAGGCGGAGCTGAACCACCAGTGGTTACGAAATCAGAACCTTTCTCGCAGAGCTTAACTGCTGCGGAGTCTAAATACCTAGCAACTGACTTGCAGGATCGGTATAGGTAGATCCACAGTTATCCGCTTATACCCCTCGCCCTTCTGGGGAAGCAGACAAGTTAACCGTCTCATTCATTTACAGCCGACCTACATCTCCATGTATATCTTTCAGCCGCTCCGACATCGCTCAATTGGACTAATTGGTGACAGTCCCAAATTCAAAATCTCTGGCATTTATCAGATACAACAAAGACAATTGTATAATACCTTGAAAGCCAGGATCTTCGTCTTGTCTCATGGTACTGCAGCTTCCCCTCTATGTTGCAAGCGTAACATCTGCCCCTCAACACCACCATCGTCATCGCCATCATACATCTGCATAGCAAAAATGACGACAAAACCAACTCACGCTTCTGAGGTACCCTCTAATCCCGAATCTGGAAAACACCAAATCAATCTTATTCGTGGCTGGCCGAACCCTGGTCTTCTTCCTGTTGATCTCCTCTCAGCAGCTGCCCAACGCAATCTTTCCGACCCAGACATTTACGTTCCGGCGCTGCAGTACGGCCCTGATCCGGGATACCAGCCACTGCGCGAAGCATTGGCGACTTGGCTGTCTGCACACTACGGTGTTAAGCGCGATCCCAATCGCATCTGCGTTTCAGGTGGCGCAAGTCAGAATGTCGCATGCATCCTGCAAAGCTTCACTGACCCTCATGTCACCCAAGCCGTGTGGTGCATCTCGCCGTCATACCATCTAGTCTTCCAGATCTTCCGGGATAATGGCTTTGAGGGAAGATTGAGAGCTACGCCTGAAGATGAGGAGGGTGTTGATATAGAGGCATTGGAGGCTAAGCTTGCCGAGTTTGAGAAGAATGCACCAGAGACCAAGGTAAGCTTCTCATCTCTCCAGTACTGCACACCTACTAACATGTAAATAGCCTCCTATGTGTGATGCTGGGAAACACCGTAAACATTACCGTCATGTTATCTACGCTGTTCCCACTTGCTCAAACCCTTCTGGCAAGACAATGTCTCTGCGACGGCGAGAAGCACTCGTCCGTCTTGCCCGTAAATATGACGCTCTTGTTATATGCGACGACGTTTATGACTTTCTCCAATGGCGTATTGATAGCGATCCCAACCAGGTATCTGCCCGTCTGAGCGACCAAGAACACCCTGAGATGCTGCTCCCTCGCCTGTGCGACATCGACCTTGCCATGGGCCAGGCAGATAACGATCCCCAAGGCTTTGGCCATGCCGTGAGTAACGGTTCATTCAGCAAGCTTGTTGGACCAGGAATGAGGACCGGGTGGCTCGAAGGCTCGCCTGCGTTTGCTTATGGCCTAGCACAGACGGGTGCGACCAAGTCCGGTGGTTCACCCAGTCAGTTTTGTGCATCTTTAATGGCCGACTTAGTGCAGTCCGGAGCCCTTCAAGAGCGACTTGCCACGACACTAAGACCTCAGCTTCAGCATCGTCATCGTATCATGATGGAATCAATCCATAAGCACTTAGGACCATTGAACGTTGGCATTCGAGATGCCGGTCTCCCTGATGGCAATGTCTACGGTGGCTACTTCGTGTGGCTCACGCTGGAGCAGGGCATCTCGGCAAAGACTGTATCTGGAGCTGCGATGGCGGAAGAGAACTTAGTTGTTGGCAACGGGACTATGTTCCAAGTGCCTGGAGATGAGAAGACTGTTGAACTGGACAATGCAGTCCGACTGACATTCGCATATGTCGCTGAGAAAGACTTGACAGAAGGTGTCGAACGATTAGCAGGTGTTCTACGGAGGATAAAAGAGAATCCCGACAAGTACAAAGCGCTTGGCAGCACGAAAAGCAATAGCGACATCTTAGATGCCAACAAATAACTCGAAAACATGCTCGAACTCAACGCCGGCCCGGTAACAGTGGTATTGCTAACATGATCGACGCTTTCGAACTCATGAGCTTCAAAAATGAAGAGTGGGCAGCGGGTGATTGTTTTAGGATTTTAGGTTCGGATTTTAGGAGGTTTGTAGGTTCTAGGGAGATTACCGCTGCACCACTCTTCACAGAGGTATATTGAGTCATTTCAATATATGAAGGTTGGGGCACAGGGTTTCTTTAGCATGCAGGTTTGGAACCAGTATCCTGCCATGCTTGAACAGTGCGTCAAATAAAAGATCACAGACATTAGTAGCTATGATATCTATATAATCTAGACGTGCGATACTTAGCTCATGGTGATTTGAGACTTCACATGCACGAGGAATATGCCAATTGGTTTCCACCAGCAGCCCGTTCCTCCTCAGCTACCCCAGAAATATGTTAGTCATATTTACTTCTTTGAGAAAAATGACATAATATTCCCTTGTCCCTTTGGTGCTGGCTTTTTCGCTTTAGATCCAGTGGATGATGATGGGGTTGGTGTTGGGGCAGCCTGCTTTGCTGGTGGGGGAGCCTCATCCTCTGAGAATGATTCCCAGCCCGGCTCTTGGATCGTGACTTGCACCAGTTAGTATTTTTATCCGTGAAAGTTTAAATGGAAACTTACCCATATATCCCTGGTCGTCAAGAATTCGCTTCTTCTTCATCACCCGTCTCTTGCCCCTCCTGCGTCCATCACCTGTGCTCGAAACCACTTCAGCAGGTTCCTTCTCTTCGGGTTTCGCCTCAGGTTCTGGCTCCGGCTCAGGCGCCTCCTCCATCTCTTCATCAGCTTGTTCGGACTCCTTGTCGGATTCTTCCTTTTCATCCTCATCATCTTCTTCCATCATTTTTCGCAATGCATCCTCTCGCTCTTGACGCCTCCTCTTGATCTCTGTTGGGTCAGCCGCAGGCTTTGAGCTTGACTTGGTCGCAACGATATCAGAATCATCTGCCTCTCCATCATCAGACAAAGCCATGGCTGAATCCTCCTCCTTTTTGGGGGTAGGCTTTGGCTTAGCTGGCTTCGCGGCCGCTTTTGCAAAGGATTGCATAATTCCACCCGATACGCCTCGCTTGAGAGACGCTGCTGGTTTCTTTCCACCGCTTGGAACAGGTGTTCCCTCTTTGGAGGAAGGTGCAGATGCTTCCTGCTTAGCAGCCTTAGTATGCTTTGTCTCTGGCCAAGCAGCGGATGCCTCTTGTTTTGGCTTGGCGGCTGGTGCTGGCTTTGATGTAGTTGGCTCTTTCTTGGCAGGTTGAGATGGAGCTGTTGCAGGTGCCTGTGGGCGACCCTTTCGTTCTCGACGTTGAGCATTTGGATTGCTGATGACTCCGTATTTCTTGGATGCAGCAGTGATATCTCCATCTTTAGCATACTCTGAGAGTTGTGTCGTAAGATCTGACAGAAGGGAAAAGTCTTTCTGAGGGTGCGGTGCAAGGCTGTAGACATGAATTGATGTCACTTCTTGGTATGCAGCCAGGATGTCTATCGAAGGTGTCAGTTATCACGCTTAGTGACCCTTTCGTTAAGTTACGTACCTTTTAGTTCCTCTTCTCGCACCAGCGTCAGGGTAGAAATTGGAGTCTCCTCTGGCTCAGGCACTGAGCTCGTCATTTCGACGTCGCCGTCAGATTGCTCATTGTCTGGGCTCTTGGTACCATAAACTAAGTACGTTGCATGAACCGAATTGGCTTTTTGAGCATTTTGGTAATTGTGGAAGTCATAGAGCATCCTAATGCTTGTTAGTGCTTGTTGAGCCGGTTCCTTTGTGTGCGACTGACTCTTTTGCGGTGTTGACATGTACATCTAGAGCTCTACTCAACAGCCGATATGTGATCTACACCATGTCAGTCTCTATGTGATACTGAACGTTAGAATTGAAGGATATTACAAACCGGACGTTCTTCGCTAAGCAATCGATCTGCTAGAAACTTCTTATGCTCATCCATCCTATATTCAGTGTTTGGGATGTTTTGGGCTTGTAACGGGGTCAAAAGTGGCTAGATTGAAGGGGCGATTGAGTATGCGCGTAGAAGCTCAATCGAC
This sequence comes from Fusarium cf. aywerte, assembly GCA_011034095.1. NCBI lineage: Eukaryota > Fungi > Ascomycota > Sordariomycetes > Hypocreales > Nectriaceae > Fusarium > Fusarium cf. aywerte. The sequence goes on from WETZ01000012.1 coordinate 731,010, forward strand.
GAAATCGCTATCCCTCATTGAAGACACCCAGGTAACGAACGCGTGAAGTGAACGCGTTATCACGTGTCAGCCTCTCTAGAACAGAAGGTGCGACGAGCTAACCGCATAGATATCCTTGTAGCAGGTAGAAGATCACCTATACTAGGCGGGGCTATTCATAAATCGGATTGCTCTCAATGACCTCGTCATTCAGGCGTCGCGTCCCTAGCGCGACCAATTTATTCTGGGTCTAGGGATCACAACTCGCTCCCCGTGTTGTACTAGCGAAATCTAGTTGTTCTTTTTCTTGTGCATACAAACTCACCATTGCTATTGAGCTTTATTGCGCCCCTTGGACCCGTCCTTAGACATCCATCGCATAGATTCCTCCATGGCTGGGCACTATCTTCCCGACTCGACAGACTGGCTTTCGACGCCTCTTAGTGCCCTTGCGGCTGTCGAAGGCGCATTGCGATGTCAAGTATGCAAGGACTTCTTCAAGACGCCCATGATGACTAGCTGCTCTCACACATTTTGCTCCCTATGTATCCGACGAGCACTATTGAACGAGGGCAGATGTCCGCTCTGTCGCGCAACAGAACAAGAGAACAAACTACGGAGCAACTGGTCGTTGGAGGAGGCTGTACAAGCCTTCGTAAGTGCCAGATCAACAACTTTAGAGTTGGCACAGAAGGAGAACTTGCAAAAGACGGCGACAAAGCGAAAGGTCACAAATGGCGATCGCGAATCTAGTGGTACGCCAGATAACAAACGGCTACGATCATCCACACGATTACAAAAGACTCGACCTGCGACCCCTCCTCCACCGCCGGCAGAAGACGATGAAATTGTTGAAGTGCCAGACAGTGATGATGACGATGATGACGAATACCAACCAGAACCAGGTGAGCATCAAATCTTCCAAAGTGTACGAATTACTTCTAATAAATCTCAGAGGACGGTCTGGTTGCATGCCCAGTATGTGAAGATCGAATGAAGGAGTGGCAAGTGTTCAAGCACTTGGAAAGCTGTACTGGACCGAAGCCAAAGCCACAGCGCACTGTTGCTAGTGTTTCCAGTTCAATATACAGCCAGCAACGACAGCCTGCTAAGGCGCCCGACCGACTACCCACGATCAATTACTCTATGTACAAAGACCAGGCGCTGCGCAAGAAGTTGGCCGATCTCGGTATTTCAAACCAGGGTCCGCGTACTCTACTTGAGCGACGACATAAAGAGTGGATGACAATATGGAACTCAAATTGCGACGCTGCTCGACCCAGGACACGCCACGAATTACTAGATGATCTGGATGTTTGGGAAAGGACATTGGGAGGACGGGCCCCGACTACAGGGCGGGCTATTCAGAATGCGGCAATGATCAAGGACAAAGACTTCGATGGCGCAGCATGGGCAGCCAAGCACGACACATCATTCAAAGACTTGATCGCAAATGCAAGAAAGACGAGACTTGAGGCAAAGAAGAAGGCCGAGAAAGCAGCGAAAGAAACAGAAATGGAAGAGGCCGCCGAGACACTTCCTCAAGCGCATGAACCAGAGACTTCCGGTCAACACGAATCCTCTGGTTTTGTTGATGGACAGCCATCAATGCCATTCACCACGACCTCAACGGGAGATGAAGAAATGACACATAATACTGGTGGGTTAGTAGTCCCCAATATGACGGGGTCAACAGGCACAAGTTATCAACTTGCATCACATGGGGGTGAGGGTGTCTCAAATCGCAATGAGCACGTTGAACGACCGCCAACATCCCAGCCTACTGCTAATGGTGTTGGCAAACAGCCAGTGTATATGCACAGAGACGGGAGCTCGCAAGACACGACAATGAATCAATGCTAACCCAACGGCACGAGCAGCCACTTTTGATGAGACTTTGAGCGGCGTAATGATGGCCATATCAAGTAAATAGATACACAATGCATGCATGCGTCGAGATACCATGCAGCAATGCATGAAACAGAAGAAACCACAACACAGATGCCCTAATTTATAGATTCTAATGAACAATGACCCAATTTGTACAATCTTAAGCCCATAAAACAAAAAAAACGCCCCGGATATCCTGCTGCATTGATCATATACACGTGTTAGCCATTCGATCAGCACTGACCCTCTTTCTCTTGATGTTCTTTGTCCTCGGCACTCCCTATAGTGCCAGGTTCGCAATTCCGGTCTCGGCAGTGGGTGTCTGCTCCTTGTATCGAATTTCCTCGTTGTCGGCAGGCACGGAGGGCAGCTCGTCGAGTTTCTTCTGAGCCTCGGCCGCTTCCCGTTCCTCGCGAGCTTTCTCCTCCACAGCCTCTTTGGCCTTCTGCTTCTCCTCTTCCTTCTCGCGCTCCTGCGCCTCCATGGCCTCGAGCTCGTCGTCGAGGAGACCCTCGTCGACCACTTCGCCTGTTGACTCGGCCATGATGGCGCTCAACTCGTCTGTTGAGCTCATCTGCTCGCGCAGCTGATCCATGACTGCATCGACGCGATCCGCGCCGCCAACTTGTTTGTTGAGACTTGCCAGCGCTCCAGAAGAAGCCTCCATAACATTGACGAGTTGTACGTTGTCAGCGGCCTGTTCGAGCTTAGCGGCGACTTCTTCCAGCTGGTTGAGGGTCGCATATCGAGTAGCCAATGATGCCTCGGCGATCTTTTTGGATTTGAGCGCTGCAAGAGCTGAAACGCGGTTTTTGCGAGTGACTGCATCTTTGGCTGTTTGAGAAAGTTCGTCGATTCGTGTGTTAAGGAGGTCGGTTTGATGTTTGAGGCTCTCTGTTAGCTCCTTGAGAGATGCAATTGCAGCGTCTTCCTGTGTGATACCGCCCTGCTCTCCGGATCCCTTGATCCTAATCGTGTTCCCGTCGTATTCAATAACTTCCTTATCGCGCGACAGAAACTTCAGCAGCACATCCAGATCATTTTCTGTCAAACGCTGGTCCTTAACAAGAGCTGCAGAAAAGGCCTTCTGGAACTGCGCCCTGCTGAATACGCGGTCAAATCTTGACACCTTGTCCGCCATCAGATCGCCCAACTCCTTCGCAGCAGTTTCCATATTCTTGACAATGACATACTGCCCAGTTGGCAGCTTATCATCTCCTCTAGAAGGGTCCACAACACCCAGCTGCCGCAGTGTCCAGCTCATGACACTCCATGGTAAGCCTGCCCAACTGTGCCGATATATACTTTGTTGGGATTTCTCGAAGTCGTGAAGTGGTATGAAGTCTCGGCCAGCGGTCGCCTCACGTACTACTGTCCCAAGGGCTAGGGGTTGACCAAACTCCTTATGCTCTAGTGAACGAAGCAACGAGTCATCAAGTTTGAGGACAAAATGATCGGGACTCGATCCACGATGTGATATCATGCCCTTTGCGACGAGATCAGAGAGGGCCTGTCGCCAGGCTGAAATGTTGGCTTGGTACCCATCCGGGTTTAAGGTGCGCTGGGATCGAAAGTCGGAGTATCGGGCTGGCAATCGTGACCTAGAAGACCAGTTAGCCAAATAGAGATTCACATATCAGCGGGGCGGAAATGTGTTACCTGCTGAAGCTTGGGTCGTTGTGGATGAGGTAGTCTGCGAGCTCGCCCATGATAACTCAAGTTGCGCACGCCCGTATGCGTACACGCTGGAAGGTGTAAAAGTTCAGTGTGATTCAGCCCAGATGGTCTTCTGTGAACGTAACAGCCAAGAAGTTTGTTGGTCGTCGTTTTGACGACACGTAATAAATGATTGAAGGTTAATTAAAGGGAGAATCCAAAAAGAAAATGACGACACTCTAGATTGGATTGGATGCATCCCGTGCATGCAAGTCGGTGCAGCCCGTCCCGTCCGTTGGGCTTAGGCGAGCTTGGCTGTCACCAGGGACGATGGCCCTTGTAGTGGGGGTTATTAGTGAATTAACAGAGGTTCCTACAGAACCTAAGGACAAAGGGATCCGGACCTGAGTCAAAACCGATACACCAAACCTAGAAAGCTGCTGTAATGCCACTTGCTGCTGTCCTGTATCTTCGATGTAAGAAAAAGACTAAGTTAATTCTTTGTGCTACTCGCCAACCTCTAAAAGACGTCCCATTCCCGTCATGTAGTGAGAAAAGTAACGTACACGTGCATTTTGATACCAGCTCAGAACTACAACATATACAGAGTAGGTAGGTAGATACATCAGTCGAGCTCAAAACCAAAATCTCAATGCAGACAAAGCTTTTTGCCAGCCAGGGAGCGTCAAGTGTCTCCAAATCTGCGCGGGCGGCTTTCGTCACCTCAGTCAAGAATAAGGCAACTCATTGAGCTTCTGATAGGTCAGGATTCAGACGCAGGTCCTCCTCTCAACTCCAATTTACTGGAGTAAGTTGATGATGGGTCGAATCGCGGGGTAAGAAAAGGCCGCTCACTACCTAGCTGAGGTATGCTTGATAACGCTCACTCAGTAGATAGTTAATTCCATTCATCACGATCTGCCTACCGCAATTGACTTGTCTAATTTTACTGGGCTCTTCTTTCCTTGATAGCTCTATCTGAATCAATCAGTATCGTCGCTATATAGCTCAACTCTAGGGCAGCTCATAAAAACTCACTGTCATCTTACACAAGTCCCTTTCCATCTCCAACACCTCTTCTAATTCCGACTCCTCCTTCCTCTTTTCTAAAACTCTCTTAGCAAATCCAATCACACCATCTTCGTTCTTTGCACGTTACTCCACCCTGCTCTCCGTCTTAGTCAACAAATGAATACCCGTCGGTTCTTCACTGCCGCATTCAAGACCCTCAACGTCTCTTTTACAAAATCACAATCACGCTCACTCACTCCTACCTTTCTTCCTCTCTTCACCTACCGCACAATGGCTTCAGCTGCAGCCAAACGCCTTACCGGCAAGACTATCCTTGTCACCGGTGCCTCCTCCGGCATCGGCCGCTCCACTGCTCTCGAATTTGCCCGGACTGCGCCTAAGAATGATCTACGACTCATTATCACTGCGCGTCGTGCTGATTCTCTTAAAGAGCTCGCTGAGCAAATCAAGAGTGAAGTCGGCGATGGGGTCCAGGTTCTTCCATTCAAGCTTGATGTGAGCAACCCCGCCGAAGTGAAGGGCATTGTGAACAACTTGCCTGAAGAGTGGAGGAACATTGATGTACTTGTCAACAATGCGTAAGTTGCGGTATCGTAAAGAAAGTGCAAGGCAATAGCTGATGAATAGAAAAGAGGACTTGTTAAGGGCGTAGCTCGGGCTCCGGAAATCGCTGAGGAGGACATCAACGTCATGTTCCAGACAAATGTCACTGGTCTCATCAACATGACTCAGGCCATCCTTCCTATCTTCCTTGCCCGACCTGATGGTGGCCATGGAGATATCATCAATGTTGGTTCCATCGCTGGTCGGGAGCCCTACCCCGGTGGTGGTATATATTGTGCTACCAAGGCTGCCGTTCGCAGCTTCACTGATAGCTTGAGGAAAGAGCTCATTGCCAGCCGTGTCCGTGTCATTGAGATTGACCCCGGCCAAGTCGAGACTGTATGCCGAGCTACTCCTGTGACCTTTATGATGAGAAACTAACAGATATACAGGAGTTCTCCGTTGTTCGATTTTACGGTGACAAGGCAAAGGCCGATGCTGTCTATGCGTAAGTAGTCCTCGTGACTTAAAGTTACTCGAGCATGGTGAACTAACTGCGAGCAGTGGGTGCGAACCTCTTACACCTGACGACATTGCCGAGATCATCGTGTTTACCGCTACCCGCCGAGAGAATGTTGTTATTGCTGATACACTGGTCTTTCCCAGTCATCAGGTAAGCTTCAAACAACAATCAAAGTCGAGAGTGTTTCTAACCAGGTGGACAATAGGCCGGAGCTGGTATCATGCACCGAAAGGGAACTTAGATCGCTTAGAGTAGAGGACAATAAATAAACAAAGAACCTGTGGCATGCATTATGCGATCTGTAGAAGGAAGGTGTAGTATAATCATGTTGAATTAAAAACGCTACAACGTGGCTAGCAGCTAAAGTCCTGGTTAAGAAATAAATTTCTGAAAAGTATGCATTACGAAATGTTCGAAAATTTCTCTTGCCCATAACTCATCTGTCCCCGAAAGAACAGCAGACCAATGTTGGTCTTGAGTCACAGGCCTTCTAAGGCCGATAAATTTGTTCTACCAACGTTCCGTTAAGAACCCATTCTGGGATGAATCGGGCCCTTGCCGTCAACAAGTGACAGCACCGCTGGGTTGCATTTCGCCGAGCCTCAAGTCAAGGCCGGCACAAGATACATCACATCACGATGTAGTGAAGCTGAACAAGAAAGACCGGAAACCGTAATCGTAATTCATCACCTACTCTGCTTTTGCTCCAAAATTGCATGATTGGAGTGCATGGCCCAGCACAGAAGACCAATGGTTCCTTTCCTCAGACGCCTCGCTAAAATAAATAGTAATCATCAAAAACATCCTTGATGGTGTTTGTCAAGCACAAAGCCATTCGAGATGGTTGAGTGCAGTTGTGTAGCAATAGGTGGTTGTTCGAGGCCGAAGGCATAGCAATGCCAACGTCTAATCACCATAATGTTGGAAGAGAGGCGAGAGCGCCTCACCATAGTGGTTACGTCGAATAGCTTCAGCCAGCAGGAAGGATAGGTCGAGAACCACAAGCTTGCTGCTGTTGCGAGCTCTATCCTTGTCGATGGGAAAGCTGTTGGTCACGACAATCTGGTCGATGCACTCGCACGCTTGAAGCTGTTCCAGACTGTCACCGCCAAACACGCCATGAGTGGCCATGCAATAAACCTTCTTGGCTCCACCCTTCTTCACCACAGTCTCGGCGGCAGCAATCCAAGATCCAGCCTTGTCAATCATGTCATCAACGATGAAGACAGTTCGGTTCTTGACGTTTCCAACCAGGGTAATGAGATGCTCAGCACCAGGGTCCTCGAAAGCATTGTCCTCCTCGTCGGAACTTGCCGCAGCATCACCAGATCCACCAAGAGACTGGGGTTCGGGAACAAAGAACGACGATGCATGAGACATTGTCATTGGGTCGTCTTCAACACTGCCTTCAACAACCGATCGATCAGGAGAAGGATAATCATCCTCAACGATACGGCCTTGGACCAAACGGCCTTGTGTGACCTCTGACGCCTTGTGATCATCATAGTCCGTCTCGCCGTTGACCGAGCCGTCGGGTGATCCTGCAGGTGGTGTAGCGTTAGAGTCCGCCGACTCCGCCACATTGTTGCTGGCAGTACGCGCGGAAGTGTCAACCCGTGTGGGAGAGCCCTGGGAGTTCGTAACGATTCTTGAGGTACGTGGAGGGGGTGTCTCCCTCTTAGGTGTGACCTCAGTCTCGGCAGCACGCTCGGGAGCCGGGGGTCCGCGATAGGGGATGGGGCGGTTCGACTCCAAAGGTGTCGGTTGGCGGTCCACATTGTGATCGAAATGTCTCATGATCATACTAGCCGTCATGTTGCTCACACGCTTCCTGTCTGTGGTGACGATACCGAAATTGAGCTTCAGAGCATCCGCAAGCGATGTCACACGCTTGGTTCCTCCAGCATTCTTGGAAACCACAACCGCTTCGCGCCAGTTAGGCACGCTGTGGCGGATCCATTTAGCGAGGATAGGCTCCGCATGCAGGTTATCGACGGGACATTTGAAAAAGCCTTGCATCTGAGATGCATGAAGGTCGACGGTGATAACGTGCTTAACGCCAGCAACACCCAGCAAGTTCGCAAGCATGCGAGCAGTAATCGCGCCTCTATGCGACTTCTTCTTCGATTGACGACTGTAGGGGAAGTAAGGAAGAACGGCTAGATAACATGTGAGCCGATTGAGGTCTCAGACAGGGGAAGAGAACCACGAACCAGTGACCTTGTTAGCAGAGCCGCCTTTGCAGGCTGAGATCATGATGAGAAGCTCCATGATGGAATCATTGATGCTGGGGCTGCCGGACTGGACAACGAAGACATCCTTCTCTCGGACACTTGTCAGAATTCTGACGCTCGTTTCGCCCTTGAGTAACCGGTTAGCTCAAAGCACGCAGTGTTCTGACTGCCAAACATGGGCCACAGTGACTCGGTCCATCGAGTGTCGGGTCGTTTGCCAAAGAAAAGGTCATGTTGAATGACCACGACCACGAGGGCAAGGGAAGCTCACATTGGAAAACTGCGTAAGCTCGGCGCTGGCAGGATGCATACCCAAGTTCTCACAGATTTGACCCGTGAGAACCGGGCATGAATTGCCTGCGAAGATCAGTGTGTTGCGCATCGCGACCAGCTCATCAACCAAAGTGGAAAGGTGAGGCGTGGAGGTGAATGAAGAGAATAGAAGAAAGAGAGTTGAAGTAGGAGGAAACTTTTTAAAGCTTCAGTCCCCACTTCGGCTTTTCGGCTGTATTTTCGAAGGGACGGNTTTAGCTTGGGAAAAAAAACCCGAAAAGCCTACTGTGCATATCCACCAGCAACTTCCTTCTAGTGCGCGCACAGGGAGGTTTGTCTCTTAGGCAGCTGACTGCACACACTAGTCGTATCACAGTGTTTAATACTGTGCATGCTCCCCGCAATCATTTACTATGCGGGGCATCCCGGAAGTGCGTCACAGTCTCGAAATTTCAAATATTCGGATACCGAAATCCTTGCCATGGGTGCTTCGCCGTCACTTTGCACAATGTGACATTTTATGGCCTCAATTATCAATAACCTTGTTTTTGAGTGGCTTGTGCTACTTAACGTGCATCCAGAACCTTGAGCGCCTGTACTCTAATGGAGATATGGTAGCGAGTCCTAAAGGGAGAAAAACTAAACATCATGGGGATCCCCCGTCTTATATCTACCCTGGAGCCTTATGCCGTTCATGGAGTTCTCGACAACGGAAGGGTGGTCATTGATGGTCCTGCATTGGCCTACCATGTTTTGTATATTTGCAACAGACATGGAATTCCTCAGCCGTCGTACAAAGTCCTTGGTGAGACTACCATAGCCTGGTTAGACGAACTCACTCAACGTGGTGTCAGTGTGTGAGTTCATGTTTTCGCTCAGCTAGCTGACCGCACTAACACCACAAACCAGCGACGCCATCTACTTCGATGGGTATCTGCCACCAGACAAAGAACCAGTTCGTATGCAAAGGATGGTTAAAAGCCTCGATCAGCTAAAGAAGGTCCATTCTACTGAAACCAACGGCTTCTTCCCAGCATACTTCTCATCCCTTAGCGAAGCCTCCCCAACTCTTTTCTCTGCAGCGAGACCCCCAGTTGGAAAACCAACAATACCACCTAGTTTTCATGTTCCTGCTATCATTGATGCCTTGAGGCTCTCGTCATGCTATGCAGAATTTGTGCATCTCGTCCCCGGAGAGGCTGATGCATACTGTGCACAGCATGTGTCACAGTCAGGTGGCACAGTTCTCACTTCAGATTCGGATCTTCTCGTTCACGATTTAGGAAAAGGGAGTGTTGTCTTTCTTCGAGATATTTATCGCAATGATCAATCTCATCTTGCGTGCGCAAGATTTAGTCCTGCGCATATCTGCGAGAAACTAAAGCTTGCTTCTTCTGCAGAGATTTGTCGATTTGCATATGAGCGAAAGTCTTCTCCGCACTCAACTTTACCGCAGCTCTTGCAGGATTGTGCAAGGCCAATTTCTGACCAGACCGGTTATAATGAGTTCTGTCGCGAGTACCTAGACCATGTTGTTGCTAGTGTGCCTGTCTCTGCCCATGGCACGCCCATACAGATCGACTATTTGGATCCGAGGATATCAGAGATGGTTCTACAACTGGCAAAAAAGGAACATCAGATAAAAGAGTTGGATGATCCCAAGATCTTCCTTCCAATCCTTCTTGAAAGCCCACAACGGGGAAGTGCCTGGGAGCAAAGCACACCGATCCGACAGTTGGCATACACAATAGCACGCTGGATCATTCCCGGACCAATTTCATCCGTGCAAGAATACCGTCGCGTCAATACTACGGTACAAAAAGGGCGACGAGTACTTATGTTATCTGAGAAAGTGGCAAAGTCTTGGGCGCAAGAAACTGTGAGACTAATGTCCACCATCAAACCAAGGACTCGGGGTGATACAAATCGAGCGTGGTATATACTTTACTTGATCTTGGATATTCGATATTGCCACGAAGAGGGCAAACACTCACATACTCTCCAGACAATAGAGGCGAGCTTACAGAAACCAGTCTTCAAACGGGTTTCTTGGGACACTATTCACTTCGTGGCACACCTCCAAGCGGCATATTACTCATTTCGGCTTTTGAAGCAAGTTATATCCCTTGAGCAGCCCAAGGAAATCTTGCCAGAGCTGCGGGATATATTGTCGTCACTGCCACCTCTTGAAGAATGCCCTAATATCGAGAGTACTCTCGAGTTCTTACAAGCGAGTAACGAGGCACGGATTTACGAAACCGTTGCCAAATCCGTGCCTTTACCGAACATCGACGTGGGCGCAAAACCTAAACGAACAGTTAAAGACAAGAAGCGAAAAATCATCAAGGAGACATCACCCAAAACAAAAGCGAAAGTCACAAAGCCTGGGACAAGGAACATGTTCGATGTTTTGTCTCATAATAGTTGATGCTATGAATTACAATGCCAAATCCCATCAAGAGATTGACCGTATCACAAATTAATTTGTGCAATATCTGTGATATAACGACCGCATGACAGTAGTAGCCGATTCCATGTGATTCACAAATTACCGTTGACTTGAATATTAAGTTACCCAGTCATGTCTCATTGCGCCGCCACAAAACGTGACCCACCCCATATTCTCATACATCATCACAAAGGTACTCATACAATCATGTAGCCCGGACTTGTCCAAGTCCATGAATGTCATCCAGAAGTAGAGACAGTGGGCTAACATCTTCCTCGACGTCGTTCACATCTCGAAGCAAGCTCTCTTGAGGGCTGCCATTACCCGCAGACTTGATAATTCTCCATGCCCGACGGAACTCATCCCGAATCGAAACTATCCCGTTGTGGGTGACAGTTCGAGCAACGTTGTGATCCAGCTCGAAGGGATCCTCAATAGCAAACAGGTAACGATGGCGGACTTCTTTGAACTCGGTATTTTTGGCGGTTCCGTTGCCTTGTTTGGGTTGCGTTACTGAGTCCTTTCCAGCATTCTCTTTGGTATCCACTGCAGTTGAAGCTGCTTGCTCGGGATGGGCCCCCACGTTTTGAGCTTCAATGACTGTCTTGGCGCCCGTCCAACCTTTGTCTTGCTTTGTCTGCAGGCCGCCAGGGGTGCGCAGACTAAGGACATCTCTGCCCCAATCAAATCCCCTTCCGGAGGAAGTACTTAGCATGCTGCTATGGGCATAATATTCAAAGAAACCTCGTAGAAGATGCCCGATAGTATCACTATTACTATTGAGCTGGTTTGCCCGAGCGAGCCGCAAGATATCTTCTTCGTTGCGCCAAAACTGAACGTTGTGGCCTTGACAACTCGTCATGTTCTCGACCTCGACAGGTGAAAGGCCCGGTGGGAGAGGCGGAGCGAAAAGCTGCAAATTGGGGCTGACGAAGGGGTCGGCGACATTGACTAGGTAGTGAAGGACCATCAAAACGTAGCCATAGCTGCTCAGTGTGCCACGATAGCCCGAATTGATACCGCGTACTTTTGCCCAATGCTTCACGAACAAAACCATCGGCCGGACTCGAGGGTCGGTGTGAGAATAACAGCGCAGAAGAGCCGTATTGTGGAGAGCTAAATGCGCCGAAAAGTTGATGTCGCATTGGACACCTGCGCCCGTCTTAGGGAACTCCAAGTGATCCTTGTAACGATCGCGAGGTTGATTGGGAGCCATCTTATGTGGATCAGGCAACTGGCGAATTCTCGTTACGAGATCCAGCGTACTCGGTGCCAGGGGAATCGCGAATTCATCCCCGAAATCATTGTCCTCAGCCTGCTCTAACGGCGATCGGAGTACTGCAATATAATCCTGGATATCTTGGACGACAGTGTCGTCGTACAAATTCTTGTCGAGCGCCCGTTCAAATTCCCATGCTAGATGTATACTCTTGTGGAGAAGCCCAACCCCCCTGAGCGTTGGGGATTTAGGACGTGTGGCCATGAAGCTTTGTAAAGTCTTTCGTATATCCTCTTGATGGATGCCAGATAGATACTGGGTGATGAGGATATCGACCCACTTTGACGCGGCTTCCTCACTAGCAGGATTCAGACCGTTGAAAATGTACAAAGCTCTTGTGTAGTAAGACGCCGGTGTCTCATGCTGACCCTGTTCCAGAATCACGAACTGCACAGAGGGAGCTTTTTTAAGCTTATCAAGGGCTAGTTGAAGCTCCTTAGTGTGGGATATCGGATCAACACCGAAGCTCTCCCTGTACTGAACGTCTTCCCAAACCTTCAATGATTGCTCAGTGAGGAAGCGCGAGGGTTGACTTCGTTCCTCTACGCCGATTTCCTCCCATAACATTCGGATTTGCTCACCTTCAACCTGGGTATATATGCCAAGCAAAGATCGTTTGGTTGCGGAATCCGTATCGTTCGAGAATGTAAGAGATGGGTACCTACTGAGGCGATCTTGTAGGCGTGTATCTGAAAGACCAGCGATGAAAGCCTCGCCAACCCTGTTCAGTAAGACCCAATCTTCATCCGTGAACGACCGGTAGTTCGAGATCGTCACATCACGGCCACCTGCACGGCGGAGAACTCGTTTGGCCAAGCCATAGTATGAAGATAGGGAGTTCTTCGATCCTTGCTTTAGCTCAACTACTTGAGGCTCTCCGTGGCCGGCGTCTGACGAGGTAGAAGCAGCAGTGGTGGGCGCTTGGTTTGAAGGTTCATCAATTTGCTTTTGACCATTCTCTTGATCATGAGGTGCGGTGTGTTGATCGACTTCGTCGTCATCGTGGCCCTCATGGACTTCGTCCAGTCCATTCTCCCACCGGAATCGTTCTTCAAGGAGACCTTGCCGCAACTTCTCTGGCGGGGCCTCGCATAATTTGATGATCGGGACTCTGGTACGAGTAAGGAGCCTGGCGCCTAGACCGGCATCCAAAAATGCCTTTTCTAAGAGGCGCGGAATAGGAGAGCCTGGTGCCTCTGGTTGTGTGGCTGACATTGGGGAGAGGAGTCCAAGATCCATGTCGGAGGCCTTTGTTGCAAATCCGGAGGACAGACTTCCGAAACACTTCAGTTGGACAGTGAAAGGATTGAACACGGCCTCGGGATGTTCTTTTTTTTCATGGGTTGCGATGACCTCGCGGCTGATGGCTTCGATACGGCAACGGAAATCTTCCTTTTCAGCAATTTCTGACCTCTCGATCTGCGAATTTGATACGACACCAAAGCAGAGATGGTCGAGCAAAGCGGCTTGAGCTGCAACTTCCTCAGGATGAAATTGAACAGCACGCCTAGCATTGTACAAATGACCGCCGCCTCGATTTGGCTGAGCGGGCAAGGAGCCCTGGCGGCCATGATTAGGGGACTGGTAATGGTCATGTCCACGGGGTCTATGTTGCTGAGGACCGTTCCATGAGCGATGAGGATATGTGCCACTCTGCCGGTTTTCGTTGAAACCTCCTCTTTGCTGGGAATCGGCGTGCACTTGCCGCTGGTAAGACTGGGATGGCCTGGAATAATGAGAATTCGGGCTTTGGTAACCTCTGTTCTGGGATTGCTGTTGTTGTTGTTGCTGTTGAGGTCGAGGGTCAATGGAAATGGAAAGTTGCGAGCTCATCTGGCGCCTTTGTGCTTGGTTCAGCCGCTTACGGGCCGGCTTAGACGAATGAGAGGCGCCTTGGGACGATTCCGCTCGAGCACCATCGTTCTCTGTGTCATGTTGGGAGACTGGAGCAGACTGCGAAGAAGTGTTGGGCAGCGGACTCTGTGTTGGCATGGCATTAGATATGATGAGATTACGCAGATGGTTCTCAAGACCTGAAGACGCAGGGTCCCCCTGCGAAGGTTCGTGAAGATGAGGAACCATGAAGGGCTTGGATATAATAATGAATTTGGGAGTAAAGATGGATAATACTCAGAGAAACAAGCTTGATCAGCAAGTCCTCACTATCGTAGCTGGGGCCGCGAAAAGTAGAAGTTGTCTTGTAGGAAGATTGACTAGGGTATGAGTAGTCGCATCCCATCCACCTAGCTTTCTCGTAGAAATAAGTTTGCACTAAACTTTTCGTTGAAATGAAGGGTGCATAAAGTAAAGCGACCGGAGCTGCTGTAAAGAATATGATTGCTGCTGGGTCTTCGTAATTCTGTTTAACTGGAGGGAGGAATCTGGCGAGCAAACACGGGCACTCGCCTTAGCGTATCACTTGACCAAGTAGGAAATGATACACACGCCGAGAAAAGATAAGAGGAAAAACAATATGAGTCCTGTAGAGCTGCGTGGTTCGACAAAGACTGAGATTGGGGCCATACCAATACAGCCATGCAAGATGATGTTGAAGCTTGTCTGGTGGGATCTCCACAAATGCAGCTATGCGTTCACTCCACTGCCCAGTGGTAAGTACTTTAGTGCTAGTTACAATGGGTAACTACTAGTACGCACTGTGTCTTTGGCAACTCGTCTGCTGAAAGACCTAGGTACAGTTGCCGCGAGGACCAGAAAACCTACTTTTGAAAGCACGAAAGACAAAACGATCAAGTAGTTCATTAGACTTGAATTCTCACTGCAGATCCTGTGACCATTTACTTTCCCTTACGTCTGAAGCCCTGGGGCCAGCTTTTCTGTTACCTTCTCAGAGTCGCACGATGGTTTACAGTCAACCCCAGCTTCAAACACTGTGTGTATTTCCGGGTGTATACCTATCTTACAACCAATTCAAAAACTGATTTGCTCGATAATGGTGAACTGAGAGCCTTTTCGCTATCAATTAGAAAACTACCAGATCAGTATAAACTGAAAAACAAGGACCTAAAATTGAGTAAAACAAAGAGGAGACAATTCATAGCGGACTAGAACAACTAAGAGTCGGAGCAGGAAGGGTGGCTGAACGGGCTCTCTGATGCACAGCCACATGGCTCAAGTTATCCCTTTGTCATCGTCATAAGCTAATGTACTAACCTAATGTTCCTACGCGCCGCAGTATCTTTGTTCGTGCACCAAACATCCTCTTTGTTCTTAAACAAAAGC
Organism: Fusarium cf. aywerte; assembly: GCA_011034095.1. Taxonomy (NCBI): domain Eukaryota; kingdom Fungi; phylum Ascomycota; class Sordariomycetes; order Hypocreales; family Nectriaceae; genus Fusarium; species Fusarium cf. aywerte. The sequence continues at coordinate 746,108 of WETZ01000012.1, forward strand.
GGAGGGTTGTCTCGCACCCACACCTCGCTACCCTCGATCCTATATAACATCAACAGCCGAAGCAGATTCTTATTTCCCATCGACATCGCATACTTCAGGGAACTCACACTCTTGCCAACATGAGCGCGCCGCCGCCCCCAGGCAACCCACCGGCCAATGCGCCCGCTCATCCAAATGGCGCCTCGAAGAGCAAGAAGGCCAATCCTCTCAGGCCGATGCGGAAAAAGCCTGTCAACCCCATGGTCTCTCGAAGACCACCTCCTAGACCTGCCGCGCCATCTGGCTCAGGCGCACAGAATGGAGCAAAGCCAAATATTGAGGAGATTCGAAGACAGAATGGAGGATGGTCGGAACCACCGCCAGCAACATATAGCGACATTCCCATCATGACAACGAAGAAGGCTCTCCTAGATGGTATACGCTACCATATGATGAAGTTCACTCAATCGAAAGTGGGCGACAGGTCGATAGACCCAACCGACCAGGATGATTTCGCACGCCCAGTAACATTACACCGACGAGACGCTCGCCAGCCACCCCCAGGAAGGGCTGTCAAGATTGAAGCGCCCGAGGCGCCGCAACCCGACGAGCAAGAGGCGGAGAGGCTGGCACAAATCAAAGCAGAAAGAGAGGCTCAACGTGCGATTGACCAGGCAAAGATAGCACCTGTAGCAAAGGATGCGAATCCCAAGCGACCAAAGAAGCAAAAGGAAGAGAAGACCACCTTCAATAGGGCGCCCAAAACGGACGCTGCCAAGAAGGAGTCCGATCTCCGTTACGAGGAAGCTCTTCCATGGCATCTTGAGGATGCAGAGGGTAAAAATGTATGGGTCGGCAATTATGTCTCAGCACTCTCTGAATCCAATGTGGCATTCATGATAGATCAGTCAGTGTTTCGTATGGTCCCATTGGAGAAATGGTACAGATTCACATCTAAGCCCCCATTCCAACCCTACACCATCGACGAGGCTGAAGCTCTCATGAACAAGAAGGTTGTCGCCGGTCGTTGGGTAATGAAGGATGAAGAGAAGAGAGCTGGGCGAAAGGACCTTGAAGAAACTCGACGGATGTTTTACGGAGGTGGCCAGATGGTCAAGACGGAAAGCGCCACGTTCAAGGCCGCTTCACGATCGGAGAAACTTGATCATGATGATATTGATTTCTCAGGCGATGAATTCCAAGATGACGATGAGGCTCCCATGTTCGAGAGGAACAACGATGACGAGGATGCAAAAGATGCCAAAGAACGTATTCGACGCGAGCAGCTCGGTGCCAACTTGTTTGGAGAAGGTGATGAGCAAGAAGTCGACAAGGAGCTGGATGCGCAGGTCCAAGAAGAAGAATTGCGACAGAAGCTTGGCAAAACAACCAAGAAAGCACTCATCAAGCGGGATCAAGAGAATATCTACGAAAGTGATGACTCTGAAGAGAATCCTTGGAGTAGCTCGGTAAGGTGTTCCATATGCCATGATCAGGCCTAAGCTAACTGGTATCAAGTCTGACGATAATTCTTCTGATGAAGAAGAAGACGAGGAGAAGAAGGAGGATGAGAAGAAGGAAGTTGGTAAGGACGACAAGACTCAAAGTGGCTCTGGTTCCAAGGGCACCAATACCCCATCAGGAAAGAAGCCTGAGGGCTCAAAGAAGGGTAAATCACTCAAGAGAGCTGGCTCTCCAGCACTTTCCGAGTCTAGCGGAAACGAATCTTCTAGGAAGAAGCTCAAAAAGAACGTCACATCAGCTGCGGGTAGCAGGTCTGGTACTCCATTGCCTCAAGGAGCAGCCGCGCGCCGAGCGATGGGTGCTGGATCCGGTAGTGATGGCGAGGCCACTGCTGGTGAAATGTCAGACGGCGCTATATCCAAGAGGAAGAAGTTGAAGCTGGTGAGCCACAGCGCTCGAGGCACTCCCTCGGCATCCCGAGCTGGCAGCCCCAACCCACAAGGTGGTAAGTCTTCAGACTATTAACCTCGAAAGAATACACAACTAACGTTTCTCTTTAGCCGCTTCTCCTGGATCCCCTGGGGGTTCGATCGTCGAACCATCCGAGATCTTGGACAAGATTCCGAACGAGGGCATCGCCATTGGCGACCTTATTAAGCTCTTTAACCATCGCTTGGGCGATCGGCCAGGCCAGATGCCCAAGAGCGAATGGATTCAGTTGGTTAAGAAACTGTGCGATTATGGACCTGACAAACGACTCCGCCGCAGGCCATCTTGAATGATGTGATACCCGGTTAGGCAGGGAATTATTTTGAAGCTTTCCTTTCAGACCTCACTTAATCCCTGGCATAAGAGTATGGGATCGACCATGAATAGAGTTTGCATATCAAACACTATCAGTTGCAGTGGATGGGAATTACAATACTAAGAAAAGGGTATATAATTAGATATTTATGAAACGTTACCCGTTTATTCGTCCATCTGCCATGAGTAATTCAGATCCTTGTTTCGCTCCCTGCGATTGATCGCCTTGAACCTCTCTGCCTCGAACCCGTTGCCGCGATCAACACCATCCCAGCGGTAGCCTGGCTTGATTCCGTAGCGATTTGGCGGCGCCGCGCCAGCGTATACTGGCTTACGTTTGGATTTTTTCCCTTGCCCTTTTCCTGTGTCTTTCTTCTCGCTCATAAACTGCATCATAGGATCATTCCAACGCTCTTGTTCCTTCATTTCTTGGTTCATTTCTTGGTCGTCTACAGTGCGAGCAAATGACATGAGTTTGGCATCTTGAAGCTTCTCGCGCCGCTTGCGGGCCTCCTCAAGCTGCACATCACCCTTGAGCGCCTCCTTGGCAAGGCGTTCTTTCTCCTCAGCTTCAGCAGCTGCGCGTCGCGCTTCGGCGCGCTTCATAGATATGTCGATTCTTCGGCCGGTAGCGTCACGGTATACTGTTTCTTCTTCCTTGGCTGATTTGCGATGCCTCTCGAATTCCTCACGTTCCTCTTTCTGGCGTCGCTTGAGCTGTGCCGATACGGTTGCTGCGCTTTGTAGTCCGGCATGTGTTCCGTCGCTCATCTTAACAGCCGAACCATCGTCTTCCACAATCGGCATGTCTTCGTCTCCATCGTGTGCTGCATTCTGCTCCGCTGCCGCCGATGCTAGGATCGCGTCTGCAGCTGCAGCAGAGTCATCCTTGGGGATCGCGTCGCCTCCTAATGACTTCCAGTTACTCTTCTTGGTTTTTCGAAACTCCGCAGATCGCCCTGTCACCGTGACTGGGGCGTCTAGACCTTCATCGTCGTCTTGCGCATTGGTGTTGCCCCAGCCCGAGTCGTCATCGTCTGTTATTAGAAGGCCATTGTTGGCTTCGGCGCCACGCTTGCGCTTCTTCTTCTTGGTTGGTTTGGGATCCGCGACTAGATATTTCGAGGCCAGGTACTCTGATAGGTCTGAAGGCATTGTGGTTTTTGTGATGCGAATATATGTGTTTTCTGGAAACTTTACTTTTCGTTTGCCTTGGTTTGTCTTCCATGTAAACTTATGCAGTTACCCAGTATCGCGGCTGCTGCCTCGCTAGAGCAATCTGGAGGTCGATGTTCTCTGGGTCCGCCCAGGCGGGATGAGTCCACCTCACCATGAGATAAAGGTACGTACCGCCATCATGTCCCGAGTTTCCACATCGTTGCCCAACCTTTGTCGCTAATCAAATATCAAAGGCTCAAAGTTCCAAGACTACGTTGATAATCACCTATTGCACTGTTCTTTGTAGTAATAGGATCATGCCGAGCCGATCTGGGGTCTTAACAGTCTGCGATTCACCGCCCACTTGCGCATCTTAATCGTCCGAACTCCGATCCCACCTATCTATAACTTGAACCCCCCCTACGACTACAACTCTCCGAGATTACTATAGCGAGCTACTATTCCCCGTCGCCTTCATGCCACAACCTCTCGAAAATGAAGCCACGCCAACGGAACCGCTTCAGGCGTTGCCGGCAGCTGCGTCTGCTATGAAGTTCACAAAAACACGGCATTCGACCCCTGTTCTAGAATCGCTACCATTATCGCAATCTGAAACCAACCTCGCCTTCCGTCGCTCCAACCCGTCTGCTGCTTCCCTGTACGCTTCGACCCTTTCACCACCCGGATCCCGTTCTATATCGCCGGCTGGCCGAGGTTCACCTGCTCGTGTACTCTCTCATACCGTCTTCGATGCCCGGCCCAATCGACTCCCCGAGACCGGGGGAGACGGCTCCGATCCCCTGAATCTTATGCTTCGGGCATTTGTTCCCCATGTTTCGATCTACACTTCTAAAGACACGGATGATCTGATGAGCGAGAAGGGTTTCAAGGGTGGCCTTTGGGAACTCCTCCGGCCGTTTGGTGAAGATGTGCAAGGCAAGGTCACGATAAGGGACAGTAACGGCATGAGCAAAGTAGCAGACGGCTTTTCTATCCGTTTTACACGATTTGGTGACAACATAGAGCATCCCGACCCTACTGTTTCCGGTTTCAGGAATCCCGCATCGTCACAAGGACAGAACGGCAGTCAAGCAAGCACATCAAGGGACAAGCAACTTCTTGCCGACGTGGAAGCTGTAGTAGACAGGCATCTGTCTTACGCCGAGCAATCTTTTGCCGTTATGCCACACTATGGCATGTTTGCTGACCAAAATACAACATCGGAAGAGACCTCGCCATATTACGCTCTTTATCTGCGACGTTTACTATCAGGTCTTCCCATCTCGCCCCACGAAACCTTTTCACATCCTGTAACGTGTGTGATTGCTGTCAGCTCAAGAAATCCTGACCCGATCTCGGAGATGAGAAGGCTTTACACAGAAACCAATGAAGGGAGCAAGAAGCTTCCGCCTTGGGTTGATAGCGAGTTTATCCGATACTATGTGCTGGTTCATGACGANGTTTACTATCAGGTCTTCCCATCTCGCCCCACGAAACCTTTTCACATCCTGTAACGTGTGTGATTGCTGTCAGCTCAAGAAATCCTGACCCGATCTCGGAGATGAGAAGGCTTTACACAGAAACCAATGAAGGGAGCAAGAAGCTTCCGCCTTGGGTTGATAGCGAGTTTATCCGATACTATGTGCTGGTTCATGACGAGGAGAAGGACGACATAATACAGTCCATGGCTATATTCGAACAAATGAAGAGGTATCTTGGAATTCATTGCCACCTTCTTCGTTTGAGAAGCAGTCAGAGTGCCGAGACAGACGATGACAGCATTCCACTACCCCGCAGCGACTGGATGTCTGCCCATGAAGAACTCGAGGACATCCGGCAGAGCGAGGACGATGAGGATTTTGAGGACCCTACACGCTACATATTTGAATCAGATGCTACTGCCATCCGTACATTTGTGCGTGAGATGGTGACTATGTCTATTATACCTCAAATGGAACGAAATGTATCCATCTGGAATGACCAGGTTGCATCAAGACGAAGAGGCATCACTGGCCGATTTATGAATTTGTCGAGGAAATGGGCATTTGGCGGTAGCTCCAGGAACTCGACGGGTGGTACCAGCAACTCAAGGGACAACTATAATGCTGCTGGATTCTACGGATCGGAAGCCCCCGAAGCCATCATGCGGAAGTTAGCAGACTATGCTTTCATGCTGAGAGACTGGAAACTAGCCCATTCAACATATGATCTTCTAAGATCGGATTTTAGCGATTCTAAGGCTTGGAAACACCATGCCGCCGTCAATGAGATGGCCGCTTTCAGTCTTTTGATCTTTCCTCAACAAATGTCGTCGAAGAACCGCGCAGAAACGATCGATCAAATGCTGGAGGCTGCATTCTACTCCTATAATACTCGATGCAGTGCCCCCTATGGGGCGCTAAGAAGCCTGTTGCTCGGCCTCGAATTATTGCGCCTGCGGAATGGTACAAACATTGATGACGCAGGTCGGTGGGGAGTGAGGCTTCTCGAATCCAAGATCGCAGGCACTGTGGGTGATGCCTTGATAAAAGAGCGTCTCGCTGTTTGCTACGGTTCTAAGGAGGGGGTTGGAAGCTGGCACTGGGGCTCACGTCGTCGCAAATCAGCAACATGGAGCATTCTCAGCGCAGATGCTTGGCTACAGCAGTCTAGGCATATTCAAGCGCGGCGCTGCTTGGACGAAGCTCATAGAATGTACTCGACCTTGCCCCACAGGGAGGGAATTTCCAAGTTTGGAGCGGCGGGCCACTTCATGGCTTCGTTGCAACACAGCTTGGCTGAGTCACCAGACGCTTCAGACAACGACGGTGAAGGTGAAGGGGATGACGATATAGACGAGGAGAGCGAGGCGCTAAATGATATGAGGCCGCGGCGGCCAAGTACGGCAGCAGCTGATATGTTTAGAGATTCTAGCAAGGAGGAAAGCAGTACTACGGATGATGGTACATAGAGGAATGCAACGGTCAACAATACAAAGGGAAACTCCTTGACACCTACATCCCATCCTTTCTTGCGTGACTGAATAGATTTAATCATCGAGCTATGTTGTCCTCTGGCCCAGTGCTTCAGGAAGAAGAATGTTCACGTCAAGAGATGCGACACAACTTACAATACCGGTTCCAAGCAAGTTTTCGTTTCCCGGGTGATATACTACATAACTCTGTCTTAACTACAGAGAGTGGCATGGTCAAGCTTCTAGCGACATCAGTCTGGCTTTCGCGGTCTTTAATCGAGATTTTGGCTAAAAAACATTGTATGTTCAAGGCTGCGAAAATCCAAGATATTTTCACAGTCTTATCGTGCTATCCTGCATCGCACATAATCCAAAATGGTCGCTCATATAGCCTGAGCGGCTTGGTCACTACGACGAGTAGCCTCTGCTGCCACGATCGCAGCTCGTTGTTCCGCTATCAGAAGGCGCTCCTTGCGGAAGGCACCGAATGCAGAGATGACGGAACAAGCTGCAACGATCGTTGCTATCCTCATTTCTGCCTTGAATGCGTCGGCGTAGGTATAACGTACAGTTGCCCACTGTATGTCGGAAAGGGGAGTGTTGGAGTTGCCGATTGTCGCTTGTTGGTAAGGAGTCAGAATGCCGGCGAGATATCGTGAGCTTTTCTGGTTGAGTAGAGCAGAGGAAGCTGCGATGCCTAAACTGCCTCCCAAGAGTCGCACTTGTGATATAATGCCTTGTGCAGGGGCTGAGAACCTACTGTTAGCATGGTCACTTACATTTCGAAGCTGTGGCACTTACCGTAGTCGCGGATAGGCACTTCCACCATTGACAACATGGTCGACGAAGCGACAGTTAATCCAAAACCGAGCCCACAGAACGTCATGTAGCCGAGCATCTTAGCATCCTCGGACTCATGTGGTAGTGAAGAGAGCAAGCCACAACCGAGAGTCATGAAACATGAGCCAGTCAACAACGACTCGAAGGTATAGTTCTTTGTGCTGTTGATCTTTCCTGCTAATACGCTGCCGATGGCAGAAGTTATAAGCATAGGAAGCAACATGACGCCTGCAATAAGGGATGACTTTCCGCTAACAACCTGGAAGCGTAGCGGAATCGCATAGAGGAGTAGCAGGTAGGGAAAGCCGCCGAGGAGTGTGTTGATGACTGCAGTCGAGTAGACCCTACTTCGGAAGATATTGACTGGAAATGCTGGAGCAAATCGATCATACCAGCGGTGTTGAATGAGTATTTGCCAAGACACGAGCAGAACAAAGGCAAGCAAACCACACACCAACGGTGCAATGAAGACGGCAGTCTTCCATCCTTGGTTAGATGGCTCAGTCCCAGCGTTCTGGAAAGAGAAAACAACGAGAACTGCAGCGGCGATAGCAAGGAATGATCCCAAAAAGTCGAGCTCCCTCCAAGAACGTCGCTGCTGGGATGGTAGGTACTCAGGCTTAGGCCACGTGAAGATGAAAATTGTAAGAGATAGAAATCCAACCGGTCCACTGTATACGGCTCGTTAGTGATGTGCTTATAATGCCATGGGAAGTTATACTTGATCCAAAACACCCATCTCCAAGAAGCGTAATGTGTGAAGACACCCCCAAGAACGGGCCCAAGAACCCCTGACACGGTAATGACCAACCCAACCAGGGCTGCCATGTGCTGCTTGAGATTATCGGGGCTCAGCTCCGGCATCATGATCATTGTTAGAGCATATAGGCCTAACTTTATCAGACTCATCATCAGTTTTAGTAAAGTATTATTATACATACCTGAGCCACCAACGCCTTGCAAAGCGCGAAAGGCAATGAGCTGGTTGAGACTCTGAGAAAAGCCACATGCTAAAGAAAACACGAAAAAGATTATGTAGGCTGCAATGAATGCAGCGCGACGTCCAACAATATCGGATATTCGGGAGAAGACGATGGCGCATCCTAGGTAAGCCAGTGTGTAGGCGAGAGCAACCCAGTTGACGTCTTCGAGGACTTCAAAGTCGTTACCGATGCTATGAAGGCTGGTAGCAACAATTGATGTGTCGATCATGGCTAGAAAGAGGCCTAGAAATACTCTGAGTAGTATAAGTTAGCAAGAGGCAGATGTGTAGAGCAGTGACTGTCACATACCCAACGCACAAAGCCCAGAAGCGAGCTAGTGGGATTGAAGGCTCCCGTAGCTCATCACAGACAGAACTCTGAGCAGAAGGGTCCGTCTGGGATGCCGAGGGTGCTGCTGGCTTTTCGTCGCTTTTAGTGTGCATGTTGTAATTTTTGGCCTCTTCGTCCATTACGAAGTCCAAGGTGAAGATGCTAAGATAGAGGTGAGAAGCACCGCTCAGATATGTAGAGGAAGACCCAAAAAGCTTCGCAGTAGTCAAAGGCTTAAATGAGGTGCTTCAGTGAGAGAATGGTAATTTATTGTGCACACCGAATCACTGATCATTTGAAGCTGCTGGCGTATGGGCGGGAGGTGGATTTTGGAATGCCTGAATCAGCGCACTGTTTATCAGATCTTGTTTGGCACTCTGTTTGCCATAAGCTGCGTTTTATAGAGCGCCAATTCACCGATATAAACAAATCGAGATACGATATAAATATATAGATATCTAAATATGAATGCATAGGGACGCTATCTATCCATAAGTATACCCATAGCCTTGGGGGGGGGTCATCGGACTTGGGAAATGATACACACACATAACACACATTGCATGGAACTGCATGTTCCGAAATCTGAGATGTTATGGGCATCATCGAACCGATAATTGGAGACCTAGGTCGCCTCTGGGTGTCAGTCTGAAATTCGCATTAAAGAAGCTACTATTGAAGTCAGCTTAGAGACGTCGGAGTGGAGTGAGAGCGAGGTCCACCCTCGCATTCGCTTCTTTGCTAATTGTTGATTGGTTCATAAAATCATGGTTGTCATCTACAAAATGAGTCTATTCGGTATTGATCCAACGCTAAAGATGAAATGGGAAATGCATTCGAAGAGGCTGAGAAGCAAAAGTTCCCCAGGAGAAATTACTGAGCATCTCGAAAAAGTCCGTCTTGTTCTGAGAACGGCGTTTTATCTTACCTCCAACATGGAATGAGTTTGATTTCGATATCAGAGGATTTGTCCTTCGAGTGCCAGGCATGAGTTAGTTGTTCTAGAGCTGAACTCATTGTGTTTAAACTACTGTGTACATGAGTTTCCTGCAGCACAACCCTATTCCTCAACATCACCCTCCCACTAAAGCTTCTAACTATCTAGGCTTTTTATCACTCAATAACGACGATAGAATTGACTAACTACGATTAGAAATAAGCCGACTACCTATGCTTGGGAATAAGGGAAATTATGTTATATGACTCTTATTGAGGCTTTATATATCTCTGGTACCTAACTACTAATACAGACCTGACGGAGGTATTAAGTCGTTATTGTGTAAAAACTGTGTTTATTTTTTTATTTTTATTTTTATTTATTTTTTATAAAGGGTAGCCCAAGCTTGAAGCTTTATCATTCACCTGGTTCTAGAGCTGAACAACCACTGTAGTTAGGTATCAAGGCCAATTATAAGTCTCGGTTTGATGAGCTCCCCACTTATGAGCTACTACAAAGTGACGTAGCGCAGATGCTCGCTCTCACGGCGATGGTCAAACAATTCGGCCGACAGTCGGTGCCTACCAGCTCCGCCCTTAGTTGTAGGCAGCCTTAGCATGGATCTTAGTCAGTAGGGCGGTAGACGTTACTCCAGTACCTGACCTCTTCAACATCATCATCACCATATTATTCGTACAATTGGTCCTTATCTCCAGAGCTCTATCAACGGCGTTAATATCAGCAGTTTTCCGTTGGGGGACTCGCAACACTCGTTTATCCGAAGTCCGGTGCGCGGTGAAACTAGGTTGGATCAGAATCCATAGTCTGAACAGCCGTCAGCACGATTACAGTTCGCATTCGCATTCACACGACTCACCTCTAAACAGCTCAACCATGGCTGATGTCATGTCTCAAACTCCCCCGGTCCTTCAAGGTCCCTCTGAAAAGGAGCGGAAGTATGACCGTCAGCTTCGGCTGTGGGCCGCCTCCGGACAGGCTGCTCTAGAGTCGGCTAACATCCTACTTGTTAACTCTGGTCCTGGCACCGTCGGTGTCGAAACCCTCAAGAATCTTGTCTTACCTGGTATTGGTCGTTTCACCATCGCTGACAAGAATGTTGTGAGCCATGAAGATTTGGGCGTCAATTTCTTTGTGGACGATAGTTGGTTAGGCAAGTCGAGAGCTGAAGCTTGCACCAACTTCTTGTTAGAGCTGAACCCAGAGGTACAAGGCGAATGGTACCCGAAATATGAGGTAGGAGGTCTGTCAATGGGAACAAGATACAGGTCCGCTAACATGTCACAGGAGGAATCTTTCAACCTTGAAGGCTTTCTCAATAACTCATCTACATTTACCATGATTCTATATGCCCTGCCTTTACCTGAAAGTCAGGTGCAGCTCATACAAAACTATGCCCAGCAGCATAAGATCCCCACAATTGCGGTGCACTCTGTAGGATACTATTCCTACTTCAAATCGACCTTGCCTGGGACATTCCCGATCGTGGATACCCACCCTGATGAGACTGCCACCGCCGACTTGAGGCTCCTTGCACCCTGGCCCGAGCTTTTAGAGTTTTCAAGAAGCATGACCGAAAACATTGAAAGTTTGGATAACCATGAACATGGACACTTGCCTCTGGTGGTCATCCTACTTCATTACCTCGAACGATGGCAACAAACGCACGGTGGCGCTTACCCTACCAGTTATGCGGACAAGACATCATTCCGCAAGACGGTATCTGAGGCTATGAGGACGAACAATTCCGAAGGAGGCGAGGAGAACTTTGAAGAAGCCATAGCTGCTGTTATGAAGCATGTTGTCGCCCCATCACTCCCAAGCTCTCTTCAGCAGGTCTTCGACTATATTCATCAAGATCCTGTAAGCACAAAGTCAATGCATGTTGACAATAAGTTACTAACTGTGTGTCAGGAGGAGATCAAGTCCGGTTTCTGGATCATCGCAGAAGCTGTAAAACGCTTTTATACCGAGCACAAGCGGCTACCAGTTCCTGGAGGATTACCCGATATGAAAGCCCAGTCTAGCGTCTACATCAAACTCCAAAACATCTATAAGGAAAGGGCCCGTCAGGATGTGAGCCAAGTTCTTGAGACTGTTCGAAGCATCCCTGGGGGCGAGGATGTGGATCCTGAGCAAGTAGAACTCTTCTGTAAGAATGCTCGTTTCATCAAGCTCATCAACTCCTCGGAGGATAAGGTCAAGCTTGATCAGGTTGTCGGTAAGCAGGTTCTCTTCCACAGTGTCGGCTCATCTGCTAACATTCAACCTATAGAACAACAATTGGCCAATGACGAGATTGCAGCTATTGCTGGACCCGAGATGCCGCTGTCTCTCATCCCTCTTTATCTCGCCCTGTTGGCAACCTCAAACTCAGAAACAGCTACTGCAGATGAGATCATGACCTTCATCAGCAGCCACGCCCCCGAGGCTGCTGACAATGAGCGCTACAAGAAGACTGCGCAGGAAGTGCAACGAGCTGCCGGCGGCGAACTTCACAACATATCAGCCGTCACAGGTGGTATGGTTGCACAGGAGATGATCAAGATCATCACGAAACAATACGTTCCTATCGACAACACGTGTATCTTCGATGGTATCGGCAGCCGCTGCCAGGTTCTTCGCCTATGAGTTCAGGATTCTGGTAGCAATCATCGTCGAGGCCAGATAGGCACAGCTACGCAAGAATAAAGCCCACGGGTGACTGACACAATGGTTCGGATGAGGGAGTACGTTGAATGGATACTGTAACGAATGATGACCTGATAGAATAATTAACAATAGAGAAAAGCCTCTCCCCACAACTTTGGAAATGACGAGGGGCATCCTGGAGTATCCATACTTCGACCTTGACCCTCGGTGGCGGTCCTGGAGAATGACAACAAGATGCATGTTCTACATCGCGCACCCTACTTGACCTCAACCATAGTCTCGTCACAGCCGAAGGCAAAAGGATGTCCTATCCAGAACAAATCGAGTAAGTAAGACGTGGAATCGGCACAGGCAAAAAAACATACAACAGCGGGGATTCGCTGGTCGTCACCGACCCAACTACTAATCCGCCGGTTAGTGGCTTGACTATGGGAGAGCGGACGGGATCCCGTATTTTCCACTACCTTTGGTCGTATGTNACATACAACAGCGGGGATTCGCTGGTCGTCACCGACCCAACTACTAATCCGCCGGTTAGTGGCTTGACTATGGGAGAGCGGACGGGATCCCGTATTTTCCACTACCTTTGGTCGTATGTGTTTGAGTTGGTGATAGTTCGGACTATGATTATGATCTCATGCATGTCCTTCATGCCAATATGTCCGGGATGCATCCCGACGTTCCTGACAAGTTCGTGTTGGGCTACCTCCTGGGAAAAGCGCGTCAAAGTCGTACTACGAGAAATGGTTATTTTCTCTTTCGAAACCCTGCGTCCCTGCAGTCTTATTGAATCCGAAGCGCTCGCCATCACAACCCTGGTGGTGATGGTTGAGGGGACAGGGGGGCTCAGCAAACATGTCATCTTGTCAACCCAGGTCAGGGATTGACGGGCCACTGGTTCAGTATCGCTTGTGTGAGGCGTCTAATAAACTTTTTTGGCTATGGAGTCGTAGGTAACGTGTATAAAGATGAAAGTTTATTCTTCGCTAAAAACATTGCAGTTGCAAGCTTCATGACTCGGTGAGGCTGCTCTGGCGGTTCCCTGCCCATGATAGTTTTCAACATTGCCTAAAACTTCTGCGTATTTCTAGACGGTTTTCATTTTGCCGAAAACTTTGTCCTGCATATCTCCGAAATAATTTGAAATGTGGAGTTGAGTCCAGGAGTATCTATTGCGGAACGGCATCTAGTGTAGCTACCTAGGAACTTAGCTACGAAGAGTGCCTACTCGATCGGAACTCAGGGGAACAGACCGCAATATTCAAGCCACAACGTTTCTTTGCAAGTCATAGGGCTATGAGAGAGTCCTTTCATTGCTCCGCTCAAGCGAGAAAAAGTGGGAGGCTCGACAGAAATGGAATACTAGAGAGTGTCGTCGGGCCCTGAGAGCGTTAAGTGGCAAGCGAACTACGACGTTTCAAGTTGATCAACAGTCACATCGAAGACGGATCACGGAACTTTTTACCACTCACCGCTTTACGGCAATACGACCTTTGCTTCTGGGCAGTGTTTGTTTACTTTCTGCGTGTCGCCACAGCCTATACCGCAACTGCTGTACTCTACAGGCCCAGCTTTCTGCCTTGTCTCTCTGTAAGCGATGAATAACACACGTGTACAAGCAGTGTTCGAAGGCCAAGACTGTTACAAGGGCATGTCGTCCACTGTTGTACTCTGCAGTTTATCATGGTATTTGCTGGTGGCGGATATTTCACTCAAACTCTTGACAGGACCCTTACTGCTGCTGCACATATAGCCTACGCATGGCAGGTTTACCAAAATATCGCCATCAACCCACGACTAATCCCAACGTTTGCTCCAAGCGATCGATCTTTTGTGCATACTGAGAGCAGCAGACTTGTCAATCATGAGTTTAACGGGCTATAATTCACTTGTTGTATACAACTAAGGTAGATCTAGGTAGGTACCTACGTATGGTAACCTTGCCGGGTTGCGAACTTGACGTACTCCGATCAGAGACATGGGGTAGTACGATATTAGGCGAAATCGAATTAAAGCTTCGGCATGAAAACCTGGCCGGCTCTACCATCAAGTGTACGCTTTGACACCGAAAGTTGGCGGCAGCTAGTCTGAATGAGCGTAAGTCAACGTTCGATTCGCTTGAATGCCGAATCTGACCGGTGCTGTCCCTCCGCCGTTAGGCCATATGTGCCCAAGACCAAGGCCTATCCCCGGCCCTTTTATCAGATCAAATCACATAGAATATGGGGTATAGAGGTGCCACTATACGTTATGGTGCCGGGGCTGGGAGATTACAGGGGTTGTTAAAGCATTTTAGAAACAGCGATATGATCGACAGGCTCGCAAAAGGACCACAATAGGCTGTCGATTGCTTGCCTATCAGCGATTGAGGTAAAGTTTTCATGGAGACTAAGAGTGCTTGGTGTTACGGTGTGCCCGAGATTTCCGAAATAATTTTCCAAGCTTGAGCATGAATATCCTGTTCTGGTATGTAGTTCACGATGGTGAGCCCGTGGGTCATTCTGGAGCTCTCAGCCTCGCCATGAGCGTCAATATTCATGTAAGCCGTCAGCAAGAGAGGCGAGCAATAGCAATAGGGTGTTAAGCTTCTGCTGCTGATGGATGGTTTGGGTAGCTTCAGAGTTGAGTTTATTCTTGATATAGACAACGCCCGACGTTGAATCCGGTCGAGATGGTCCAGCTGCCAGCGAGTGACCACGGCTTTACGCGCCGATCGACCGTTCTACAGAGGATAGAATATTGAAGAAGACGAGGCCAGCGTGACAACGACCGTTCGGGTGGCGCTTAAGGTCCGGAACGAAGCGGGTGTCGCGCTGTGCTGTGCTGTGCTGTGCTGTGCATGCAATGCATCGCCATCAATCGATGCCATGAGGCTATTCGAATGGTCCTTGGCTGCCAGACCCATATGTCCGGGGTCTAACCCATATCTCGCTGCGAGGCCGAGGTATAGAAGATATCGCTGATGCCTGCCGAAGTGTTCCGATATACAGCTCACGTGGAGAACGAGGTCGGTAAACCAGGCCGGGGTTTGTTCTGAAGTGGACGAATCTTGGCGCTGGGGCCCCAGGTATGCATTCTCCATACGTCGATAGTACAGTACGATATGGAGAGCAGAGCGTGGAGTCGTGACTGCCTAGGCAATGCTACCGTACTGTACGTTGAACCCAGAGGAGACAGGCCGGCCTATTATCCAGCCGGTCACCTTCCCTAGACGGTAACCAGGGGCCGAAACGGTAATTGGAGGAGAAAACCCGGGGTGCAGATCCTGGAGGTGATTCATATCATGGCATGGTACGGGCCGAGAATCCCAAATCCTTGACTGCCAGGACCCAAGTCAACTTAACCAGAGTTCTGTGAGTGGTATGTAAAAAGTCCCCGATGGGTCGATTTATGATCACACGCACGCGCTATGCGAGGCACAATTCGATCAAGGTACCGCAGGGGATGTGAATGGATGTGTGTGTCCATGTGAACGAGCTGCTGCTGGAAGATGATGGTTTAGCTTGTGTGTGTGGTTTGCGCGCAGCAGTCGAAGGGGGGGAAAAGACAAAAGGAAAATACAAAACAAGGTGAATGGTTAATTACCAAAAGACTAAGGAAATTCAATGAGGAGGCGAATGGTAACATCGGATGAATACATGCATGATATGATATAGTTTAGCGCTTGACGGAAAATAAAATGACTGAGGGCGGAATTAGCTGATGGTGTTTCTGAGAGACTTGTTTTTGAGTCGAGTTGAGAGAGAGGTACAGTACTGTAATCCTGTCTAGACAATAGAACAAAAGCGATCTCGATAGAGGGATCGTATATCTTATACTACCGACATACTGGATACCATCTATCTCGCTTCTCAACCAACACGCAGCACACGCCTCAATCCCACAGTTTGGTAAGGGCAGATCAGGACAATCCCTCAATCAGTCGAGGACTTTTTTTTTTCTTTGTACAGCGCAGCGCAGCGCAGCATGGTATCGTATCGTGCTGTATCTGTACCCCGAGAAATGCCAACTTAACCATAAAAATCGCTAGGTCCGAAAAGGGAAGCTTGAGATGTGGTTCCTGGATAAATGCAAATCGACAGGGGTTCCGGACATGGATTGGACGTGATAGGACAAACATTGGCGGCTCGACTGGAGTGCCACATGCAAGGTGGTTAGTCTAAAGCACATGGATGCAACCTTTTGCAATGCAATACAACAAGGTAGTGTGGTCTTCGCTACGTAGGTAGGACTAGGTTAGGTGCTGGCCCAGTCTAACTCTTTTGCTCCTTCATCTCGTGGCCTTGGCTGCCCCTTGAGCCACTGACTGCACACTGCAGTGCGTCCCAATCATTGATTGATCATCTTGTTGGTGTTGAAGAAAAAAATGACGATGTTACACCTTCGGAAATAAGGGAACAACCGCACGCCGAGGTTCTTCATAGATCCATCCATCCTTAGCCTACCTTTGAAGCCCAAGCCTAAGCCTTCGCTCGCTCGCATTTTCCTGTCATCCACCCGTCATTCGACTGCCGTGATTATTTCGGGCCGCCAAATCCAATATGCCCGTCATTAAGGACCGGGTTAGGTTGGATCCGGATATGAGGGGATGACGGCGGATGGTTTGGGCTGGTCTCGACTCGAATCTGATACTCAGAACTGGAGATGTTTAATGAAGCATCACCTCACGTCTAAATTACGTACTCTCGTTTTTCAAGGCAGTTCGTGGCAGTCCGTGGCAGTCCATGATGCTCGTCAAGGCCTTTGACCGCTTCGGCCGGTCTGTCTATGTTCCGTCAAATCCTCCTGTGTAATTAGCCTCGGGTACCGCAGACGAAATGACTCGCAGAAATTGATCGGTCATGGAGGTGGCCAAGCAGATCACGTCCCTTGTCGAACAAATATTCTCTGCAAGAATTTCCCAATGGGTCGCCATGCCCGAAGCTCGAGTGAGCATCTTCAACACCAAAATTCAAGGACCCTGATTTTAACCTGCTTTAATTTCACATCCCATAGCCACCCACTACCATCCATTACCGCCCCCTCTTCTCCGAACAACAACACGTTCCCATGCCATGTTACTGTGTGTTATGCTAACTATGCTATGTGACGCTACCCCATACTGCTCTGGATCTTCTCCCTCCATGGGTTCCTGCAAGGATATACTTCATCCCACGAATTAGGAAGCCCCTCTCCTGTTCCCCACGATCCATTCGTAGCTTGTGTTCCTTTCTCCGCATTATTCTGAACTGCACTCTGAGGTAAGGTAGGGTAAGTAGACCGGGGTTGGAGGGGTGGCGCCCTGACCTGTCCTGGCCTGCGGGTGTCTGATGGGACGGGACTGGGAATGAATGGGCGTAACATCGTCGCCGCTACTGTACTTGGCACGTCTACTTGCTCATGACTGTCAGTACTTAAGTATGGCGTCCAGCCTTATACATATCGCATTTGGGGGCCCTTTACATTTCGTGGCTTGCAGAGAAGAACACAAAGAGGATTATCTCCCTGACTAGCGCAGACCACTCCTTGTCCGTCAGTCTACTACGTACAAACATGTCTCCTTCAAGTACCAAGGTTGCCTCTGGCGGCTCCTTTCACACTTGTAAGTCATCTTCAGCTCAGCAGCTTCGCCGTCATTACACTTTGGCTTGGCCTAACACCGTCTGCTTGCTCCAGTCCAGGGAATTATACCAAAAAAGCAGCCAGCTGCTTCCAGCAATGCAAGGCCCAGGGTCGCGGGCACGCGGCGCATAACAACTCCCCATGCTTGTACCGAGTGTAAACGACGGAAGATCCGCTGCGATGGCAAGCTACCATGTGGCCAATGCATCACAAGCCGAGCTCCCAAGAACTGCTCTTACGATAAACACCGTCAACGAATGATCCCATCTAGAAAGTAAGTGATCTGTCAGTTCGACTTGCGTAAAAGTATGCATCAGTTAACCTTATCTCTTCTCCAGAGCTCTGGATAGCCTGGCACAGTCTCTCGAGGAGTGCCGTTCGGTGCTTCGGCGGCTGTACCCAAACCATGACGTTTCCACACTTCGCTCTCTGGACAAACAGGAGCTGATCAATCTCTTGGCTCAATCGCAATGTTCCATGAGCGACCCTCTCCCATCACCACCTCTCGAATCATCATTCCCCAAGAGCGGCACACCTATGATGGGATCCGACTCCCTGCTCGAACTGCAGACATCTCTAGAAGCTGATCTCGACTCACTCATTGGTGAGCTCGAATTTGAAGTCCCGGCAGAGCAACGAGAAGCCAATGAGGAAGCAAATTACCTCACACAACAATCCTGGTGGGACTTTGGATCGAGACAATGGAGCTCAGTATCAGTACCTCCGATGATGGACACTCAACCGTATGGACATGATATGATGACTCCGGGGCAACACTCGATGTATGAGGACTCGCGTAGTATCTACGGCTCACTCGAGATGAGATAAGACGAGAGATAAAAGGACGAAAACAGAGCATCGTGCAGTGTATTTTTACATTTCTTGCGATTCCCAACTCTGAAGGGTTGTATAGGGACATGATGTGTGTACCCTGGGGACGCAGGTCGTCTCCTTAGCCGGATCACAGCTTACGACAATCATATGAGGCCACGACCATTCACTTTCTGCAGCATTTCTAAATACCTCTATCTACATATGTAAAAAATTAACATATTTAAGCTTGAATTGTTTATATGACTCTTCTACTTTCTATCTATCCAAGGTAGTAGCTCGGATTTCTTCATACGTGATCCAAATGTTACCTAGGTAATTACGTTTTCCACATCTGGAAGGCACCACCATCCTGCTACTGCCACCCAGAAATCACCGGCAGCTTAGTCTTCTTCGTACCTAGCTTCTGTCTTTCTCATCACGTCAAGGTTCTTAGCTTCTTAATCAAAGTGCATCACTCAAGACGGCCGAGCACATCACCGCATTCGCTGGCCAGAATGGAACATGCACTGACTTGTAATAATCTCAAGTGTCGGAGGGAACTCAGTGACCGTGCTCTGGTGACAACATGCAGGTACGCATATTTTACACAAATCAGCAAGCATCTAACCTCCGGTCACTAGTCACATATTCTGCGTGGAATGTGCCCAACAACTCGGTATTACGGCCCAAGAAGCCGAGCGACGTAATACATGCCCTGCCTGCGAATCGCAGCTCAACAAGCCCGACGACGCCGTCATCACGAACCTGAATCCAAGTGAAGACTACAAGACCAGCGTTCTTAGTGGCTTAAGTCCTAATGTCATTATGGAGTGTGCAGGTCGTGCTCTCAGCTTCTGGGCCTATCAAACCACTCAAAACATTTATTACCAGCAGTATCTATACAGAACACTCACGGACAAATACTCGGGCCTCAGCATTCGTCTAGAAAAGACTGTGAGCGACGCGAATACAGAAATCGAGGGGCTTCACCACAAGATATCAAGTTGGTGCTTGTTCATTACCAATCCGCAGTACCAATACTTACAAAAGAGCAGGTCTAGTGGCAGAACAGGAAAGCTTAAGGCGCAAGCACGAGGAAATTTCTCAAGCATACAAAGAGAAGAGTCGCAAGGTTTTACAACTACAAGAGCTATATGACAAAGTCAAGAGGAGGGCTGAGCTTGGTCATATTCAGAGAGCAGCGTCCGATGCCGTTGATCATACATTGCAGGCGACACAGCTTGATCCGGGATACAGCGTTAATATGACAGCACACAATGATGTTGAGAATAATTCTGTTCCGACCTTTGGGCAAAGTCACCGGATCGATGTTTCTGGGATGAATAATGAAGCTGCGCGAAGCTATCCCAACGTGGCAAGAGAAGGAAATCAATGGCCGAGACTTGGAGGATTATCTCAGCGTGAGTTTCTTGCTAATTGGCCTGATCAAATACTGACATATTAAAGGGAATGTTTCTGGAGCACCTGTTGGTGGGCTTCGCCGACCAGGCATCGGCGGATCAACAGTACACCAAGGTGCAAGCTTACCGAATTTGACGGGAACATCTATGGCCGGATTCAGTGGAGCGAGACGATCACCAAACGGCTTTGCCCCAAGCTTCATCAATCATCGTGGCGGATTAGCAAGTGTCGGCTTGACGTCTGGCATCAAAGTCAGCCAGGCGAATAACACACCAGCCTTGGATGTTCCCACAAGGCATTTATAAATGGGTGACAGGAAAGGTTGAGTTGGGCATGTTCGTCTTAACAAACATGTTGCATATCTCTAATAATCGGCAATTTCCCAGATGGAAATAAAACACATCCAAAACCTGATTACGAACAAAGTGAGCAAAGTGAACACACCCTTTGACAATGGAGTATGTCTACAGCACGCTTGCTTTGTTCACCTTCGAACAAACCCGTGGTATTGCAAAGGCGCATGCACCTAGAACATAGACATGTTCCACTGGGTGGTGTCAGCAAGGAGGCGCAAAGCCAGGTGTTATAAGTCGCAGGTATGTCTAGGGTCCTAAGAGTTTTGCTACATCGTTTTCCCTACAATCAATATCAATAGACTCGCAACCACTCTACACTCTCTCCAGAGATTCAACATGCATCACAGTTCCAATGACAAATTCGGAGCGCAAACTCGGCTAGGACTGAGTCCACCGTTTCCGTCATCATCGCCATCGTTGTCGTCGCTATTTGGCAAGAATCTCTCAAGGCCGTTTGCCAAGTCCGTCAATAAGCCCTGTACTGTCGTCCCGCTCATCAAGAGCAAACCAAGTATACCGAGGCAGAGTAGACTGAGAAGTACGGGACTACTCAAAGGATCAGGTCTACGGGCACGATTCAAGGGCAGGAAAGCCAACAGCGAGGGTGAAGGGCAGCCTATTATATCAGCTCCTTTCGTGGAGCTTCAACGGTATCCAATGACAAACACCAACAATCCAACCTGCGAGAACCAGCAGCCAGCTTCTCAGCCATCGATTCAGCATAGTAAGCTCGCCAAAAGACATGAGGCTTTAGGGTCTCATCCAGTTCACATTCCTCTAGGCGATGGGTACAGCGACGATGACAGTACATTTTGCGAATCCGACATATCGGATGACAAGGTATCATACCACTATGGCACACAGAAAGGACCTCAGGGAGGTAAGAAAGTTTCTAGGGATCAACTAAAACTCGACAATCCAAGGGAGACACCAAGCAGTTCTCCGGACGATACATGCTCAACTCGAGTGTCCAGCTCGAGTAGACAGGAGCAGGAGCGGCCGGTGAAGACCAAGACAGACTTGGAAGGTCAAGTCGATGAGGCGAAAGTCGCCGCAAACATGTACTTCTGCCAAGCTCACAGTTGGGAAGCCCAAAGTCCGGTTCCAAAGGACCTTGACTCGTTGCCTGAGGTGCTTAGAGGACTCTATGCGATTATGATCCGAATGCATCACCGCATTCAAGAATACGAAAGTATGGAACCCAAGATTCGAAAGCAGTACGAACATAAGAGAGGATTGTCTTGAAAGACCATGAGAGGGAAAGGAACAGCATGGCTGGTCCATGCTGTTGCCGTGTGCCTAGAGAGGCCTCTGGAATATAGGACCTAGAAATCATAAAATCGAAGTTCTTCGTTGAGAAAACATGGGTTTTAACTGGCTTGATGGGTGGAACTTTTCTTATGTTCGGGATGATAGATATACTTGGTGCTAAGGAGTTTTATCTTATGTTAGGGGTTGGTCAGGTTAAAGAAGTAAATGCGAAATTGGGGGGGGCTTAAATGAGTACCTGATGATTTCTTTATTACAATAAACTGTCTTAGCTATGTTTTCAAGAGTGTAGTGACTGATGATCCTTCTAAGAATAGATGTCTCATTGTTCACGGGCGACAACACTCACGTGATGTATGTATCAAGATATCATGATTCGTATCAGATAGGTACATGGAGTACAGTCCAGTCCTTGTAGGGCCGCGTATGCACTTTTGACGCCACTTTGCATGCGATAGAGTGAGACAACCAACAGAATTGAACCAATTGCTCTTTTTTGTTTTTGTTTTTTATTTTCATCCCCTGCATCTCTCTAACTCCTGGTATAGTCGTCTTATCAAACTCCCTTATCATAAGCATCAGCTGTCCTACCGCGCCGCGCGCAATAATCCATTCGACAACACCCAATCCACTTCCCAAGCTCGTGTTATCATTGAACCCTTGTCTGACTCCATTCTCGCTAACCTTCTTTTGGCCTATTCATCCTCCACGTCCCTGTCATTGCTGGCACTGGAATCCTGCTTCTTCTACGACTCTTGTGTTCAGCTTCAAACGTTAAATATTCACTCGCTTACGCATCCGGATGATGCTCGACACTCGCTTCACCTGCTGAAACTAAACAACAACCTCTTTCCGAGGCAGGCCTCTAATTAATCCACGTCGATCCGTTCTTGTGAAACTGTCGTTATCCAATATTGCTACAATCTACGATTTTAATCACAACGTTATCGTAACACTACGAACCTTCGCATCGAACAGAAACGACCCCTCAACGTTAATCGCGATACACTACATCAAGAACCCCCCCTTCAAAATCGAGAGAAAGCCTGACACCACACATCCGCTTCTCTTCTCCTGATTGTTATCGCTACGCTCGTCGCAATTGGTACTCCCGTTTAGTTGTCTGCCCAAATGGGTAAATCGTGTCAGTATTCGTCTTCTGATCGCCATACTGTTTGTTGACTGACGGTCTTCTCCGCACAGCGCAATACGGCGTTATTCTTGACGCCGGTTCCTCTGGAACCCGAGTCTACATTTACAAGTGGAAGAACCACGCCAAAGCCGTCAAAGATGCATCCGCTGCTGAGCTCAAGTCTCTCCCCAAGATTAAGCTCAAGGAAAACAAGAAGATTCATCCCGGAGTGTCGAGCTTTGCCGAAAACCCGTCACAGATTGGACCCGAACATCTAAAGCAACTAGTCGATATCGCCCTCGATGAAGTCCCCGATAGCAAAATCTCCGAGACGCCTGTATACCTTATGGCAACGGCTGGTATGCGGCTGCTACCCAAGCCTCAACAAACCGCGCTTCTCCAGTCGATGTGCTCTTACTTGCAGTCGAACACGAAATTCATCCTTCCTGATTGCGATGCTCATATTCAAGTTATCTCTGGAGAAACCGAGGGTCTGTACGGCTGGATTGCGGCAAATTACCTGCTCGGCGGGTTCGACCATCCTGAGGAGCACAACCATGGCAAAAACCACCATACATACGGCTTCCTGGACATGGGTGGCGCATCTGCGCAGATCGCTTTCGCCCCCAACGCAACCGAATCCGCAAAACATGCTGACGACCTGAAGCTGGTGCGCATGCGAACGCTCGATGGATCCCCCGCCGAATACAAAGTCTTCACTGCGACCTGGCTCGGGTTTGGCGCCAACCAAGCCCGCAGCCGCTATGTTGAACGTCTGCAAGAACATTACAACACCGATGATACCCATGAGCTACCTGATCCCTGTATGCCTACCGGTTTGCGAACTACTCCTGATGGCGAACTTGTTGAGGGAACCTCAGATAAGACAGTCTTGGTCGGTACAGGAAAGTTTCAAGAGTGTTTAACTGTGACATACCCTCTTTTGGGCAAGGATAAACCTTGCGAAGACCAACCATGCCTTGTCAATGGTCAGCATGTGCCTGGAATAGACTTTGATATCAACCATTTTGTCGGAGTATCCGAATACTGGCACACAACACATGGTGTATTTGGAAAGAAGCACAAAGCATACGATTTGGCAACCTATCAGAACAACGTCATGGAATACTGCAGTCGGAATTGGTCCGATATTGAGAATGATCTGGACAAGCGCAAGAAGTCGCCTGAGAGGAAGGCGGAAGATGCGCGACTAGCGTGTTTCAAGGCGTCGTGGCTCATCAATATGCTCTACGATGGTATTGGCATCCCTCGAGTTGGACTTGAAGGTGGAGCAGCCAATGACACAGTTAAGGATGATAGAGAGAAGTCGTTCAACGATCCTTTCAAGCCCGTTGATACAATTGACGGTATCGAATTAAGCTGGACTTTGGGTAAAATGGTCCTCTATGCCGCTGGACAAGTTCCTCCCTCGAGTTCCGAGCTGCCTGTTGGCTTTGGAAGTAACGTGGAGAAGGGAATAGCAAAAGACTTCGAACATGCCGGTTCTTCACCAATCGCCCCTCATAAAGGAGATGATGACGATGACGACGACCTCGAAGACATTCTCAAGAAGCCTGGAAAGTCCACTAGTGGCATCGTCGCCTTCGTTGTCATACTACTGCTCGCTGCTTATCTCCTTCGCAAACCTGAGCGAAGGAGGAAAATATTCAGCATGGTTAAGCGACGCAAACGCTCGGGAAAACAAGGACGCGGTTCCTCTTTGGTCAGCAAGATCTTTGGCCGTAGCTCTGGGCCATCATATGAAAGGGTGATGGAAGAGGGCGACTTCTCTGATTTTGAGTTGGGCGACGTCGACTCAGACGACAACGACCATTCGGATAGCAGCAGTAACGGATCACGAAAGGGGCGAACATCGGGTCTGGCAACGCCCAGTATCTTTGCAGGTCGAGCTGATGAGCTTACTCGTCCGCCTTCAGCAATGGACCGTGCTGGACTTGTCGTGCGAACTGAGAGCCGAGAACGCCTGTCACCCTCATTGTTGAGCGCTGGTCGAAAGAGTCGCAACGGTAGCCCAACACGTACCAAGAGTCCATTCATGACACCTTTACGGGAGGATTAATGGTCTTGATGGAGATGGTTTCATGTACATTTCGTGTACTCGCGGTGGGATGTGTTGAATTATTATGGCGTTTGGGGATTGGGAAAGCTGAGGAAGCATCACTTTTTTTGGCGTTCAAAAAGAACGCGTATACCACGAATCATCTGATAGGCGTTGTGGAAGTTTCTGATGTCGACATTTTAAGATAGTAGTACGTTTTGAAGTGTTTCGAATGCTACATCACCACCGAGTTTGCTCAGGGGTCATCCGGAAATTGCTTACAATAATTGCCTGTGTAAATAACCATCTATTTGATTGCTCAGAAACCAATTGTTAGTTCCTTGCAGTTGCTCTAAACACGACGCCCGCAAAACCTGTGGCTCCCAGACCTGATCTCCTACACTGTACCAACCCTGCTGTACATAAAACCCTTTACGCAGACCGCCAGACTCCCCAACCTTGAGATACCATAGTAGTCTTTTTTTCTGATATACAATAGCTCACCCATCCTGAACTGGAGTCAGATTAATCTGACTGCTTCTCGAGGAAACTGGGATCTGCTCGGACTCTTGACTCGAACTTGCGCCACCAGTTCTCGAATGCCTTGAGAGGCACGACCTCAACACCGCCAGGACCTGCGGTACCACTGAAGCTTGATAGAAAG
Source organism: Fusarium cf. aywerte (assembly GCA_011034095.1). Classification (NCBI taxonomy): domain Eukaryota; kingdom Fungi; phylum Ascomycota; class Sordariomycetes; order Hypocreales; family Nectriaceae; genus Fusarium; species Fusarium cf. aywerte. The sequence continues at coordinate 771,542 of WETZ01000012.1, forward strand.
TTGAAGGCGTTTTGAATAATGCGTTGGGCCAAAACAGCCGTACTTGGCTGGCCATTTGATGAGTTCCCGGATTTGTTGGCAGCGAGTTCCTGCAATCGCTGTCCAACTGACTCCTCTGACTCGACTGACACCCCAATTACTAGATCACTGGCCTCGCCTCCACCGCTGACCTTGAACATAGCACTCTCTTTTCCTGGGCCGATGCCACCGAGGAAGCGGAAGTTAGGTGTGCCGCCTGTTTGGGCGGCAGCTGCGACCTCGGCGGCTGTAGCGAGGTAGATTGCTGCGGCAGTGTTCGGCGGTAGTGTGATTCCGGGCAGCATAAAGACGACGATATGAGAAAAAGGTTTTGAGGTGGGGAGGGCATAGAGTAGTGAGGTTGGTGAGGGGGTTGATGAAGGTTCAGTGATCAATGATTGGCCCGCAGGCACAATGCCGAAGAGTGGACTTGACATAATGGATGGTTATTAAGTAGTAGAAGTTTCCAGTTCAGGACGAGGGTCTGTTCTGTGGTTCTGTTAGTTGTGGTTGTGGTGAGCTTTTGTATAACAGGCGTTGGTGTTGAGTTTGTTAGCTTGGTCGTTTCTCTCACTGGTGGTGTGAAACGATTGGTGGGCGTTTCGAGGGTAATCTAGAAGGAAGTGGAATAGGACAGGACCCTGGCAATACAACCTTGTCAGCTGTGACCTCATAAGCCAGATTTTTCTCCCATGTGTGTAGGGTAGGGTATGTCAGAGGAGGACATTGGATGATCGTGCATCTTTTGCCAGCTGGAAACTCAAGGGCTTTGTGAGCATTACATTGTTGCTTAGGAATGAGGACATTGCTTTGAATTGATAGGCTTTCGCACATATACATAACAAGCAGGCGACTATTCATGTTGATGCGTTTGTTATCGTATAGACGATGTACTTTACTTAGCTTGGGTTCACCGAGAACGTGGGGCAGTTGTGACAGTCAACTTTGAGGTGAATCTTAAATCGAAGGTAGAAATGTTATTCTTGACAAAGACTTATCAAACATACAAAGCCGATAGAAGCCTTCAGTCCATACCATCAAGCATCAGGCTCAAGAAGGGGTGCGGTTTTGTGAGAACCAACCCATATTCTGCTGGCCGACCTGGATCACAGACTATCAACACCATCAAACACCGCAGACTTATCAGTCCTACACCGCTCAGCATCAAGTTACGCTTTTGCTCAGCGTTTATCATTTATTCGGCTGCCAAACCTATCGGCTATCGGTACTTCCAGCGACAATACATCCAGTCAAAGACATTATATCATAACGCATCAATCAAGATGGCCAAAACAAGCATCGATCTCATCGATGAAGTCGATATGTAGGCATCCAAACCGAGATTCTTGAAATGCAAACATAGCTCATATATCAAGCTTTCCATATGCCGAAACAGACTCTGATGCTTTTACAAAGATGAAAGCAGGTCTCTACACTTTGGTATGGGAAGATAGTCAAGGCACATACCCCATCGGCTATGTCCTGGATCGCGTTGTCAAAGAACTTCACCAAGTGCCTGAGAATGTCAGAGGCAAGATGGTTTGCGATGAAGAAGAAAGAACCATTGCGTTATTCCAGGAGCCTACGGAAGAGGAGCGTACGCGTCGTGTCGCCGGTCTCGCTGATTATTGGCGTCAGAAAGGAACGTTCCCCCTTCTCCGTGGCTGGCGAAACGAACTCTGGCCTGTCTATGGACGAACTGGAGAGCTTCTGTTTAGCATGGAGCGAGCGGCAATGGGCCTGATCGGTACTATGCGCTACGGCGTCCACATGGTCGCCTATGTCAAAGACGAGACTGCACCTCATGGTATTCGCATTTGGGTGCCCACGCGCGCTCGAAACAAGTCAACATTCCCCAGCATGCTAGACAATACTGTAGCGGGCGGTTTGATGACCGGAGAGGACCCGTTCGAATGCATCATTCGAGAGGCCGACGAGGAGGCTAGTCTTCCCGAAAGCATTGTCCGCAAAGATGCAAAGTTTGTTGGCAACGTCACATACATCTACATCACAGACAAAGGACAGGTTGGCGAGGGTGGCTTTATTTATCCCGAATGCCAATGGGTCTACCATCTCGAACTCTCCAACGATGTAATCCCTCAACCAAAAGACGGCGAAGCTGAAAGATTCGACCTGTGCGACGTCGATCAAGTCAAGGCGGATCTTGCCCAAGGACGCTTCAAGCCCAACTGCGCCCTCGTAACGCTCGATTTCTTCATTCGCCATGGCATTCTGACTGGCGAGAACGAGCCAGAAATTGAACAGATTAAACAGAGAGTGCGCCGCAACATTCCATTCCCTGGTCCGCATCAGAGCAACTGGCGCCCACTGTGAGTCTCAAGTCGGTGAAATTGAGGCACTTCTTTGGGTTGGGGGCAAGACGGCGGTTTTGGTTCGGGTATCATTGATATGACCTAGAGCTAATGTATGCAGACGTCCGCGATGGCGGTGAGAGGCTATAGCCTAGGTAGATAAATGTATCATTTGCGCTTCGAATTATTTCTTGACGAGAAGGTAGACGTTGTCGACGCGGAGGGGAGTCAACTTCTTGACGGGACCCTGGAGCGACATGAGGAGACCACCGAAGGAAACGTACGCGTTGCTGTAATCAAGATCAGTCAGCACAGAGCTCTTGACTCGATATAGGTAGCTTGGTTTGGGGATCGTGAACGCACATAGTATTTCCGTCGTATGTCTCTTCGAACTTGTAGATCTTGCCGTGGCACACATAGTCGTAGAGGTCGGCAATCGTAGCTGGCGCATCACCGCCCTTACCAACGTCCCTCCAGCCCTTCTCTTCCTCCTTGCTTCCATCCAGAGATAGCGTCGTTGTTAGAACAACGTGCAGGGAATCAGACACTGCAACAGGGAATAGCTCGATATTGATATCGAGAGTCATGACAGTTTGCGAGTCGCTAGATGTACATGAGATACGCGCCACACGGTCATACTTTGATTGATCGTATTCGGTGACAGTAAAAGACTCCTCAAAGAGGGTGGCGTCTCCGCTGGCCATTTTGAAAGATATGTAAGAAAGGAAGAGTATACGTGAGTGGTTCTAGTTGTGTAGCAGAAAGAAAAGAGCGAGCACGATGTGTAGTTGCAGTGAATCACTGTTGGTTGTCGCGAACAAGAGAAAATGTTTGTATGCGGCGGCCCGGAAAAAGATGGTGGGGTTCGAGCGGAACTACGAGAGCCTGCGGGTGGGTCCCACACACAAGAGTCACAGGTAAGTAACTAATGACTAGAAGCTTAAAGCTCTTCAACATTACCCTTTGTTCTTATACATTTGTTTGTATGAGAAACAGCAATAATGTCTTTTCGAAAACGTAATGTCGTCATCGGAGCCCCGGGGTCCTCCTCGCCTACTCCCCGGCAAGAGAAGTCTCTTGCGCCAGGAACAAGACCATCACCATTAGATGGACGATTGACGACATCTACGGGCACCCAATCTTTGGATCAGCTCTTGTCAGGCCATGCCGGAATGCCCATGGGAACTTCGTTGCTCGTTGAAGAGACTGGGACAACGGATTTTGGAGGCGTGCTTTTACGGTACTACGCCGCTGAAGGCCTTGTACAAGGACATCAAGTCCACCTCTTAGGCTTTGGCGATGCTTGGAGGAGAGAACTTCCTGGTTTAGGTAGCCCTGAAGGCTCCAAGAAGAGCAAATCAACTTCATCCTCGGATGACAAGATGAAGATCGCTTGGCGTTATGAGACACTTGGACAACGAAACGTCCCTGCTAGAGGTATTGCCCCTGTGCTTCTACCTGCCTCTTATGCATGAGAAATAGTACCTGACACACCGGACCAGATACCCAAGGGCCAACAAGTCCTGGCCAAACAATGAGCACTTTCTGTCACATCTTTGACCTGACTAAGCGTCTTGAGAACAGCGCTATCAAGGGCCAACTACACGCGATGCCAGTAGAAGGACCCATGGCCTCTCCTACATATACGCCATTCCAAAAGTTTATCACCGATGTGACATCCAAGATAAAGAACTCGCCCCCCTCCACCATTCATCGGATTGTTGTGCCTAGTCTTCTGTCACCTACACTTTACAATTCTGCCGCCAGTCAGCCTAAAGAGATCCTCAAGTTCCTGCACGGCCTGAGGGCACTCCTGCGACAGTTCTCAGCTCAGGTCACAGCTTTTGTGACGATTCCAGTCACACTGTTCCCACGTTCCACAGGATTGACTCGATGGATGGAGCTGCTCTCTGATGGAGTCCTCGAATTGATCCCATTGCAACATCAAGCCCCAGTCGTCCGGGAACCTGGAAGCGAGGACAAAGGACAGGGACTGCTGCGTGCCCATAGCCTACCGGTATTTCATGAGAAGGGTGGCGGGCTGGAAGGCACATGGAACCGAGAGAACTTATCCTTCAAGTTAAGCAGTTCTAGCGGGCTGGTTATAACACCCTTCAGTCTTCCTCCAATCGACGACGGGGAGGAACCGCCCAAGGCAGCCAAACCAAACGAGCCCAAAAAGGAGAGCTTGGATTTCTAAGACATCAATGAAAGAGTTATCCTTGTGCCAATTACATACAATCCGTCTTTCGCGAGTGGACTGTACCACTTCGTTCATGGGGTCAACTACAACTTTAGCCAAGCCTGAGGCTCTCTCTTATCTTATCGTCATAAGGTGGCCCCACCAGACTAAAATTTTCCACACTCATAAGAACTCCAAGCTACGAACCTTTCCTCTCTTTTTTCTTCTGATCATCATCAACAATCTGAAAGGTAAGCTAAGAATATTCCCTTGCTATCTCATCTCCCAATTCGGACACTATGATTATAAACCTATTAATCTGTCAATCCCCTGATTTTCTGTGACGACACATAATAAAATTACGAAGACGACTTATGATGTTCTTCCATTATCACTTTTTTATTTGCAACCTCAAGTTGGAGCTTTTGCTAACTCGCGTTGCTTGATAGATCTCATGGCTTCTTCAGAGTCTCCTTCCGTTCGGATTTCCAAGATTGCCGGGCGATATCTTGTCTTTGACTCGGAAGCCGCTGGCTTCTTGCGTCGGAGTGAGAACATCAACGGTACTCTTGCTGGAACGGCGCCTCAGCAGCCTACGCAAAATATCTTCCTTGGACTCCCCATCGAGCTTCGACCGGAGGAGGCTGAAGCGCTGTTGCAGAAGAATGTGGCTTATCTAGTAGACGACGTAGCTGCTCATCGGGCCGTACTTCAGAATCCCAGTGCAGAAGCAAGAAAGCTGTATCTCGATTCTCTTAAGACAAGAAAACAGACAGCCCAGCACGTTTTTGCTGAAAAGAATGTCAAGAGGGCTGCTGAAGTGGCGGAAAAGCATGGAAAGACTGGTCGCCGAGCACCTCCTAGCAATACTGATGCGGATGCAATTTTCGCAAGTGACCCACCTGTACCGATTACAGTCAAACAGAAATCTGCTACCAAGTCTATGGGTGTCACCCCGACGTCCAGCGGGCCTTTAATTTCGACTGAGGCTGAACGGATATATCAGGCCACTAACCCAACACAGGGTCCATTGTGTGGTTTCCTCCTCACGTCCGGCTACTTTATGACCCCCGGCTTGCGTTTTGGTGCCAAGTACAGCGTTTATCCTGGTGACCCTCTCAGATTTCACGCTCATTTCATGGCAAACCAATATGACTGGGATGAAGAGATCCCTATTTTGGACATCGTAGCAGGAGGTCGTCTTGCTACGGCCGTAAAGAAGGCGTACCTCATCGGGGGGCAGCAGCCACAGACAGACGATTCAGTTGATGATCGAAGGATGAGAACCTTCAGTATTGAATGGGCTGCTATGTAAATGCTTAAATAAATGCCAAGACAACGTATCCTAAGCAAACGACTGATTCATCCGTGCAACTATATACCCTTGTGATACAAATGTGCTGCCAACTCCGGGAGAAAAGCAAAACGCGTCGTGCTCTACTGAGGCTACTTGAGCTCCGAAAGAAATTCAGTCTCTACCAACACTGCACCTCATAATGTCCGCGAGTAAAAGCCTAAGGGACAAACACGCGGCTGAAGCTGACAACCTCGCGGCGACAGCAGACGCACTTGTCAAAGTTGTTCATAGCAAGAGACACGCGGCAATCATCGCACAAACTCAAACAGCGACAAGGCCACACTATGATGGTTCTTGCTGAGCTTTGACACACCACGCATTGTGGTCCTTCGTTACCAAGTCCGGATCCTCCGTCCTCCCATGACGCCTCCGCATACCTTGTTGCAGAGGCCTGTCGCCGTGAGAGCAACAGCTGTTCCAAGAGACGCTCCTCTTCATCCAGGTCCAATTTGTTATTGCGGCCCGGTTGTATCGTGTCAATTCTTGGCTGCAACAGACTAGAACCTGGTGCTGTGAGGACGCGAGTGCGTTGCAATTGCTCCATTCGCCGGTACTTGGCGCGTGTCATGATGCCATCGCTTTGAAGATGAGCAGCTAATGTTTGGGCCTCCTCGCGCTCTTCAGGATTTGTGGGGTGAAGAAGGCGTGCTAGGTCGGATATATGCATGGGAGTGTCCTGGAAAGGGGTACTCTCGCGGGTCATTTGAGGGGACCGCTGGGTAGGTGTTCGTTGACCATCGTCGTTCTCTTCGTCCGATTCCCAAGCTTGGTAATCATCATTCCCTTCGCCAGTAGTCGACATCGAGACCACGCTTGTGGTATCAAAGTCGTCGTCTGAATGTGGTTCAAAATCGCCGCTCGTATCAGTAGATCCCCACCAGCCGTTCTTGACCCAATATTTGTACAGCTCCTTATCGAAGCTCTCCTCATCTTGGACGCTGCGTCTACGTCTAAATTCCGCCTCTATGTCAGACGATGTCTCCCTCGGTATAGATCCCTCGCTATATGATGATCCACCAGGTGGCACCAGGTTCTGAATAGAGTTTTTGCTTTTGCCTTTGTCTTTAGTTTCCATCCTCTTTGGGTGCTGCGCTAGCCAAAGGAGCCAAGAGGGTTGGTATCGGATTCGAAGAACTGCGAGGCACCATAGTAGGGACTTGGCGCAGATCCTTGCAACAAGTTTGTTAACACTTAACAGGAAGTCAAGAGCCATGAGCCAACGAGAACTTCTTTCAGATGCCCCGATACCCGCGCGAAGATTGCGCTCACCGCGCCCTTTCGGAATCTTCTGTGCAGCACGTTCGCGGGCGTACCCATTGGAAGCAATTGTTGGTCCCCCCTTTACGGGAATCAGACCGATCGCACCGACCTGGTCATATCGAGAGTCAGGCAAGCCACCAACGATCAACTTCCTTTGCAGTTCTTCAGCCTCCTTGAAACGCTGCTCTTCCAACCATGTACGTCGTCTTAAACTGACGCCTTTGTCCTCATTCAGATAAACGGCTTCACTGGCCATAGTTATGGCGCCGAAGCCGGTCCGAAGTAAAGCTGTGTAGAAATCCATTTCTCGCGTAATCCGAATTGACGAGAGGGAAACGTTGGCTTGCATGTTTTCGTGAGCATGAACAAAACGCTGGCGAAAGGACATCGACGCCATATCTGATGTCGCTGGCGGAGACAAAGTGGATAGCAACAAAGCGATTCCGTAGATGAGCAGGCACATGGCAATGCCAAGTAGAACCAGAACATGAGGCACGAAGCCAATGATACAAACGGTTGGAAATCGGAGCAGGCTCTGGGAGGATGGGTCATCAAGGTCGAATGAGATAGCTGCCCATACAATACTAGCCATGAAGCAGAGACCCCAAAACCCGGTGCTAATCAAACGATACCTGGCTTGCAAGTTGAAAACACCTAAGACATGACTTGTAATATGTGTCATCGAAGATAGAAAAGCGACAAGCAGCACCTCCGGTGACGTGTTGACCCTCTTGAGAACCATAGACCGGGTCAAGGCTATGGCGTTTCCGAGTCCTGATGCTGGGACACCTGTGGAACTAGTCTTGGTGAATAAATTCCAGCCGAGCTGATTGCTAATTGCAGCGTCAGCTTCGGCGAAAGCCAGAGATTGCTCAAAGAGAGTCATGCCAGTCTCTGGGGCTACTGGGCGGCCCTGTACAGCACACGAAATGGTCTCAAGGAACTGGCTGAGGCAGAAAGTTCCGAACAAGGGCCAGAGAAGAGATAAAGACCCTGTCAGATTACGAACGGAGCCAGATTCGTCCGAAGGTATCATCCGAACAGCTATGCAAGACTCCTCATCGGAAGCTGAGAACAGCATGATCGAACTCAAAGAATTGAGAAAAGCATTCCTGTGCGAGAACATGAGATCGGAGCTTTTGCTTGCGTTACCCCATCTTAATTCGGCGAAGTCGGGAGAAGTCTGGCATTGAATGGACTGGAGCAACTGGCGCGCCTGGACTACCAGTAAGATGATGGGAACAATGCGTAACAGGAGTCTTGTCGGCCACCGAAGTCGTAGTCGTCGGCGAGTGGCAGCGAATATATGTGTTCGGTTTAAAATAACTGCCATGGCAATGCAACACAAAGCCCACTTGCTCGTAGCGTATCCAAAGACACTACCCAAGCTACGGGCACTGTCGACTGACACACGTCCCATAGGTGTAGGGGCCGCTATATCAGCGACAGGTGTCTCTAATCCTCCAGTACCCAGCACAGGTTCCATTATGTTCTGAATTGTTGGGTCGGCCTCAGCAAGTATGGCACTCGCACCAGCTACCGCCGGTAAGTAATCCGAATTATATGAAGTCGTTTCGAGGTGATCGGGGATGGATACGAAAGATCCGAGTTTCTTGACAAATCGTGGACCAGCCCGAACAAGGTCCTCTAGCATAGGCGCATAGCGTGTCACATCAAGACTCCAGGCCGTAGGGTTGTACCACGATCCGGGCGCGCTGGTGGTATCGACACCTGCGTTTGTTGTGAAGCTGGTGAGGGGTGTTAGTGCCGATGGCATGAAGTCTTCGGACATGGCCTATAGGAGGATTATCGAACGCGATATTGTTAGAAGTAAAGGAAGCGTGGAGGTAAAGGGCCGTGTCGCAGGGGTCGGTGAGCTTTATTACGATAGCGAGTTCGGCTTCGTTGAGGACATTGTGAAGCGTCCTGTCTATCACCAGTAATGGTTTGTATGTTGGTCTGCGGTATTGATGAGGCAAGACCTCGAGTTGCAGTAACGTTGTGTGGAGATGGGTAATAACATAGAAGCGGCAGCCACCTCCAGTGTACTTGTCAGGTCAAGCACAGTTGCGGAATTCACGGACATTAGCGCGCTTTAGAGGACCCGCAGTACCTTCCAAGGCAGGCACAGTGTCGCTCCAGCACAGTCAGGTACCTTCTTTGGTAGCCTGTCCGTATACCCCGGCAGCAACGGGAAGTGGAGGTTCTGGACGCAGTTGCAGCGACTAACACGAATAACAAAGTTGTCGACCTCAGGGTAGGTAAACACAAATGATATAATGTCACCAGCCACTGGGCATTGTTCGAAACAATAAGGACTCTACTACAGACCATGTGAATGCACAACAGCTGGCTGATTTGAAAAGCTTTGCAGAAAATGCACATCAATAGAACGATCTCTTATCGATCTGAATTACGACAGTACGGCTTATATAGGTGTAAAATATTAACGTAAATTTTATTTTGAGAGTATGGCTCGAAGGACGATTCTAATGCAGGTGAATGATACTTCCACGGATATTATATGTCTCTTCGAAATCCCCTCTCTCTTATGTTCTAAAGATTTCCGTCGACGGACAACTGCTTGCTGCTGGTAAAACAGCTTGGAAATCGAATATATGGGCACTCGTGATGTGACATAACTTTGAGCAACCACAGAATGGGCACCGCTTAAACAGAAGTGCGAACCATTGTCCAGGATTAACTGGATTAGGATTGCAAATGTCGATATGCTGGGGAACTTGGCGTTCTTCTAGTCGCCTCAGCTCGAGTTGTGGGCGTTTTGATGAAGTTCCGGGCAATTTGCAAATGTGCTGTATTATGAAGTATCCCATTTCTCACATCAGACTGCGGAGAGTGATTCGCTAAGAGAGGTAACTACCGCAAGGTTGGCACCCTTGCTTGCGTGTACTGCTCGAGCGACAAGGCCCCGATGCAGCTTAGCATCAGATGAAGGTAGGCTTCCCTTCAGCCAAAGGTTTGTGATTTCATCTCGCGCAGGAAGATATGCCACACAGCAAGCAGCGAGGATTTGTGAATGCTCCGAAGGGACTGGATCAAATACCATAATGGGTTCATTGTTGTCTTGCCCAGGCACGAGCGCAGCGACACCCCCAGAGACTGTGTCGACGCAGTCGATACCCGCATCAGCAAGAGCAGCTGCCGCAACGGTGATACAGCCGCCTAGAACGTTCATCATATCCCATTCTTCGCTTCCTTGTTCAACGGCTACCTGCCTGGCCTGATCTCCTTCAATGATGGTGACGATAACATCCACGCCACTCTTGGGCCATCGATCTGCAATAATGGCACCTCGCAAAGCTGCCTCAAGATGTGTACTCAAGTCACGCTCACTAGAATCGCGGAGATAGCCTCGCCTTTGGCGCGTTGCAAAAGGTGCATACTTGACGTGTGTGGAAAGGACCATGTGAGGAGAGAAAGGTGCTGATCGAGGTAGAGATCTAGGTCCATGGACAGTACATGTAAGTTTCATGCCTTTACTACCTGAAGCATCTTGCGATTCAACTTCAAGATATGCCGATCCAGAGGCTGATGGGGTAACCCCAGTTTTGAGATCTGGTCAAATGTTAGCCATGTTCGTTCATCGATGACATGTTCAACATGTTTCAAGACGAGCTGGGCAACTCACATTGTGCCCTGATTCCATTTGCCGCCCGAGTACGGCTTGAGACAGCAATTTCATCAGCCTCAAAAACAGGAGGTATGGTAGCGCCTCCTGGGCCATTGATACGTCGTCGGTCAGCCATTTTGCGACTCTGCCTTTTCTATATCAATTCTCATTAACCTGGAGGGCATGGATTTTAACTAGGAGTGGATGAATTTGCTAATGCATCAAACGGGGCACTACTGTGCTTAGTCATCAGCGACTCCATATCTTCTACTTCAAATTTTCTCGTGGACCTGCATTCAAGCTCAGAAACTCTTTCTTCTTCATCACTCTCAAGGACTTGTCTTCCTTCCAACAAACACCTCCGGACATGCGAAATGGACTGTGATTTTGTCAGTTTTGAGTCCGTCGTTGCTTTGTTCGAAATAGTTGGCTAGTCCTCGGGTGATGCCGCTTCTATTAGGTACGTGATGCGCAGCCGCGTTTTTATCCACGCGCAATGATGATCCTTCACACCACTGTTCCCGCGATACCTGAGCGATTGAACAACATGCACTACCATCTGAGCACTGCCCGTCATTCTTATTCTTTATTTACCCTTGCGCTAGCGTCTGGACTCGCGCTAACATCTCGAAAGAACGAAGCCGGCACTATGCTATACCAAATCACCAATGCTCAACAGGAACCACATGGAAAGGTTAGTCAAAAATTTCTTCAATTATTCCCCACCGATGTCGATGATGAGAAACCTTTTCATTCAGTTCTGCTACTGAACCACTGTGATGACTCCATTATACCAAACCAAGATCTCTGATATACATCTATTCTCCTCTTTTTAATACCCTCTATGCTTGCTTGATTTGATCATAGCTGACCATGAGAAGGGAACAGATTATAAATTAAAATTTTTTTCTTTCCAACAACACAACACAACTCATCTTTTGGTAAGTGCATCGCGAAGCTGCAAGGTCAAAGGAGTTGTATTGCATGATGACACAAGTTCTATCCATTCAACGACTTCTTCTTGACCAAGTCACCCTCCCACACCTTAGGCTCCTTTTGGGGTTGATGATGGGTTGTGGAGTTGCTCTAACGAGTGTTATGAAGACTCCAGTGTCAGGGCTGCTGGTAGCTCGTTTTGGGTTATCAGTATTCAGGGCCGGTCGAGATGACTGAGTAAAAACGGCTTGTCTGAACTACCACATACTCCTTTGCATCGTGTATAATCTTCGTCCGTGTATAGCCTCCACCTTGAACAGTGGCTAACGGATACAGATTTGTAAATGTAGAGCCCATTGATGATGCAACCATAGCAGGTAAGTTAAGATATGAAGTATCTAGTTATTCCATCAGAAATAAAAGAAAAAATTGTATAAAACCAAGAACCAAGTGTGGCTTGTGATATGTTTTAACTTTTTACGACACCGTGGGTTGTTAGTGAGACGGCTAGCCCGAGTCGTTAATGTCGACTGGCGGAATCATGAAGATTGTCAGCCCAACCGGCGAAGGCGAACATCGACTGATTTGGTGTGATAATTGATCCTATCCTCAATATAGAACACTGATTGCGCAAGCAGGCAGCGAATGCTTCCTATTTAACTCGTGCTCGTTTTAGATATAAATGGTTTGATGAACTTCACCTTTTGGGGGTGTCGAAAACACTCGATCACTAAGAGTACAGAGCGAACTACTGAATCAGCTTATGGGCATGAAGGCTTGTTCCTGTCCATTTGCTTCCGACACTCTCAGCTCATGATGCAAGATTTTTGCTGCCATACTACGTAGTATTCATTGTTCGTATTTTCCCAAGCTGACGGGCGGTAGGACTGTAGTACCTGTTAGAGGTTCCTATTCTTAGACCCTTCGAAGTGTGGATCGTGTTTCTTCTCGAACGGGCCAAGTCTGGAACGAACCGACCACGAGAGACCAATCAAAACCTACCACTCGACCCCTTGCCTTTGATGAGGTTAAGTGAACACATGCATTTCAGTGCTCGACTCGCTGGCACATTAGATTTCGTATCTCATCCCCCAAGTCAACTTGGTCGGCGTTGGAGCCACATTGCCCTTGAGCAACACACAATTACCGGGACGACCTCCACGAAGACCATCACAGCCGAGAACGACTCGAAGAATCCCCCGCGAACGAACATCATACAATCATATTCCTGACCGGCAAAGAAACATATAGCCTTCAGCACTTTATATCCCCTATCACCGTCGAATCGCATTTGTTCATTAGCTTTTCCTTTCGGCCCTCATCGCCCAATCGATAGCTCGCCTGTACATTTGAAACCCAGACTTGGCTTCGGATACAATAAACAAACGAGCCGTGGAGCCTCTCCACGCAGAAACCGTCAATGCCCTCCTATGACTTGCCAGGTTCCAATTCAAAGATGATGCCCCGGCACCACGCCGCCGCCTTTTCGAATGGCTACCCACGCGGCAATACCTTTGATATTTCACCACACAAGTAGGGCCTTCTCTAAGCTAGCACCGTTCTCGAGAACCAACACGACATGTGTCGCAAACATTGGTGAAGATCGATCACGCTGACACAACCTCTTTGCTAGATTCCAACCTCGCACTCTGACACCCGCCCAACGACGTCGCAACAAGCTTCTTACTCGCCTGGCTATTTGCGCAGCACTTCTGTTCATCTTGAGCCTTTGGCTCTGGCCTTCCAGCTCCGTGGCCTCCTTGGTTTCCTTTGGGCTTCTTTCTACGAGCGGTACTCCCGAGCTCGAGACGGTTCGATATTACGACTTGAGTACTGTACAGGGTACTGCTCGTGGCTGGGAACGAGAAGAGCGCATTCTTCTATGCGTGCCTCTTCGTGATGCTGAGGCGCACTTGGGGATGTTCTTTTCTCACATGCGCAACTTGACGTACCCCCACCACTTAATTGATCTCGCGTTCCTCGTCTCCGACTCCAAGGACAATACTCTCAAGGTTCTCTCTGAAAGTCTGGAGGCTATTCAAGCCGACGAGGATCCTAAGCAGCCTTATGGCGAGATCTCTATCATCGAGAAAGATTTTGGTCAGAAAGTTAACCAAGATGTCGAAAGCCGACACGGATTCGCTGCTCAAGCCAGTCGAAGAAAGCTGATGGCACAGGCTCGAAACTGGCTTTTGAGTGCAGCCTTGCGACCTTATCATTCATGGGTTTATTGGCGCGATGTCGATGTGGAGACCGCCCCTTTCACCATCTTGGAGGATCTGATGCGCCATAACAAGGATGTTATTGTCCCAAGTAAGTTCGGATTGAAAATGTGCTCGGCTTTTCTTCAAAATACTGACCTTCAATCAGACGTCTGGCGACCCTTGCCTGACTGGCTTGGCGGCGAACAGCCTTATGACTTGAACTCATGGCAGGAGTCTGAAACAGCACTTGCTCTCGCCGACACTCTTGACGAAGACGCTGTGATTGTTGAAGGTTATGCTGAGTATGCCACTTGGCGACCTCACTTGGCGTATCTTCGTGATCCCTTTGGCGACCCTGATATGGAGATGGAAATTGATGGTGTTGGAGGCGTCAGTATTCTGGCAAAGGCCAAGGTCTTCCGATCTGGTGTTCACTTCCCAGCCTTTAGCTTTGAAAAACATGCCGAGACAGAAGGCTTCGGCAAGGTAAAGCATTCCATCTTTATGATAAACATTGGTTCACAGCTCACACGACTTTTAGATGTCCAAGAGAATGGGGTACTCGGTAATCGGTCTACCTCATTATACCATCTGGCATTTGTATGAGCCCAGTGTGGATGATATCCGTCACATGGAGGTTCGTGCCCACGCTTTCCAGTTAATATCAGCATGCTAACTCATGTTACAGGAAATGGAAAAAGAGCGACTTGCTCGAGAGAAGCAAGAAGAAGAGAAGAAAAAGAATCAGCAAAAGATCAAAGAAGAGTACAGTGATACTAGAAACGAGTGGGAGAAGGACAAGCAAGAGATGCAAAATTTGGCAGCTCAGCCAAAGCCTATCAACGACGCACCCAAAGCTCAACCATTCAAAGAACAGCCTGGGTCTGGCCAACAGGTTAACAAGGGTCCTGGCAATGCAGTGCAGGGTGAAAATAAGCCACAAGTGGCCCAGCAAGAGGTCAAGCAAGCCAACCAAGTCCCGAAGGACGTGCCCCAAGCGGGCCAAGAGGTCGTCCAGAAGGCTGGTAATGCAGCTGCTTGAGTTTTACTTGTTGTATAATAGACTGGATGTTACCGGAGTCTTTGACCGCTGGAGCGGATAACTATCAATGGCTACAGTTAAAGATGTAGCCAACAGTAGCTCCTGTCATTGACATGTAGCTGGCGTTTGGTTGGGAAAGGGGCTGCTTTTATCAACACCAAGTTTAGAAATCTTCTTTATCACAATGACAATCATGTTGGTGAATACCAGCTCAGACGGACACGTGGTGACTTTGTTTCAGTAGGAATACCACCCTTTCTTCATAGGTGAAGAATCTTTTACCTCAAGTCAGCCAAGTCAGCCAAGGGTGACAAGTTTAGATGTACAATGAGGTTAATTTTACCTGCCAGTCACCAAAGACCCGTAAAACTTTAATAGTATCGTAGCGATCTTGGGACGCTGCAGGCTTACATACTATCTGTCTTAGTAGCCAACACAAGAAGTCCTACAAGCACATGGCAAGTTCCTACTTTTGACACTGCAGCAGCATTCACAAATGCATTTGAACACTAATCTTATGTACTACTTGCTTCTTTGTCGTCAATATATCTAAAATGGCTATCTTTTGGGTTGCATTGTTCATTCAGGGGGCCGTGAATGGATCATGACAGTTGACCAATCAGTGTAGGCGTTGGACGACACCTGGAGGACAGAACGCGGGATGGATCTTGGTCGGGAAGTGGTACCTTAAGTTAGGTACCTTAGCTAGCCGTACGCTACGTAGCGACTTCTACCATCATCCAACCTCACAACTTTCTTGCAGGCAAACTTCGGGCTATTGCTCGATAAAGTTGTCCGAGATCTGGCTTTATCTTCCAAGAGTCACTCGGTTTCCCTCAATTCTCACAGCAGGTAACCAACCACCACTCTTGTACGAATATTCGGACCCTCCCTATCCACCATCCACCCCCGAATCTGAACGAGCCGAACGGTCGCAAATCAACCACGACCTCGAGCTTACCGTACAATGAGTCGCGATGAACAACAGCCATTGAATATGGAGAGCCCTAGACCATCAGGCGTCTCGAGTTTCGAGAACCGTGCGCTCCCTGCGCGCATGCAATACCGAAGTCGACCTGTTTCTGTCGCAGTTGACCCCTTGTCCTTGGTCATATCGGAGTGCATCTCCATAACTTCTGCTATTCAGAAGCATGCGCGCTCACCTCATTCATCTGTCTCAGCTATCCTCGGTGGAAGTCCCAATCCTCTCCAATTAGGACCCCCGAGCCCCTCGCCAAACGATCGAAGCAAAAGTCCAGTAGGCAGCATTAGCGGCGATGGTTCTCATGATGGCCTAACCAACCGTTGGGGTTTACGTGGGCAAAGGGGGAAAAGTATGCAAGACAACCCTATGATTGCTGGCTTCGGTAAATTGCGGCATGAGCTCGCCGGTGTGAAAGGTACGATACGTCAATTGGTTCCCAGCTCCTTTTATGTGCCTATCATGATAGCTGACCTTTTTACTTCTAGATATTCGGTCTTTCGATGCCCCTACGATCCTGGCTCCCTTCCTCCATGTTATTCAGACCAAAGGCACCGCTGCGCCGATTACCATTCTTGCTCTGGGCGCCTTGAGAAAGTTTTTGGCTTACGGCTTCATCTCTCCCGAGTCGCCACGTTTCGCATTAGCCATGCAGTCCCTTTCAGCTGCGGTTACGCATTGCCAGTTCGACATTAGTGACTCGGGCCAGGTCGAGGTTGTTCTTCTGATGATTCTTAACCTGATGGAAGACATGATGTCCGGTCCTGGTGGAGACATCCTGAGCGACGAGAGCGTTTGCGACATGATGGGCCGCGGCCTCGCTATATGCTCGCAGCCAAGATTTTCGCCTGTTTTGCGCCGCACCGCTGAAGCTTCTCTGGTCAAGATGTGCCAGATCATCTTCGAGGATGTCAAGCATATTGAGGTCGAGGCTGGCGACGACGGCGAGGCCATGGACCAACAAGCCGAAGAGGAACTGGGCAGCGTTAGGATGGAGAATCCTGCCCCCGAAGCAGGTGGTCTATCTACTGAATCAACGAGTCTGGAAGTCCCTGGCATATCTACTCCAGACCCTGAGCGAACCAGTAGAGATACCATAGCCACCACCGAAACAGCCACAGCCACTATAAGCGATCCGACTGAGACGGAATCTCTTGACCTCAGGCCTTACTCTTTGCCTTCAGTTCGCGAACTGCTACGAGTTTTGGTAAACTTTTTGGATCCTCAAGATCGACAGCACACCGACACAATGAGAGTCATGGCGTTACGAATCATACATGTTGCTCTCGAGGTTGCAGGTCCCTTCATCTCTCGACATCCTGCTTTAGCAGGCATAGCAGAAGATCGCCTATGTTGCTATTTGTTCCAATTGGTAAGGTCGGATAACATGGCCATCCTTGAAGAATCTCTTACTGTGGCTGGAACACTCTTGGCAACTTGCCGTGGAGTGCTTAAGCTTCAGCAGGAATTGTTCCTTTCATATTTGGTTGCTTGCCTGCATCCAAAAGTCGAGATCCCTCGTGAACCTGGCATTGACCCTTCTCTTTATGCTGGTATCCCACAAACACCTAAGCTGGTAAAGCCTTCACAATCCTCACAGCCTAGCAGCGGGCGATCGACTCCGGTGCCGGTCAAAGATCGTCAAAAGCTTGGTTTGGAAGGGGGTGCTCGGAAACCAGACGCCCGTCAGGCTATGGTGGAAAGTATCGGAGTCTTGTCACGAATGCCAACGTTCATGGCTGAGCTCTTTATTAATTACGATTGTGATGTCGATCGGGCTGATCTTTGCGAGGACATGATTGGTCTACTTTCCAGGAACGCCCTCCCCGACTCTGCAACATGGAGTACCACAAGTGTACCGCCGCTCTGCCTTGACGCGCTACTACGTTACATCCAGTTCATTGACGAGCGTCTCGAACAGGATCCCGTAATTGAAGGCTTTCCAGACCCAGCAACTTTGAGAGAGGAACGACGGAAAAAGAAGATCATCATTAAGGGCGCAAGCAAGTTTAATGAAAAGCCCAAAGAAGGCCTGGGATACCTTGAAGCACAGGGCATTATCAAGGATGCAAAGGATCCTGTGGCGGTCGCCAAATTTCTCAAAGGCACCTCTCGTGTCAATAAGAAGGTTCTTGGTGACTTTATCTCTAAGAGAGGTAACGAACCTATTCTTGAGGCTTTCTTGAATCTATTTGACTTCTCCGGAAAGCGAGTGGATGAGGCTTTGCGTCAACTGCTTGAATCCTTCCGATTACCCGGAGAGGCGCCTTTAATTGCTACGATCGTGGAAGCTTTCGCTGCAAAGTATTGCTCCATCGATGCGACTGGTGAAGTCGCCGACACGGACGCGGTGTATATTCTGACGTACGCTATCATCTTGTTGAATACTGACCAGCACAACCCTAACTTGGAGGAGAAAAAACGCATGAAACTGGAGGATTTCGCCAAGAATTTGAGAGGAACGAACGGTGGACAGAACTTCGCCCCTGACTATCTGGAGACCATCTATCAGTCAATCAAATCAAACGAAATCATCCTTCCTGAGGAACACGACAACAAGCATGCTTTCGACTATGCCTGGAGAGAATTGCTCCTCAAGACGGAGTCAGCTGGCAGTCTTGTCATCTGCAATACAAACATTTATGATGCCGACATGTTTGCAACGACGTGGAAACCCATCATCTCCACATTGTCTTATGTATTTATGTCCGCCACCGATGATGCTGTATTCGCACGAATCGTCACTGGCTTTCACGAGTGCGCTCGTATTGCTACAAAATACAAGAACTCAGAAGCACTCGATCAGATTGTCTACTGCCTAAGTCATATGTCGACCTTGGCAGCTGATTCGCAGTTTAACACTTCTTTGAACACTGAGGTCCAAGCGGGCGATGGCAGTGTCATGGTCAGCGAGCTTGCTGTTAAGCTTGGACGAGATCTAAGGGCCCAGCTAGCGACGCTTGTGCTCTTCCGTGTTGTCACTGGTAGTGAAGAACTCATTCACAGGAGTTGGAAATACGTACGTGTTCTTGTTCTCTCAGCTAACATCCTGCTAACATGTATAGATGATTCGCATATGGCTCAACCTCTTCAACAACTCACTCATCTCATCGTTCTCCCCAAGCAGTCTGGCAGGCTTGCCACTGCCGCCCATTCCCCTTCAGACACCATCACAAGTCATTGACCGGGGAGCGCGAAATGCAGATACTGGCTTCTTCTCGGCATTCACTTCTTACATCTCGAGTTACGCTGCCGATGATCCTCCTGAACCATCCGACGAGGAACTTGAGAGCACACTCTGCACTATTGATTGTATTAAGCAATGCAAGATGGGTGCTGTGTTTGAAAACATCGCGTGAGTCAATTATTGAGTCTTGATAATACGAAATGCTAACACTTTGTAAGCAATTTGAGCCCGTCTGTAGCTAAGGTCATTGTTGAAGCACTTGTTGATCAACTGCCCGAGGATTCAACCACGACTGTAATCAGTGTGAAGCATGAGAGTCTGCCAGCATCTCCCACAAATGGCCACACCCGTTCACCAGGGCACCTGGAGTATGACCCGAGTGTAGCATACATCCTCGAATTTTGTACACTCTTGGCATCACGGGATGCCGAGTCAACCGAAAGCATGGGAAAAATTGTATTTGATACCCTTCAGAGTGTTCTTCGTGACCCAGCAAGATACCACGCTGTCACTGTTTCTCGAGCCTCATTCTACGCCTTGAAGCTGCTCAATATCAGCTATGTAAGTTCGTTGGCAAATGAAATGCAACACAGTGTTAATCTCGTTCAGGACCACGACTTCGTCAACGTTCCCTTCTTACTTCATACGATTTCAACTCTGCCACAGGAGGCATTGGGCAAGAACTCGGATTTGGTCCTACAGGGTCTCTCACTTTGCATTGAGGAATCCGGCCCCTTGAGACGTGAGATTATGACGTCTCCCGACTTTTGGGTCATCCTGCGCACCTTGGCCCAACGTCCTGAGGCGGCGGCGTTGGTATTTGAGATCTTGGAGAAGGGAACTACCGGAACACCTCCAGCTATCATGGCTGACAATTACGAGGCGGCAATCTCGCTCTTGAACGACTTTGCTTCTGCTGCCAGCCCAAAGCAACCTAAGATGCAACCCCGAAGCCCCAGGTCTCCAAGGACAAATCCTCCCAAGCAAGACAAGAAGCTGTAAGCACCGACAGTTACCGCATTTGGCACCAGTCTAGCTAACATTTGCTCTTAGTACCGCTGAAACGGTCAGCCGAGGGTCAAAGGCAATCAACATGCTTTACAGTATGACAGATAGAATTCCCCATCTCATGCAACAGTCACAACTTGAGAGCAGCGAAGGTTTGTCAATCCCGTGAACGAATATCGTACATCTGTTGCTGACCGTCCCATAGCGTGGTCCGCATATTGGTTGCCCATCTTCCAGGCCCTGACGACACAATGCGCAAACCCTTGTAGGGAAGTACGACAGCTTGCGTTCTCCGCTCTCCAGCGGTCGCTCTTATCCCCAGAGTTGACATGCAGTGACCCTAAGGAGTGGACCGCCATCTTTGGAAAGGTGCTTTTCCCCCTGATAATTCAGCTCCTCAAGCCCGAGGTATTCCTTTCAGACCGAGATGGCATGAGCGAGATGAGGGTGCAGTCTGCCTCCCTTCTTTGCAAGGTGTTCCTTCAGTATATGGTACTGCTATCTGAATGGGATGGTATGCTGGATCTCTGGATCAAGATTATTGAAATTATGGATCGTCTTATGAACAGTGGCCAAGGCGATAGCCTCGTGAGTTACCCAGCAATTACTATTGACTGAACCAGTACTGACAAATTGTAGGAGGAGGCGGTCCGCGAAAACCTCAAGAATGTGTTGTTATTCATGGCCAGCAGTGGAAACCTTGTCTCACCGCACAAAGATCCCTCCAAGGAGAAACTCTGGACAGAAACCTGGAAGCGTATAGATCGATTCTTACCTGAGCTCCGCGGGGAACTTGCGCTTGATGAGCCACCGAACCAGGAAACTACAAATGACCAGACTGTGGATGCGCCAGCACAATCTGCAGACCCGAGTGGAGAGATCGAGAAAGTGGCCGAGAAGACAGAAAATTTGGCATTAGAAGAACCGGCGAAGGAGGATGAGGCCAGCCAACAGTAGATTTTTACATCTGTAGGGGGAACATGAAGAAAAGAGTGGCCGAGATCTAGGCCAGGTCATGAATATTTCTTGCCCAATGGCGTCTGGATTGGGATTTTAAGTGCGGTTAATTGCTGCACGATAGAGCCTTCAGATGAAA
This sequence comes from Fusarium cf. aywerte, assembly GCA_011034095.1. Taxonomy (NCBI): domain Eukaryota; kingdom Fungi; phylum Ascomycota; class Sordariomycetes; order Hypocreales; family Nectriaceae; genus Fusarium; species Fusarium cf. aywerte. Next base: position 792,757 of record WETZ01000012.1, read on the forward strand.
TGATTAATAGAATACCTTTATCACTTTGGAAAACCGATGAATGAAAGAGTTTGTTTTGCCAGAGTATTGAGCTGTGTATTTGATATCTTCGTTTCAACTCAAGGGGTCCATGATCTGAAGCGGTTGTTGTCGTATGCATGTGACTTAGCGACGTCATCTGAGATGTGGAGTTTATTTATTTGGGCAAGCAGCTCAAGGTCAGTAGGTAGGTAAATCAGTAGCACGACGATAAGGCACTTTGAGTAACACTCCGACCATCGGTCCCTGGAGTCTAGATCCTGATCAGCTTGATTGTGAATTCATCTGCTACCCAGTGACCTGTGTACGCATGGCCTTCTGTGCATAGGTGCTTTCCGGACCCAGATTCCTGATTCTACAACGACCGAAGCCTTTGGCTGATCAAGCCCAAACAAGCGTTTTATTTATATGTGCCAAGGCATCTTTCAGCAGCTACTCACCGACTGAGGCTGTGGGATATGTCACGCAGTTGCCAGAATGTCTGAGTATGGTATTCCGGACGCGCTTAGCTCAGGACCCGAGATAAACGCCTTACCCGTCACCGACGACGCGAACGGCGATGCGCCCGTGTTTCCTTCGCTACAAAACAATGGAGCTGCAAGCCCATTATCCTCCGATGCCGCTGGCGGCCCTACGATTGAAGAAGATGACAATGACGACGAGCCAGCCGTAGCAAAACCCTTTGTGCGAACGACAAGTCCTGATCCATCCACCAGGGCGCTTCCAGATAGCTTTGACGATCGTGTTCCCGATCGACTGATTTACAAGATGCATAAGTTCAGTTTGTACGAGACGGCCAGTCGATATTACATTGTCGGTGTAGACGTCAGCGAGAAGCGGTACCGCATTCTCAAGATCGACCGCACTACAGAGGGCGCAGAGCTCAACGTCACAGATGACAAAATTGTTTATAGCCTCAAAGAGATGAATCAACTACTGGATACCATAGACGACGGCAATCGAGGCACTGGCGGAATCAAGCTCCGTTGCACCACCTGGGGCTTGCTAGGATTTATCAAATTCACTGGACCGTACTATATGCTACTCATCACCAAGAAGAGCACTGTCGCTATGGTAGGGGGACATTATATATATCAGATTGAAGGCACCGAGCTGGTTCCCCTTACACCGGCCAAGTTCAAACCAGACGCTCGCAATACAGAGGAGCAGCGATTTCTCGGCATCTTGAATAATCTTGACTTGACTCGCTCGTTCTACTATAGCTATTCTTATGATGTTACGCGCACGTTGCAGCACAACGTCATTCGGGAGCGTGAGGCCTTGGCCAAGGGTATGCTACCACCAGACGAAGAGGATTTCAACTCCATGTTTGTATGGAATGACTACTTGTTACAACCCGCCGTTGCTGCTCTACGGGATCCATATGATTGGTGTCGGCCCATCATTCATGGGTATATCGACCAAGCAGGTGAGCTTTACTAGCAACAGCTGAATATCTGCAGGAGAAGTTCTGACAACCCAATAGCTCTTTCGATATACGGGCGTACTGCTCACATCACGGTTATCGCAAGGCGGTCGCGCTACTTCGCTGGTGCCCGTTTCTTGAAAAGAGGAGCCAACGATCTTGTACGTAGTCCTTTACCCCGTGATGGACCCCAACTTGTAGGATTGTACTGACAGCTTCTAGGGCTATGTTGCCAACGATGTTGAGACCGAACAGATCGTGGCCGAATCCCTTACGACGTCGTTTCACGCACCTGGTCCTGAACTATATTGCAGTCCGCAATATACTTCGTATGTACAGCACCGAGGAAGTATTCCGCTTTATTGGACCCAAGACAGCACTGGTGTGACACCAAAGCCCCCAATAGAGCTCAATTTGGTTGATCCTTTCTACGGAGCAGCTGCGCTGCATTTTGATAACCTGTTTGAGCGATATGGAGCACCAATTTACGTCGTCAATTTGATCAAGTCCAAGGAACGGACACCGCGTGAATCGAAGCTCCTGGAAGAGTATACACACGCGATCAACTACCTCAACCAATTTTTGCCAGAGGACAAGAAGATAATTCACAAAGCTTGGGATATGAGTCGCGCCTCGAAAGTGCGTGGCGGGGATGTTATAGGCAATCTCGAACTTATTGCAGAATCAGTACTTACCACTACAGGATTCTTCCAGAATGGAGACGGCTTGACGAGCCCCATGACGGCGCAGAACGGAGTGGCTAGAACGAACTGCATCGATTGCTTAGATCGCACCAACGCAGCCCAGTTCGTCATCGGAAAGAGGGCGCTAGGTCATCAGCTCCACGCTCTTGGTATCTTGGAGGATACATCTGTTGATTACGACACAGATGCTGTCAATCTGTTCACCCACATGTGGCATGACCATGGCGATACCATTGCAGTTCAATACGGTGGCTCACAGCTCGTCAACACTATGGAAACATATCGCAAGATCAACCAATGGACCAGTCATTCGCGGGATATGATTGAAAGCTTCAAGCGTTACTACAATAATTCCTTCCTCGATAGTCAGCGTCAGGAGGCTTACAACTTGTTTCTCGGCAATTACATCTTCACTCAAGGCCAACCGATGTTATGGGACCTGGCCACTGATTATTACCTGCATCACGCCGACCCTCGAGACTGGTCTGTCAGGATGAAACATAACTACATCGATTGGTACGTTCCAGCTCACTTGCAGAAACGAACTGTACCTCCATACGTACCCAGCAAGGATATTGCTCGCGCTCATCCAGTCGAATTCTTTGACGATTATTGGCTGGAATACTACAGACCTTCCACCCTCTCCTCCTTCCCCAAGATGTTTGCCTACAAGATGAATTCGACTATTAAATACATCCCCCTAAAGTCGACTCAGGATGGCCGCTACGACCTTAGCCCTTTCAGAGTCCGTACAGATAACGAAGTTGACCACGGTGAAAAGAGAAAGGCCAAGAAAGATGCCGCTTCTCATGGGAACGGGACAACAGGAGTGAACGGGGCACCGGACACAGTTATGAGTCGGTCACCAGCAAAGGGAATCTCTCTCCAGCGTTGGCTGCAACCTACACAAGACAAGTCTGCTCTTAACAGCTCCCTGCGACCAGACACAAATCAACCCTTGCAAACATCTGATCAAAACCCTAAAGCAAAACCGACCGCGCTGGAAAAGTCCAAGGCCGCGCAATGGACCTTTACTAAAGCCGTACACGATTCCTTAAATCCATCTGTTGCCGAGCAGGAGTCTAAAGATTATGAGCGATACATCAAACATCCTCAAAACCTTCCTCTTGTCATTTCAAGTGATACACCCGTCGATGTTGATGCATCCGAATATCAGGAGTATGTCAGTGGTGATTGGCAGGATGATGGTCTAATGGTGAAGGGTACTGAAGAAGAGATCGATGTTTATGCCGAGCTACTCAAGGTAGGGGAGAACCCTCTAACAGTAACCGAGGAAGATGGCCCAAAGAAGCGATACAAAGCGTATAGGAAATGGCTGCGTGGGAAATCTTTCTTCAAGCAACAACCCCTGGACTAAGCCTCTGTGGTGACAGAGCTGAATCTTCAAGACGAGACACTAGAGAAAAGTCTTGCCAGTCTTGGTTCTTGTTTCAAGACTTGATCGAGCTTCGGTGGCCTTTTGGAGGCATCCTCAACCCAAAGGGCCTTCAGCGCTTTGGCTTCTCTCATCAGTTCCTGAGATACAGCCTCTAGATCTTCCTTCTGGCTTTGGGACACACTGTGTTCAAGCTCTTCTGAGACATTGAGCCAGCACAGTGATAGAATTCGAATAATGTTTTCCATGTGCTCGGGCTCTCGGACACGAGGCCACGCATTGACAATGATCGCGCCAAGTAGCTCTGCTGTCGCCAGGAGGGTTGGTGGATGCGAGACTGCAAAGGGGTCTGTCATGATGGACGAGCACATTGAGAGGAGCGGCTGATGATAACTGAGTTAGCGATTTGGAGGTCTTCGAGGGAATACATAGCAACATACCGAAAGGTGCTTAATTGAATAGATACCCAGACAATTGACAACCGCTGCAGTCTTCTGCATGAGAACCTTTACTATGCGTGTGTACTGAGAAGCATGATGGTGGCCAGCAAAAACTCCATCTCTAAGAATCTTGTCGAAAAGCTTACGACGTTCAGAGTTGTCCGGGCTTCCAGTACGTTCTGCCAGCTTAGTGAGCACGTCATAAGCTGGGGTGAGGATAGTAATAGATTGATCCTCTGGAGTGACACTGGGGAGGTAGAGCAGGAGAGGAAACGTAACATCAGAAAAGACACGTCCTATACCCGTACTTTGCAGCACTTGAGCCGGGCATGTTTCCACAAAGACGGTCAAGGATCTTAAACCTCTCGCTTTGACCTCGATGGACTCGTCTTCCACGAGCGCTAACAGGACTGGCATAAACAAAGGCCAGTGTTCTTTGATAATGGGTCCCTATCGGATGATTAGCAGCTGAAGAATAACTTGGACAAAGCGACTTACAGTCGATGCAGTGACGGCCCATTGTATCATAGCCTCCGCCCAGGGAGCCTGTCCTTTCCACGAGGATAATTCTGAAAAAGCCCGTGACCGATCGTCAACGGCGGCATACTGAGAAGGTCGTCCTGAGGCTGTGATCCTGGATGACGATTTTGTAAATAGTGGCTTCAAGGTCTTTTGAAGGATATTGACAGCGATGAACTCTGGAAGCTTCTGAGCTGTGATCTGTTCATCCAAAACCTTCGAGGCTGTCGATGCAGCGATAGAAGTTGTCCATGGGTCTTGAGGATCCGTGACAGCCGTGAGCTTCACCAGAAGATCCTCGTCCAGAGTCAACGAGTGAGCAGAAGTAGCAAGAAAGATTCCAGCAACAGCTACTTCTATGATTTGGTCTGAGTGTCCTGGTTAGTGTTAATATGTGTAGAGTAGCCGCTATCTTCAATCGTGTACAAGCCTACCTTTGCCTGTCCCTAGAATGATCGCTTTCTCGCCAAGATTCTTGACAAGGTCTTGCAGCTGAGACTTTCCCAGGTTATCTTCAACCTTTGAGGAGATATAAGCAACTGCCAAAAGAGCGGCGTCGTAAAGCTCCTGGAATCAACGGGAGATTAGCCGCAACATCTCTACTCAACTCGGCAAGTATGGTGCCAAGTTATAATACGCACCTCGTCGTTGGCAGCAGCTAAAGAAGATGATACATCTATTGTGTTTGTTTCAAGGCAGTTATGTACCTTATCTGAACCATAAAATACAGTCAGTTTGTAACTATCGACCGGTGAGGCTACTGTACTGCATGGCACTTACCTGAGAGTTCAGAAAGCCTCGTGAGATTTGATGTGCTGAGCAAGTCGTCGAACCCGCTAGGCGTGGGGCGAGTCGTATCATCGGGCATTTCCACGAAAGTTTAGAAGAATAAAAATGTGTTTCCAAGGTCAGATACCTGTATCTGGGTATATACTAAGGTGGAAATGGAAGGAGAAAGAATGTATAAGGCACAAGAGCCCGCCAATGCAGGTACAGACATAGAGTCCTTACCTAGTATGACATTTTTACGCTGAACAAACAGTGGGACCCACTATGCTATGGTGCTCAACGACTCTTAGTATTATTACCTACCTCCCTGGTCTATTCTGCTGGCCGTTACGTTTGACAGGTAGAGGAATTATTTCATGCAATTCTATGTGATTCCTAAATAATAAATACTTTTTTGCCTGCAGCATTCCTTCCGTCTAAAATGAAGCACAAGCACCTAAACTAAGCGCAACATACGTTCAGTGAAGCCTTCGCATGCCGATCAGAACAGTTGACACAGTATGCTCATAGCATTTGCCTCAAGACAAATATGACACCGACCCTCATCTATGGTATCCCCAGCTCTGCTTTTCGTCGTTGCACCTCTTCTATAGCACCTGCTGGGTCTGTTTCACCAGGATTACGGAGTTGCCATGCAACACAGACTTCAAGAGCCTGCCCAGTCCATTTTCCAGGTTTCGTGCCGAGTGCCTTCACAAGGCTCTTTCCATCGAGTAGCTTTTTGAGTGATGTGACTTCGTAGAGATCCAGCTTATCCAGGTGATCGAGGAAGCTCTTCCAGCCTGCTAAGAAGTATTTTTGCTCTGAGAATCCATTAGTCCAATGCTGATAGTGAGGTACAGGTGCTTGATACTTACTTTCCGATCCTTCGCGAGACCATGTTGGAAGTGTCTCCAAGGCCTCGACCAGCAAGGCATTGAGAACTTGTAGTCTCCACGTACCAGCTGGAGTATCCCATTTGCGGATAGCCATACCGAAACGATCTCGCTCATCGATATATGGCTCACCCTTGCAGACGGCCTCTTTCAATGCCAGGATCTCTTCTCGGTGACGAAGTGACGCAGAGACAATATCCGACAATCTGTTTGGGGCCCTGAAGCCTTCACGAGCGACAACAGCTACAAGCGGAGGCGATGTTGGCTTCTTGCGAAAGTTTGGAGGCTCTTCGACTGTCATCCAGGGAGACAGGGCGGCGAGATTCCAAGCGTAGTAAGAGGCATCTTCAGAGTTGACGAGACGCCCTGCCACAGAAGTCGGGGCCTGATCCTTCAGAAGTTCGTCAAGGCAAGTGTAGGCAACGCTCCACCGCGAAATGTCTGGGACTGGGAGGCCATCCTGAGTAGGGTCAGTGAAGATGGCGTGAAAGAGGTGCAGCTCGTCGATGAATTCAAGTGCTTGATAAGGGTGGGCTCCTACTGAAATGTTAGTGGATTCCGTGGTATAATTACATTAAGTCCAACCTTTTAACATCTTCTCCAACTCTACACCAACTCGCTCTCGACTGATCTTGACACGCAGTGCTTCCAAGACCTTTGGGTCCGCCATGAACTTGCGTGTGTCAGGATCAATTGTGAACTGAAGCCGACTGGCGAAGCGAACGAGCCGCAAGACTCGCAAAGGGTCGTCCATAAAAGTCTGGAAAGGTTCCAAGGGGGTCCTGATAATCTTGGCATCCATATCAGCAAGTCCTCCTGTGAGATCTTCGACACGATCATCGTGTAGATTGTAAAAGAGCGCGTTCACAGTAGCATCACGGCGTCGCGCATCTTCTTCAGCTGTACCGAACTCCATCTGAGGGTTTCGGCTGTCCTCCGTATAGGTCTCCTTTCGAAGATTGACAAAATCGAGGTCCAGTCCGAACATCTTGACCATGGCCGTCTCAAGGTGCTTAGACTTTTCTGGGTTGCGGGCAACGTTGTGTAAACTGCCAATATCTGCAGGCCCAATGTTGTGCTTGGACATGGCTTCCGGTTGCTCGCAATAATCGCACATAGCCTGGGCAAAGGGAACGCCGGTCATGGCGTTGATTGCGACGTCGATATCATGGCTCTGAATATTGAGAAGCTTATCACGCACCCAACCGCCAGCCCACCGGAGGACAATGGGCTCTGGTGCCTGGCCAGACTCGTCGATGGATTTGGCTACATCAAGAAGAAGTCGACGAAGTTGCTGCTCCTTGGGGGTGAGCTCGATGGTAGTAGTCACCATGGTCGATTTCCGTTTGGAAGGCCGACTGGGTGGCGTAGTAGAGGGTGAGTTTAGGATGGAAGCCACCGAATATTGCTCCTTTAAGAACAAGTCAAGATTCCTTTTCATGACAAACCCCGGACGACCCAGGCGTTTCAACATAAGCTGACAGGCTGGTCGACTTCCTTCTAATTGATGCGATGTGAGTTTTGAGTATTTGGAGCGTGGAGCCAGGTGGGGCGGCTGTGCTAAAAAAAAAAAAGGAAGATAAGGAAAAAACGTTGCTGTGTTTTTCGTTTGCGCCTTGAAAGTTGTTTATTGTTTGTGTAATAGAATAAACATCACTGACTAAGGGTAGAATTGAGCACCTAAGTACATATAGCTCGTCGTGAAAATATAACGGGAGACCTATTGATTACCTACTTGGTGATGATTTGCAACGAGGGTTTCTTGGTGTTTCTGTCAACCTCGACAGGTCTGTGTGCCCAGCTTAGGTGCCTGCCTACAAAATTCAGACAAGTTGATTGGTTCAAGGCCCAATGCACCACTTTGTGAGTCAGCCCGAATGGATAGCTAAGGTACCTAGCTAGCTGTCTGGTTGACGCACTTAATTGATGCCCCTACAAAGGATCGACAACACCTGGCGAACTATTGTATTGATCTTATCTGATGCATGAACAGGTAGTCAATCCAAGCAAAATCCATCATTTGGTGGTGAACCTGTAAAGTCCAATAGATGACCCTGCTTTAGCGACGGTCTTCCTTGATGAACTGGCGTTAGACCTCCAGCTACCTAGACGTGCCATCCAGTACTATATCAGCACATGGATGGATCACTCCAGTGCAAGGTTCAGTGATCTTTCTACCGGCAACTTCCCTAAAAATCCGGGGTAAAAGGCCAGCATTAGCTGGAGCCTCTTAGTCTTGGCTTGAACTAGCTAGCGTCCAGTTTCAAATCCGAATCTCCCTCCTCAGCCTCTACGATGGAGCTGCCAAGTAAAGTTATTTATCAAATACAGTATCGTGCTACCTACTCTGCATATGTATAGTACGTTGTCATAAAGGCTAGCCCGACTAATCGATGGAGCGGGCACACGACCGTTCGTAATTGATTTGGTTGAAATGCTGCCATGGGTCTGGCGGACAAGTGTTCGTTGATTAATAGCTACCTACGTTGAAGCACATGGTGGTGTAACACATGGATCATCTCTCTCGTTTTAAATTATCCATAGGACCATCTCTTTTCGCCGTTGTATGCTGCGAGCGTAAAGTAGAGCCAGTGCCTCCTCATGGAGAGTTACAGGCAATTCCCAAAAGGGCATCACTGGTTTGCCACTGTGGCTGCATGAGTCTTTGTTGTATGTACACATACAGTGTTGTATCTCTGTCAGCTCTTTGCCGAGCTGAGTTATCAACGGTGCATACCTCCAACTATTCACCCAATTGCTTTCGTCGCACAGGCACCATCACGAGTCCGATGCGTCTCTCTGCTGCGGATAAGCTGCCGGTAGCTCTGATAACCCCAAGCTCTGGCAAATAGCTAGTTGAAGCAATGAGCGAGACTGGTCACGGTACCTTTGTCTAGCTTATCTGTTAACCATGTAGCGTTACAACCACCTCCTCTATTTCCCCTCTAAGCTATCATCTTTGGCGCCTCCTCCCAATCACTGCCTTCCATCTAGGCTAGAGGCTGGCTGATCCTACACTGTCTCGTCATCGCGGTTGTGTTGGAGCTCAAATGGCGGCAACCTCCTCTGCAACTGCTCGATAATTCAACCAATAACTCTTTGTATCGTGACCATCACATTGACGTCAATGGCCGTGGCGATCTAGAATCTAAGCCACCTTCACTTGTCTACTTTGCGTAGTTTTGGCACTGCCTACCTCCCTAACTAACTGTACATCAAGACAAACACTGAAGCATTGCAAGCGTCAATCTATGCTGTACGGCACCTCACCTTCCCATAGCCAGCCATCAGCGGCCCAAACAAAGATTCAAGCTTTGCGGGGTAGATCACCCATTGATACTTCCCTGGGTAGTAGTATATAAACATCCCATCGTCAGACACCTCTGCGCGAGTCCTCTTCTTTCCCATCTACATACCTGCATATCATCAACTTCATAACTACTCGATATCCTTTAACCGTTTATACAGTCTAATACATTCGATATCAAAACCTAGTTCAACGACAATGGAACAACCTATCAACAATCAAGAAGGCACCACACAGCCTCTGAACGAAACTCCCATCGTTGGCTCTCCTCCCCAGGACCGCAGGGCAAGTGATGCAGGATATGATCGAAGAATGAGTGATGAGTGGGGTAAGTGTCAATCAAGAGTCTGTCCGAGATAGTAAACAAGGCTGATCAATACCCAGATGCATCAAAGGTCCCTCCTAGCCGTTTCCAGAAGCGCAAGGGTTCCATCTACGCTACACCCGGTTCTCGTGATGGCCATGTCGACAGAAATCACCAAGACAAGTATTGGAGCAAGATGGCCGAGAAGAATTGGGGAAATAAATAAATTCTGAAATGGGGAACGAATGAACTTCGGCCGGCGGTTCATGTGTAAGATGGAGACAGAAATGGAAATAAGGGAATAATTCGTCGTGGATAAACGAGCTACATATATGTCTTAACGCAAATTCAATCAAAGTAAAAATCCCACCTATGTTGCCAATCATTCATCAATGCCATCGATCTCGATAGCGTCAGGATTCGATGGAACAGTGGCCGTCGCTGGATTTCCTCCTACTGGGCCCGTGCTGGCCGCGACAAATCCTTGTGGTGCCCTTGACTGCCTCTCCAGTGCCGCCATAGCATCTGTTATCTCGGCATCCTCCGCGCCCTCAGGTCGACGTTGGCTGCGTGCCAAAGCCTGGGAGGCGATGAAGTTCACATCAGTGTTGTACTGCGCTTGTACACTTCGCTTGATACGCAGCATTTCCTTGAAAGTGTCTTCGTTGCCATGCTGTACTTCAAATTGCTCCCACTTCGTCCAGAAGTCAGGGCTAGTTCGAGGATCACAGAATTGCGAAGCGTGACCATAGATGGCGCGAGCCCGGTCGATTTCGCCCAATCTCTTTTCCATATCCGCGAACTTCAGACACATATCCTTGGCTTCGACGTCAGGAAGAGCAGCGATAGCTCTTTCATAAATTGGTCGGGTCGATGTCAGGCCGAAGTTAGAAGCAGACTTGGTGATATAAAAGTTGAACATGTCGGCTCGATCTTCGTCTGCGACGGCCCGTGTAGCGCGCTCGTATATTCTCATCGCATGTCGTGCCAAGCCACGCTCCTCTTCCAGATTGCCGTACATGAGATAGATCGTCTTTGCAAATTTTGGGGGACAGTCCTCCACGGCTTGCTCAAAAAGATCTCGCAGTCGTTCGATTCCAATCTTGCGATCAACAGCTTTAGTGAGATACAAGTTCCAAAGCTCGAAAGCCACGGGATAACTGAAGAGATCCAAGCCGCGCTCGTAGATTTTGAACGACTCTTCGTAGTATTTATGCTCCTCGAGCAAGTTCGCGTAGTTTACAACTGTTTGAGGTGTCGCAATTCGAAGTTCGAATATCCGTTCATATACCTTCTTAGTTTCGTCCAGGGTTGATACACTTTCGACAAGGTCGACGTAAAAACTCCAGAGCTTCCAGCTCTTGTGGACTCGTTGTTGCGGTGATAAAGTCTCGTCAAAATAGTCGACAGTGGATCTCTTAGGCGCTTGTACTGCTTTGGCCATAATCCGGACGGCATCGTCGAAGTTCTCGTTCCGTAACTCCATTTCTGCCCATTCAATCCACATGTCGGCAAGCTCTGCTACTGACTTGAAGGGGACTTTAGTAGCTTTTTCCATAATGATTCGAGCAGTCCTCAAGTCGCCTCCACGTTCATAGAACTTGGCGTAATTGGCCCAGAGTTGATGGAAAGCACCCACGGCTCGTTTTGGCTGAATGGCTGCAATGGCGTCTGTGTATGTCTGGGCAACCTCTTTCTTGTTCTCGCCCCAAAGGGCGATTCGCTTCTCCCATTCCGGCACATTGTTAGGGTTCTGGCGCAATAAAACATCGTTCAAGAGAAATGGGCGCCTGTCCATTAGCTGTTCGAAACGCATCATCCGGATGTCAAGCTCAAAATCCGCATTTTCGTCTTCGGTGCCCTTTTCAGCGCGTGCAGATGCAACTTCCATCAGGGCACCAATAATGGACTCCTCGAATTCGGTATACGCCTCGAAAATGAGTGTAAAATCTCGGACCGTCATAACTGTGGTGATGCCCTCTTCAAACACGTCACGCGCCCGTTCAAAGCTTCCCCTTCGAATCCAGTAAGTGGCGAGGCCAGACCAGAGCTTCCCTCGCTGGTCAGCAAAGCGGGCAATGCCACTTCGGATAATGCGTTCGGCGTCAATTCCTGTTTCATGTCCAGTTTCGATGTCGGCTGCGTGCTCGACAAGAAGATCAACCATTTCACTCCAGAGTTCGTAGTGGCCCTTGCCGTGCTTGCTATTGAACTTCGGGTTGTTGAGAATGTCTATAAACTTCAGCGCAGCCTCGGTATACAAACCATTCTGCACAAGAAGTTCAATAAAGTCTTCGGCGTCTTCGGGATGCACCTGCATATAGCGTCGCCAGATCTTGACAGCAGTTTCTCCGGCGGCAGAGTTAGCAAAAGGTCTGTAGATGGCCCATATGCGATTATGCTGTGTTATCGGAAGAGCTCTCAAGGCTCGGTCGAACATTCGCCGTGTCAGAGTGACGAGCGGTTGCTTGGTCAAAAACCTGAGGTACATTTCCCATATTCGCGGCATCTTGTGGAGCAAGTTTAGTGCTTTTTCAAAAAGAGCGTTGACTTTGCGATACTCGCTAGCGAACATTGCTGGGTTTAGCTTAGCAACATGTTTGACTCGAAACGAGAGATACTAGCCAGTGTTAGACTCGAGACTCGGACGGTAGATAGAAGACACTCTTGAACGTACCAGCTTCCATAATTTGTAAGATCGAGGTAATTGGGTGCAGGCTCGCTCCATCACGTATGCTTGCTCCAGCACTGTACCGTGCCGTGTTTTAAACTCGATATATGCCAGCCATGGCTTGACACTGCCGGGATCGCGAAGGATGTCTTGTTCGTAAACGGAGTCTTCGTTGGACTGGCGATTTCTTTCTGTCAGCTCGTCTATACTCTCAGACACGTGTTGTATTGGTAAACTTACCACAAGGTGCAGTTGAGGCTGCCTGCGCGCCCGGCTCATAGCCGGAACGATTGGGGCCATGATGGCTATATTGATGGAGCAAGAAGGATAACACGAGAATCCCGCGGAAATAGCGATTAAGTCGGATTAATGTGAACCGAACATCGTCGAAACCAGTGTAGAATGTTGAAGATGTCTCCAAAACCTCAGTCTTCTCGTCGTGAGCCACGCCGTGGCCGAGAGCGCAAGTTGATCCCTCTATAGACTGTCCGTCTCGTGGGCGTCTCGAGTCGATAAAGGAAAGGCAGGCGCGCTGGCTGGATATTTGCGACGGACAAACGCGAATATGGTTTGTATTTTTCCAAAGCCGCGATATGACCTGCTAGGTAACTTTAGTAGTTGGAATATGTATGATCCACTTCCTAAAACGGGGCCAAGGCAACTACAACCCGCAATTGTCTCAAACGTTAGTGCAAGACCAAATTTCGCTTTTGTAGACACGCAAGGTTCATTTGTTCTGTGATAGAGATTTCTAATTGAAGAAAGGGAAATAGTCAGACTTAATGCTACCCGTACAGAGTGATTTGAAATCCCACTTTATCTATTTAGCATTTTACTGTCGCTTTTAGGATTAATAGTTCTAGAGCACTGTATCAGTAGCGAGCTAACATTTAAGACCCCTGCAGGCTGTAACTGCTTACGTTACGAGCTGGTCGTAGCTGCCCAGCAACTCTGAGATGCAGGCCGGGGTGCTCACCAGTGTGGTAGTGCCTTGGCCTTGTGACGGTACAGCACGCCTTGACGCAACAGAAGCTCCTTCGACTTCACCCACCTCACTACACCTAACACAGAACACCACTTATTGCCATTCGAGATGTCGGGTGCCAATGTAGGTCACTTACAATTCTCTTACGATGGATAGAACGCTGATCGCGAGCTATCTTAGGATCGCGAGGCCGTCTTCCCAACCCGGCAGTCGCTGGGTATCATGAAGGCGAAGCTCAAGGGCGCAGAGACAGGACATAGTTTGTTGAAAAGGAAGAGTGAAGCCTTGACGAAGTACGCAATCAACCTATACCAGTGCACCTTTATTGATATAGCGCACTAACAACTTTGATGCAGACGATTCCGAGGTTCATAACCCCATCCCGGTCCTAGGTCCTGATGGCGGCCTGGTTGTTTCCAAAACTGTGCTGACACCTGTTGATGCAGAGATCACGAGACGAATAGATGAAGCGAAACGCAAGATGGGCAGAGTGATGCAGATCGCGGCTTTCTCCCTGGCAGAGGTCACTTATGCTGTGGGTGGTGATATTGGTTATCAAGTACAGGAATCCGCCAAGTCTGCTCGATTCCGAGTTCGCACAAAACAAGACAACGTCTCGGGTGTTTTGCTTCCAGCATTCGAAAGCTATCTTACCGAGGGGAACAACGATTTTGGCCTGACGGGTTTGGGCAAGGGAGGACAGCAGGTTCAACGATGCAGAGAGACATACGCTCGTGCCGTGGAAGCACTTGTTGAACTTGCCAGTCTACAGACTGCATTTGTGATCCTTGACGAGGTCATCAAAGTAGTAAACCGACGCGGTGAGTTCTCCCGATTTCGACAAAGCCAACGATGCTAACGATTATCAAGTTAACGCGATCGAACATGTCATCATACCAAGGACCGAGAACACCATCAAGTACATCAATTCTGAGCTAGACGAACTCGACCGTGAGGAGTTTTACAGATTGAAGAAGGCATGTTCCGATCACTCTCTATAAAAGGTCACATATCTAACCAACTCCAGGTTGCAAACAAGAAACAACGCGACACGGCTGCGGCAGACGCCGAGATGAAGGCCCGTCGTGAGGCTGAGGCTGCGGCGCAAAGCGGACAGCCATCTCAGAAGGACGATGCTCCCCCTGCAGACGTTCTTGGTGCGGATGATGATGACGACGTCATCTTTTAAACTCCCAAATAGCCTGGTTACTCAAAACCAAATGATCACACATCGTTTCGTTCACACGGTCATACTCAGTTCAGAAGCGCGTTAGATGCGAGCCGCTTATATTAGATAAGAAATTATTAGGTCCTCATAATGATGCGCGTCATTCTGTGATGACACAAAGACTGTGCTATTGCTGGCATACCTACTCACCAGTTCTATTGTCGCTGATATGTGACCTTGATGGGTTTGTCGCCCAGGTTCAGGCCGGCAGTGTTCTCCTTCGCAGTGATAGCTCCCTGTTCCGCTTCATACTCTACAAAGGCGATGCCACGACGACCAGGAACCAGTCTGACTTCTCGGAAACCGTCGAAGCGTCCAAACACACTGGTCAAAGCCTCGATATCGTAGTCCTCGGGAAGATTTTGAACGAAAAGAATTTTGTTGGGTGGGAGGAACTCGTCGAGGACATTGGTTGCTGCTGCTGCACTGGTAGACTTGAGGCCTGAGGACTTGGCGGCCTTTGCAGGTCTGTTGTCTGTCGCAGCGCCAGAGCCTCGCTTGTTGCTCTGCCTCTGCTCTTCGGCGGCTTTGCGTTTATCTGTAGAGAATCAATTAGCGCCATATAGATACTGATAATAAAGAACAACTCACCCTTTTCGGCTTGTCGGTGGCGCTTGTGGTCTTCAAGCTCTTCTTGGCTACCTGTGAGTTCGACGGTCTTGTCGCTTCGCGATCGCGCCAAGGCAAGCTTCATGGGCTTATCGAAAAGTTCAAATCCATTAATCTCTTCGATGGCTTCCCGTGCGCTTTCAGCATTATCGTAGACGATGAATGCCTGGCCTTTCGCGCGAAGGTTCTTCTTCGCGACAATGTCGACAACATTGCCGAATTCTGAGAAAATCGTCCTCAAGGCGTCCACCAAGGATTCGAGCTTGACGCGCTCTTCCAGATTCTGGACGTAGACACTACAGAATGTTAGCGAGGATCTCACACGTGGTGTCGGGTGTGCAATGACACGCACGTGGAAATTTGGGATTCAGATGCCATGTTTAAGGCTTGCATTGACGAGTCGGAGAGGAATAATAAAAGAGAAACATGGAGCACCAGGAGGTTTAGACTGCTAGCTTAAGCGTAGGCTGCATATGGTATCGAAGCTTAGATAAGATAAGGGTCACATGATCCTCCAACCATGTTGTACTTAGGTAGTTTCCTAGGTAGATATATGCTATAACTACCAGGTAAGTTGTATGCTAACATACCTCCTAGCTAAATTGTACAAGGAAGTTTAAATTTAAATTATTAGCAGAATTATCTAGATCGTATCACATAATTCCAATGGTTAGGGTGTAGTTACTATGTACTACCTTTCAAACTACACTACTGGCTTCTAACCTGCTTGCGGAAGCACCTTTATTGTTGATAAAATAGTGAACATTTGGAAAACTTGTGCAATCTATTAAAAATACAAAAAGACATATAAGGACTTATGTTATACTTGCACATCAGCTGCACGGTAGTTTCAACGTCTAGTTACGCCATGAACCGGCGGTACACTGAGGAGCATCTCCTTGGACTTGCCTGCATGAGTCAGCGTGTAACTGCTGTTTGTTAACTGCAGCTAATCAGTGGTCCGCAATCGGAGGACCCCTCCAGAATTTAACTACCAACCACCGTAAGTCAATCCCTGCCCCGCCAATTCAACACTTCACGAGCCAGTCATACGAATTTCAGATTATACCATTTGAATTAACAGGCAGGTCTTCAGCTCTTGTAGCTTGCTGTTATTCAAGATGGCTCAAGCCGGTGGACAAGGTCCTACTCGGATCTCAATCCTCGGGGAACCCAACATCATTGTCGATCACGGGTTGTGGCTCAACTTTGTCGTTGACGATCTACTTCAGAATATCCCAACCTCGACCTACGTCCTGATTACCGATACAAACATTTTCAATTCCTACGTTCCTGCTTTTCAAAGTCGCTTCGAAGATGCCGCCCAAGGAAAAGCCACACGGCTTCTCACCTACACAATTCCTCCCGGCGAGGCTTCCAAAAGCCGCGAGACCAAAGCCGAAATCGAAGACTGGATGCTATCACAACAATGCACTCGCGATACCGTCATTATAGCTTTGGGTGGTGGTGTTATGGGAGACATGATCGGATACGTTGCAGCAACCTTTATGCGTGGTGTTCGCTTTGTTCAAGTGCCCACCACCTTGCTCGCCATGGTTGACTCATCCATTGGTGGAAAGACCGCCATTGACACACCCATGGGCAAAAATCTTGTCGGCGCTTTCTGGCAGCCAAAGCGTATTTATATTGACTTGACATTCCTCGAGACTTTGCCAGTCCGCGAATTCATCAATGGCATGGCTGAAGTGGTTAAGACTGCAGCCATTTGGAATGAAACTGAGTTTACTGTCCTCGAGGAATCAGCAGCCCACATCCTTGAATGTGTTCGTTCAAAAGGCGAGGGTCGACTGAACCCCATCAGAGATGTGCTCAAGCGAATTGTTATCGGCTCTGCAGGTGTCAAGGCGGAGGTCGTATCCAGTGACGAACGAGAGGGCGGTCTTCGCAATCTCCTCAACTTCGGCCACTCCATTGGCCATGCATACGAAGCTATTTTGACGCCCCAACTTCTCCATGGTGAGGCTGTTGCTATCGGTATGGTCAAAGAAGCAGAGCTCGCCCGCTATCTTGGTGTTCTGCGTCCGGGCGCTGTTGCGAGACTGGTCAAATGCATTGCTAGTTACGATCTCCCCACTTCACTACATGACAAACGTGTAGTGAAATTGACAGCTGGTAAGAAATGCCCGGTCGATGTTCTCTTGGAAAAGATGGGCGTCGATAAAAAGAATGATGGTAAGAAGAAGAAGATTGTCTTGCTGTCCGCAATTGGTAAATGCCATGAGCCACGCGCCAGTGTCGTAGAGGACAAGACAATCCGAACCATTCTTTCATCATCAATCCAAGTTACGCCGGGTGTCCCCAAAGAGCTTGAAGTTACGGTGGCTCCTCCGGGCTCGAAAAGTATTTCCAACCGAGCACTTGTCTTGGCAGCTCTCGGTTCGGGAACTTGTCGTATCAAGAACCTCCTTCACTCGGATGATACCCAGTACATGCTGGAAGCTATTCACCAACTAGGTGGCGCATCGTATTCCTGGCAAGAATCCGGAGAGGTCCTTGTTGTGGAGGGCAAAGGCGGCAATCTTAAGGCTAGCAAAGAGCCTCTTTATTTGGGAAATGCCGGAACAGCGTCCCGTTTCCTGACTACTGTCGTAGCCCTGGCCTCCCCTGGAGATGGCGCAAGTGCTAATGTCCTGACTGGTAACGCGCGCATGAAAGTTCGTCCCATCGGTGCATTGGTTGACGCTCTGCGCTCCAACGGCCTCGAGATCGAGTATCTTGGCAAGGAGAACAGTCTGCCTCTACGGATCGACGCTGCTGGTGGTTTCAAGGGAGGTGACATCGAGCTTGCTGCCACTATTTCCTCCCAGTATGTCTCTTCGATTCTTATGGCCGCTCCCTATGCGAAGAACCCTGTTACACTGCGCCTTGTAGGGGGTAAGCCGATTTCTCAACTTTACATTGATATGACTATTTCGATGATGGCGTCCTTCGGTATTGACGTCAAGGTCTCCTCCGAAGAGCCCAACACCTATCACATCCCCCAAGGTAGTTACAAGAACCCTCCCGAGTATACGATCGAGAGTGACGCAAGTTCGGCGACTTACCCCTTGGCGGTCGCCGCCATTACTGGAACCAAATGCACGATCCCCAACATTGGCTCAAAGTCTCTGCAGGGCGATGCTCGCTTTGCTGTCGACGTGTTGCGGCCTATGGGTTGTTCTGTCGAGCAATCTGACTACTCTACGACTGTCACAGGCCCAGCTCCTGGTCAACTCAAAGCTCTGCCCCATGTTGACATGGAGCCAATGACGGATGCATTCCTCACGGCGTCAGTCTTAGCTGCTGTTGCCTCAGGAACAACTCAAATCACTGGCATCGCCAATCAGCGTGTTAAGGAATGCAATCGTATCGCCGCTATGAAAGACCAGCTTGCGAAGTTCGGTGTGAAATGCAACGAGCTTGACGACGGTATTGAGGTAATTGGAAAAGGCCAAGATGGTGGCGTCTCAACACCAAATGCCAGTATCCATTGCTACGATGACCATCGTGTTGCGATGAGCTTCAGTGTTCTGGCAGTTGCTTCGCCTGGTCCTGTCATCGTCACTGAGAGAGAATGTGTTGGTAAAACGTGGCCTGGGTGGTGGGATATCCTATCCCAAGTTTTCAAGGTTGATATGGTTGGTCATGAGTCAGATGCTGATATCCACGAAGAGGAGAGCCAAGAAAAGACCTTGGAACGCTCCGTCTTCATTATCGGTATGAGGGGCGCCGGCAAAACCACCGCTGGTAACTGGATGGCCAAGATTCTTGGCTGGAAATTCATCGACTTGGACCAAGAGCTCGAGAAAAGAGCGGGATGTACCATCCCCGAAATGATCAGGGGCGACCGTGGATGGGAGGGTTTCCGCGCGGACGAACTGGCTCTTTTGCAAGATGTTATGGAAAAGAACAAGACTGGCCATGTCTTCTCCTGTGGCGGTGGCCTCGTTGAGACACCCGAGGCTAGGGAGTTGCTCAAGAGCTACGGACGAAACGGTGGCAAGGTGCTATTGGTTCATCGTGACACCGAACAAGTTGTTGAATACCTCAACCGGGATAAAACTCGACCAGCTTACACGAGCGAGATTCGACAAGTCTACTTACGTCGTAAGGACTTTTACAATGAGTGCAGTACCCACCTCTACTACAGCCCGCACTCCGAATCATCTGGCTGTAAAAGCCAAATCCCTCAAGACTTCCGGCAATTCGTCCATTCTATCGCAGGAAAGAACTCCCACTTCAAGGATGTCTTGAACAAGGACCATAGCTTCTTCGTATCTTTGACTGTACCTGATGTGAACGAGGCTGTCGATCTTGTGCCAAAGGTCGTGGTTGGTTCCGATGCAGTCGAACTCAGGGTAGATCTCCTCCAAGACCGTTCGGTTGACTCCGTTATTCGACAAATCTCGACTCTCCGAGCATTGGCAAAGAAGCCTATTGTGTTTACTCTGCGAACCGAGTCACAGGGAGGTAAATTCCCTGACGAGGCTTACGAGGAGGGTCTAGAACTCTACCGCCTGGCCTTGCGAATGGGAATGGAGTACATTGATGTTGAGATGACTCTCCCAGACCATATGATCCAGACCATAACAGAATCCCGTGGCTATTCGCGTATCATTGCCTCGCATCATGATCCAAAGGGCACCATGTCATGGAAGAACGCCTCCTGGATTCAGTACTACAACCGAGCCTTGCAATACGGTGATATCATTAAGCTTGTCGGTATTGCTCGCATCCCTGAGGACAACTTCGACCTCGCTAGATTCAAGGCAAGGATGCAGGAAGCGCAGAAGACTCCTATGATTGCCATGAACATGGGCAAAGCAGGCAAGTTGAGCCGCGTGCTTAACCGCTTCCTGACACCTGTATCCCACCCAGCTCTGCCCTTCAAAGCCGCGCCTGGACAAATGTCCGCGGCTGAGATTCGCCAGGCTCTAGCATTACTGGGTGACTTGGACCCTTATAACTTCTACTTGTTTGGAAAGCCAATTGCGGCTTCGCGATCACCGGCTCTTCACAACACTCTGTTCAAACAGAATGGCCTGCCTCATCAGTATCAGCGTCTTGAAACCGACAACATCGAGGACGTGCGTGATGTCCTCAAGTCTCCTGACTTTGGCGGCGCCTCAGTGACCATTCCTCTCAAGCTAGATGTTATGGGTCAGCTTGACGAGCTCTCAGATGCAGTTCGTGTCATCGGAGCTGTCAACACCGTGGTGCCAGTGGGAAAGCCCAATGCTAGCGGACAACGACGTCTTTTGGGAGACAATACAGACTGGAAGGGCATGGTTCACGCTCTCCGCCACGCTGGCATCGAAGAACAAGGAGACTCGGATAACAAAGGAGCAGCCATGGTGGTAGGCTCTGGGGGTACCACTCGAGCAGCCATTTTTGCGCTTCACTCACTAGGATTCGGGCCAATCTACATTGCGGCTCGCAACCAGGAAAAGGCCGATGCGCTTGCTGCCGACTTCCCGAAGGAGTATCAACTTGTAGGCCTTAGCGAGGCTTCGGGTGCTGAGAAAGTATCTTCAAAGTTGCAGGTTGTCATTAGCACGATTCCTGCTGATCGGCCCATTGACCCTACCCTGCGAGAACTAGTTGCTATAGTTCTCAGCAGACCAGCTACTGATGGAGATTGTCGGGTCCTCCTTGAAATGGCATACAAGCCCAGCCATACCCCAATCATGCAGCTAGCAGAGGATGCAGGCAACTGGACTACAATCCCCGGACTCGAGGTGCTCTCATCTCAGGGTTGGTACCAGGTAAGAGAAATCGTCATAGTTCTCACCAAGTTTCACGTAACTAACATTATCGTTCCAGTTTGAGTTATGGACAGGCATTACCCCACTGTACAAGGACGCTCGCGCGGCTGTCCTGGGCGAGTAGGGGAATCTGATGTTCGATGACGACGTAAGCATATAGCGAATTTACAAAGCGAACGCGGTCTCCTCTCAGTCGGACCACCTAGACTCAGAGTGGACGAAAATGACGGCGTTGTCGGTGGGGAAAAAGGAAACCGGGTCTGTAAAGATAGATAGTAAATTGAGACAATATGTCAAAATGTTCACAAATAGACTGATGATTGTTTGGTCGGTACTACGTCGTGCGGCCTGAAGTTGCTGCATTTGGTAAAGCTAGGGGGGACAGAATCTCCAAGCAGTGACGTTATTCAGACTATGCCCGTGCTGCGAAGGAGCATGCTAGGCCCCTCCCAGTCCTACCTACCTAAATTTCTATGTATGTACTATGCATTGCGTCAAGGGTGGGGAAACGACCCGGGCAATGATGGAGTGGTGATTGAGCTTTCTCGTTTGCACAACAGAGACGAAACAAAACTTGCGTTAAGTAGTTTCGTCAACTAAGTAGTGTAATATTGCAAGAGTTGTTCTGTGCCTGCTCGTGTGGGCCTTCAAGCAAATCTCTCCAGTACAGCAGTGATGCACAGATGATAGAGTGAGGCTTCGTTGTTATCATCGATGGTATCACAGCGAAAGATCCATCAACCAGCTATGCGGTAGACCCAACACAAAATGCAAAATGTTTCTCGTCGACGTCAGAAGGGGTGCGATATGTTTTCGCTTGTCACTTAATGTATGTCTGCATGATGTCTTTGGTCCCCTTGCAACAACACCTTGGAACGTGAGCTATGATGTTGATCAGCAGCGGGTTGAGTAGTAGCTTCAGCTTAATTCCATCATCAGTGCATATCAATGATCGTTTTTGCATGGGTCGGATCTGCGGTGTTAGCGCCGACCGTTTTTATCAGCCTCTGGGAAATGGATTGCTTCATATATTATGGAGGAGGATTATTTTGCTGCCAATAATGGAATGACTTGCATCATAGCAATGCAGCATTGATTAATTGATTAGCACACTTGGATGAAATAGTCTAGCACATCAGTTGCTGTCAAATCCCTGGTTTCTCTATTATATCATAATTTGATGAATGAACTATGTAATCTGTCGTTAAGGATCCAATATTAGAAATAGCACTCGATTCAATTTAGTAATTGACCTGTCATTGGCTGTTTCAGGAGATGGACCTCAGCCAAGTTTCAGTTACATATGCCAGCCAAAACATCGTCAGTACAAGAACAAACACCTTGGAAGACTGAACAACAGTAGAATGTGTAGGCAGATGACACGATCGTAAAATTCGTTATCCAAATACAACGCTATAGTGACGCTACTTTTTTATCTAGACCATATTCCGTTTTCTTTTAAGCTTTCCCCAATAACAGGACGGCATAATCCTGGCCAGCCAGACATCCTCCGTGGAAATAGTGTATAGTCCGCTCGCAATATATGTTGATAATCCATGATTCGTAATGTACAAGTCAGAATAACATCCGGTGTCTTCCACACTCTTCGATTAAAACGCCAAATAAAAAGTAAAAAAAAAAAAATCAGGATAGAAGTACACGGTACAGTACAGTAGGTACAAATGATAGCCGGATGGATGTGGGTGGGTGGGTGGGTGAATTGAATGACCAAGCGTTGCGTCTTGTATCCATGACGGGCGCCATGTCATCATCAGGGAGTATCGGGGAACAACGCTGGTGGATGACTGAGACCTGGGTGGGGCCATGTGATGTCAGAGCAATACCTAATGGATCGGTCGTGACGTCAATCGAAAGGACCCTTCCTGCAGGAAGGACCCTTGGGCCCACTTGTCCGCATTGGAGACCGGGGCTCTATCGTGTTGGGCACTGAGCTAGCCAACCCGATTCGAGCGACTTGAAGCCTTGCAACGATCGATCCACAAGCGCCAAGCCTTGTTTTGACGGTGGTCCACGTCATGCAGCATCATCTAACGCCGGACCCTACTTCCGCCCGTGGGTAGGTTCGAAACTGTGAAAGCGGTATTCAGGGGTCGTAGTATAGGTAGATCTTGGGAGTAGTTATGCTCCTTTGGGCTGGGCACTTGACGGTTCAAGCGCCGGCTCGTCGCCGATGCTTGCCAGGAAGCTCCACGTCCGGATGGCATACCCGGTAATGTCTGGTAAGTGCATCTGCACGACTAAAGGTCTTCTCTTCAGTGCAGAGATCACATCGGACCTTTTGCTTGCGGGCGTTGTGGATGGTGTCTTCGTGACGAGTAAGATCATATGGTCGAGAAAACACCGTGTTGCAAGGCTTGCCAGTGCTTGGGTTGATTCGGTCACAGCGATGGGGGCCAGCCTGGCTATTCAGTAGTGTAGATGTCATGCCAATATCTCGAGGTCGGGCAGGGCCCAATGCCTGTGTTTGGCGGTGACCTTCTCGCTTGTGCTTCTGAAGCTGAGCTGGTGTATCAAATCGCAGTGTGCAGCCGTGATATGTGCAAGTGTAAGTGCCACCATCGGCAGCAGTGTTGGTAGGGCGTGTTACCGGAGTAGCATTTCGCGACCCAGTCGAACTTGATCCAGCTGAGCTCAGACGAGGGGGAGTCTCCTGGCCCATTCGTGGGTTTGCGATGAATGGATACTGCTGTGGCACAGTGATGCCATTGGCTCCGTGTGGTGGAAGGAAGTTGAACTGATGTTGAGCATGGGTCTCGGGAATAGACTCCTGCGAGCTCATCATGGACTTTGGGAACTGTTCCATACCAAAGCCTGATGAGTCCTGAGGGAAGAGAGGGAAGTTGTTGTCGCCCTCAGACTCGTTGAACTCCAAAATAGCATCCTTAGGAGAGATGGTTTTTGGTGTCTCAGGTTCCTGCTTCATGTTCATCTGTTGCTGCATGAACTGCGCATCTTGCTGAGCCTTGGTTTGCTCACGCATGCGCTGGGCACTGTTGAACGCAATGTTGGGGTTTCCAAAATCGTGAGCCGGTGATGGTGCCAGAGGCGAGCCAGTACGGAATGGCGATCTGTCCCGCGAGGTGCTGGAGGCTGGTGAGTGAGCAGCGCTAAGATGCTGATTGTTGGCCGCATGAAGACGCTGGCTGAATACATCGTTTGTTGGTGACACTGATACTTGAGCTTGAGATGGCGGCGTAGATGTGATGGCAAAGTTGGGGCTGTAGAGCTCATCGGCATAGATATCCGTCATGGTTCTGTCAAGTTTTGGTGGGTTTGGGAAGCCTAGGAGATTCAAATGTGAGTCTAGGTTTGCAATGTTGTTATCAAGATTGTTACCTTTTCGTCTTCTCTCTGCAATTTCAGCTTCGCCGACTGTAGGCGTAGCGGGTGAGTCACCAGCGATGGAACTCGCCACCGAGGCTGGGTGCGAACGCGTAGAGCCACCAGAAAAGTCGGGAGCTTGCATCAGACCCCGATCCATTCTAGGTTTACCGTTAGGACCGGGAAGGGTGATCGGGTAGGCCATGTCGGGCATAGCCTGCTGTTCCATTCCTCCGCAACTTTGATATCCTCCGTAGGGAGCCATTGATTTGGCGAGCTGGTAGTGCGATGATGAGTTGCTTTGGTCGTTGGCGTCTGTGATGGCAATATATGGGTTCGATGTGTGATGGTTGAAAGGAGAAGCAGGTCCGGCAGTGGATGATCCAAGTGAAGACAAGGAGGATTCTCGCTGGTGTGTGCCGCGAGATAGTCGTGGAGTCTGCTGGGCAAGTGACCCCCAAGATTCGTTCTGCATGAGATCGGTAGGCAATTGCTGGCTCAGAGCAGCAATCTCGTCTTCGTAATTCGATCTAGGAAGATTGGAATAAGAGGCAGCGTTATATTCAGTGTGGCAGTTTGGGGCGAAAGGGTACTGCTGTTGTGGATTGGAAGAGTTGTTCTGGAGTTGTTGAAGTTGAAGTTGTTGCTGGTGTAGTCGGGGGATTGATAACATGGTGATATGTTGTCAAGATAATTTGTGTTTAAGGTTGAGAAAGAAGTGGCGAAAGGCGGGAAGGCTCGCCTTTTAAGAAAGCAGGGACCTTCGAACAAACTACCTGGAGATTGTAGATGGAAGCTAAGAGACAGACAGATGATGGATCCTGTCCTGCCCGATGCCGACAATCTCGTGTGTGCACAGGTAAGTACCTGGAGTACATCGAGTTCTAGGCTCACCCCCGCCGGCTCAGTCGAGACTAAGCAAGACCCTGGACCCACTCTATGATGCACATAGCAGGGTCGAGGCTGGAATTGGGTAAGCATGACTGGCTGGCTAAGACTCGGATGCTGGCCCAGAAAAAGAAACAGGCATGCTGGAACATGTAAAGAGGGTGTGGACTAGATGCATCTTGGCCAACGGATGAGAAGGAGGGGGGTGTCTCGGTGGATGTGGTATGTAAAGGTCGTCGTCAGGTTGTGAAGTAATGTAATGGTGTGTGGACTATCATCACGCCAAAGCCGTTTTCTTCTTTTTTTTTTTTTCCCAGGCTAGGTCAGCGGCGGGTTGGTAATTACTGTATACTACCTGCTACTGTGTGCTACGTAGTTCCTTTTCCTGATGATGGCTGATTGATCATGGATGATGCGGATGATGTCTAGGACCCCATTCATTATGATCATATCGCTGCTGATCTTCTCAATGCTTCACGTCGCTTCCGGATGCTTCTCTCCTAAGCAAGGTTGCATATACCTACCTAATTAACTACTGTACCTTTTCAACGTTTTCTGATTCCAAATACAGCACACTTTTCAATTCGCGAGACGAGCACATTGTCTACAATTAGCCAAGGCTCGCTTTTCGCATGTTAAAATCCGAGGTTCCCTCCTCTAAGCCTCCCGCAGCGGAAAAGCCCACCCGTTCAGTACTGTACCTTACCTACAGTCGTACCTAGCAAGGGTAGGGATACGTAGCGTTTGGGTTTTCCCATAGTCAAGGTCTCAGTGGAAGGGCCATGTCCAGGTTGCACCCGAGCTACAGGGCTCTGACGCCAATAGGGGCCCATCAGCGACGGTGCCCAATAGGCTGTCCCAATGCCTTCGACCACTGACGCTGCTCGAGGAAAATCTTAGCCTGCCCCAGCATACTCAAGTTTTTTTTCGGCTTGTTGAGCGGTTCCACTGACGTACCATAGTATTCCAGCCCCGCCGATTATTTGTCCTTGCCTGTGCTGTAATCGTATTTCTTGCCGGTCACAGAACCGGTAGCTGCACAGCCACATCTTATGGTTTGTAATCTTGGATTACGCGCCACTTTCGGACTTCCGCCACACTCTATCTGAGTCTATCTCGGTAAGGCACGCATAGCTTTGGATTGGACTGGACTACACCATTTGTCATCACATGATGAGTCTATGCCGTGGGTCACATGAGACTCATCGTCGTATGTTGATTCATCGCGGTTCTATATTCATGTATACCCATGTACTGTATAGTAAACTCAGATGAACTGCTCGTTCTCGATCAGTCTAGTGAGCATGCAGGGAGCTAATAGCAGAAGAGAAACTTCTTCGATCTGCTAGTCGTATGACACGCCTTATGGGGTGACAAAGCACGTGTGCGTTTCTCTCCTTGCTTCTAGTTCTGACTGTTCAGCACCTCGCTCACATGCTTGTCACGGCTGGGAATAACCGCCAAACAAAGGGTAAAATCATGGAATCAGAGAAAGATTTTCGTCTACTCCCTCACCTATCAGGGGAAATTGTACATTACTGTACAATAGGGTTGCAATGGGGGAACCACCCCAGTCGCATTTTACCTACAGCACACCCTACTGTACTCTACCGAGCAAGTCAGGAACTGTCGTGGTAGGACAAACGACAAATCTCAGTCCAAAAGTGACAGTGTTCTCGGCCTGACCGACCCGCTCCAACTAATCGTACATCCGCTGTAGCGGCTTTCCGACTCTGTCGGACCCGACAAGACAGCCAATCAAGTGTGTGGCTCACCCAGTGCTAAGCCACAAGCACTGCGTTTCAATGTCCATTTTAAGTTGGCCAGATCGATCTTGTACCCACAATAAAGAGTCACTGTCTTGAGCTTCTCCGCGCGGGTAGAACTCGGTGGCGGACAACCCGACAAGAGATAGCTGAGACTCTTTACCAGATTAATAAGATTAATAATTGTATCCAAATCATTTCCGGACATGATTCCTCTATACGGACTAAAAGAGGGAGCTTTCATGTACAGTACAATGCGTAGCCCTTAGTTGACAGCCAAGATTGGCTACAGATACATGCATGCATAGGCACATACAGCGTGGGTATAGTGAAGATCTTGTCACTGTGACACTAAGATATCCTGTACAGTAAGAGATAGCCATATCTCTCCCGGCAACACTGTTTCCAAATTCACTCCTGCTAGATAGGACTCCATTTGTAATCACATGATGAGTCTATGCCGTGTCGCACAAGATCTCCAACGACACTGAGACAGTGTATGAACGTCTTGGGGTTTGTAAATGCTTCTTGATAACGTTACTCAGTTCTCCCAGAAACACTCCGAGCATCAATTATTCTCGGTCCAACTGAAAGTATTTGAGTATCGACCAGCAACTGGAGATGATATGGACTTGACTTACCTAAAACCACATTTTGAACAATCGTAAAATATTGTCGTTCCTTCATCAGCACCTCTCAGCTGGAGTGCGCAATATTTCACCCGTTTCGCGTCACACATTTGGCATTCCTCGTCTGTCTTGGGCCAGGTGTCTCTTGGACATGCTATTATTCTTGGCATGTTGATCCAATTTTTGCGCAGTCCCGAAGGAAAATCGTGCGTAACGGAGGCGCTTACAGTGCTCAGCAAAGTGTCTAAGAGAGATGGCAATTCAGTATAACACACAAAGCCGAGCCATAATTCATACGTACTTTTACTCACCCTCCTACAACAGTCGCACTCGACCTCTGCGTTTTGTGTGGTTGGGAGCAAGTTCCCGCAGCTATCGCAGAATCGCATAGACATGATTTCCTGACTGGTGATATTCAGTTTGGCGGACAGCAAGGCAAGACGAGATCGCAAAATGGTTTGGATTTATGATCTCCATGATTTCTAGGGCTTAAACTGTTGCGTTAACTGAACATGAAATTATTGAGGTAGCTGTTGTTAAGCTTTATGTGTGGTGTTGTTGAGAACTTTGATAGAAAGGTTGCTGTGTTGAAAGCCCACATTGTATTACTCGCTAAATATCCTATACATCTTGGTCTCTAGGCACAAATACCTTGCATTATATTAGTTTCAATCGATTACCTTGCTCACACTGACCACTTCTTTGGAGTGCCTCTGTGTGTTGAGCGATGGTCTTGACTTATTGACGCATAGACTGACAAATTCCATATGCCGGGGTGTCTAGCTCACAAATCAACAGCTTGGCTGCTTCTGCATGGGCTACGGCATACATGTTCATCTCAGTGAAAGTTCAGTTGCTCCATGTCAACATTGAACCTTATAGCAATCTCCCCGAGAAGTACACCAGGGTTACACAGATGAGGAAAGCATGCACTTCGAGGCCTCATGACTGACCTGTCAATATAATGACTCTCTAAGTCAAGCACAAAGCTTGCGAGATGACTGGGCTGTATTGTGTTGGATGACTCACTGGCATACTCTACAGCGAGACTTGCGGGCTGTTACTTGGGTGGTTCCCTTGTTAAGGATTAGAGGAGCAACAAAGGTTTTAGTTCAGCTTTAGACTATTCCTACGCCAAAGGCTTGTCAACTTCCTTTGGTGCGCATATCGTATTGCCACCTACCTGACACTCAACTCCTCGTAAGACTGGAGGCCAATAGACCCGCTGCGGCTGCGGCTCAAGCCGGACGATCCGCCACTCTCTTTCCTCCGAGCCTGTGTCCAAGCTGTCTAGAGACGTTTAGTCCAATGTTTAGAACCTCTGCATTGACTGGAAGGGAGCTGCTAGGACATCGAAAGGCACTGCTAATTGATACTACTCTATATCCCCAGTCCTCAATCATCCGACTCTTCGGACCTTAGATTCATCGACCAACTAAATTACAGATTGTTGATTGTTTCTGGTACTCGACATCTCGTGTGAAGCTACGTTACAGTAAGGTAAATTCAATGTATAAGTCGTATGTAAGCAGCTAAGGTTAACTCTTGCGTAGTTGCAAGCCTGGGCGCGGACAGGGCTGTTTAATTCCGCCCGAAAGAGCGAGAGGTTTGCCGAGCATCTACATGTTCCAAAAGGGAGGATGAAAACTTCCATGCATTAGTTCTGACCGTTCCATCCTACTCTATCTGCATCTCTCTCGATGTGGCTTGGGTTTACTGCTGTATTTGCTAGTACATAGATCTCGTCTTTAAAATCCAGCTTTTCCGGTTCGGCTTCGCCGTGTTGTGGGGGGGGTGTGTACTGTACATTGCTAAAGTACAGGCGGTACGAGTGGAAAAAATCCACTGCCGGGTGCAACGGTCGGTTTGCTAAAGCCATTATTTCCGCCCGTCGCTACCGGGTTTCCACGGTTATCCGAACCTATCCCTCTCTTTCTCTTTTCAAATGAATTGGTAATCATTCGCATTCGCATTATTTTACACCATAGCCACTGTCTTTCTAAGCATGGATTTTCTTTTAGGTTCCAATATCAGCATCCCGACTCTGAGTACTGTACTGACAGTTATCGTACCTCGGCGGGCATGTATCGTGCATAAAGATTCACCCCGGATCTTTGGTGTGGCGACGTCTAATTTTAGCTGGTTTCCACGTGGTCCAGGCCCGACGATCGTTTGTTCTCGCCACCTGTAGCCTCCGTTATCCGATACGTTCGGCCGATTGACAATACTACTGTTGTTGACATTGGTGTCGTGTGATTAATGGCTTGTAATTCCGGTCATATCGACAAAGTCCAGAGCCATCCGCGAATTCTTAATCGAATTTGACTCTACCTGCCAAGATCCGTATTCGCAGTTCCCACTGTACTGAAATGGATCGGTCTAGAACAGTAATGCTCAGTTGTCGTTGTTGAAGACACAGCTCTGATGGTCACGAGGCCAGAACTGATCCTAGCAGGCCTGAATCTTGGTTACAATTGATACCACGAACCCTGGATACGTGACTCATCAGCTGGGTGGTGCAGTACTGGTTCCCTAGATTTCGTTACATCCCAAATGTGTTGAATGAAAGGCCTTGCTTGGCGCCGTACTCTAGGGTAAGAACATGTCAAACACGAATGGCATTGGTCGTATACGATATCGAGAGTGGCCCAGAATCATCGTTCTCCTCGTATCCAATTAGTACTTAGTAGTTAGAAAACTGATGCTCAATCATCCGTGGACTGCCGACAAGAATACTTCCAGCTCCTGCGTGCTCGTCCAGTGGCATAATTTTGAACATGACAAACCCCTAAGCAGCGGTGATAGGGAATAGTCTATCCAAGGCAGAAACCAGGGTTGCCTCGATCGCAAACCCGCTTGATTGTACACTTTTTCCAACAAGTATTCCTAGCCAGAAATCCGCCATCAAGGCGTGTTCAAGCTAAATCCTCACGTATATCACCGGTTCGGTGCGTGTATCTGATCAAAACATCACGACCTCAATAGCGCCACTGCTGACGGATGGTCTGTATCATAAACTTGACCAGGACCCACGGCTGTCATCGACTGAACTAGGGCCTAATGTTGCTGGGGGACGAGTGTCACCCACTTCACAAGAACATGTCTCTTACACTAGCAACACCATAGACCGCAAACGGTGCAGCATACCAACAGTCGCGTAGAGATAATGGATGATCGTCCGTCACCGCGTCCCGGCTTGGACGAAGCGCTTACGGGCAACAATGCGTCGCGGATGAACAAGGCGCGTCACATTAGTGGGGGCTCGACACGCCCAACGATACCGACACCACAATGCAATGTCGCGTTGCGTGGTTCGTTTACATTTGTACAGTCACTTTAGATATGAGAGCATGGTGATCAATATCGCCTCGAGGGCATTTTCGATTATCCCCGAATGTAATCCCCCAATTCCCTTATGATACATAACACCCAAAAGCAATACCGGACCCATATGTCATCATGAAACACCCTACAAGGCCCTGCGCAGCAAGCAGTAGGCCGCAAAGATTCGTAACAGGCATTGAAAACAAAACGCGCTTAACCACCGAAACCGTAGAGGGTGCGGCCCTGTCGCTTCAGGGCGTAGACAACGTCGAGAGATGTGACGGTCTTTCGCTTGGCGTGCTCAGTGTAGGTGACGGCGTCACGGATGACACCCTCGAGGAAGGTCTTGAGGACACCGCGGGTCTCCTCGTAGATCATAGCGGAAATACGCTTGACACCACCACGGCGGGCGAGACGTCGGATAGCGGGCTTGGTGATACCCTGGATGTTGTCTCGCAAAATCTTTCGGTGGCGCTTGGCACCGCCCTTGCCGAGACCCTTGCCGCCCTTGCCGCCTGTTGATGGGTTAGTAATCTGTGTATTCTCGTGTGCATGTGCGAAGAGCGCGTCGTGGAACGCGTCAAAGTAGGATGCGCATGCTGAGGTCGAGCTATGCAATGCGGTGTGGGCAGTTGAGGACAAGGCTACTTACGTCCAGTCATGTTGTTTGAGTTAAGGTATGTGAAGGTAGTTTGTGGTGATGAAGATATACACGCTTGGGTGTATACTTGAGTGTGATAGAGAGATAGAGTGGTGGGATGGAAGTGATATGGTATGAGGTGTAGAAGTGAAGGGTGGGAGTGGGAGAGCTTAAGTACGAGTGGGCCAGATTCGTGATCAGTTGAACAGACCCACTCTGTGATCTTGATCCCTGTTGGGCGACGCGATCAGTGACGCGAAAATCAGCGCGAGCGAATTAAAAATTCGGCCTGAGTCGAATTTCGAAAGCGGGGTGTTCTCCAGTGAGAGGCTGGCAAGCCAATAGCGCTTCAGCCACCTGCGTCTGGTAAATGGATCGCAAGTTACTGGGCCACAGTTTACAGGCTGTTCAGGGTAAGCAATGGTCTTTTGTAAGAAGATGTAGAATACCAATGACTGTGTTGCTATCGTGTGAAGAGTAAGTAATTTCACAGTGGCAAGTATCTACTGTCTATGCTACAGTATATGACTGTTTCTTTGTGACTCATATATTTATTTATGTGCTGTTGTGGTACAAACTTGTGAAAGGATACTTTTATTGGTAAACATGGTGAACATAGGATACTAGACAAGAGAATGATGATACTTTTATCCGTATGTAAACTATTATCCCAACACACAAGATTAACATTCTGCATACAATGGGAGCATTTGAACCGGTAAGCAATATCAAGAGACGCATTTAAAATTTAATGTAAAAAATCTACATAAGCATAAGCCTAACTGTATTAAAACAGGCAGACAAACTGTAGCTTCACTATACACGCATGAACAAAGAGGCACAACAAGTGTAATCGAGAACAGACGTCACGCAAAACAGCACTAATACAGTCAAATGAGTAGCAAATGCAGTCTCAGCAGTATGAGAACAATACACTACAGCTACGTACCTTGCATACAGATACTGTAGATACTCCAGATAACCTCATACCGTAAACGTTCCCGTCCCCAGAATGTGGTCCGTTTCCCCGGGAAGTCTTCTTTTTTTCGCCTCAGTGACCAGGTGCCGTGCCTGACTGCAAACGTTACCCATACCTCACCTTGGTTACTCACGAATTTCGCCATTGGCTGCCTGGCAAACACAGATCAGATCAAAAGGCTGGGCCACAAAGCGTGGAGCATTCCAGCTGCGTGGAGGAATTTTAGGCCAATGAAAATTCAGCACGCGTGATACCTTTTTTTTTTCTGCACAATCAATCAATCAAGCGCGCATTTTGCCTGGACCCATTTTTCCATTTTCGGTGGGTGATGAGGAAAAACGTACTCCAATCAGTGCGCACGGTCCACTGCAGTCAGATCAGCCGCCGCCTAGAGCCACAGGTATAAAGGAATCCCCCCGCCTGCTCCCTCTCTCGACTTTTCCTTCTGTATCACACACCCACACTTCAGCCTTCCACCCCACAACAACAACAACCATCTACATCAACAACTTCATCCACATCTTCACATCAATCATCAACAATGGCTCGCACTAAGCAGACCGCCCGCAAGTCCACTGGTGGCAAGGCCCCTCGCAAGCAGCTCGCTTCCAAGGCTGGTAAGTTACTACTCCTCACCGCGACTTGACGCGACACGCGTCTTCATCTTGAATCATTATTTCTAACATCTTCATCAGCCCGCAAGTCCGCCCCCTCAACCGGAGGTGTCAAGAAGCCTCACCGCTACAAGCCCGGTACCGTCGCTCTCCGTGAGATTCGACGATACCAGAAGTCCACTGAGCTCCTCATCCGAAAGCTCCCCTTCCAGCGTCTCGTCCGTGAGATTGCCCAGGACTTCAAGTCCGATCTCCGATTCCAGTCTTCCGCCATCGGTGCTCTTCAGGAGTCCGTCGAGTCTTACCTCGTCTCCCTCTTCGAGGACACCAACCTCTGCGCCATCCACGCCAAGCGTGTCACCATCCAGTCCAAGGATATCCAGCTCGCCCGCCGCCTCCGAGGTGAGCGCAACTAAGCGACACAAATGGGGATTTGATAGGGATCACGAATTTTTGCTTTGACACGAGGGATATCATGGTTAGGGGATAATCAAGGCGTTCACGAGGAACAAATGTTTTATACAGTCGGGCTTGTACATTAAATGGCAAGCTAGTTAGCTGCCTTTCGCAATCGACCATCGGTCTTTTATCATCATATGTGTTGTTCCTCGTGTGACTTGTCATCAATAGAACTAGGTAGCTTAATCGCCATTGCGCACATGTGCACGCACTCGTAAACAGTGATCAATAAACGCGGAGCAAGCGCTACCAACGCGCGTCTCAACTGCATATACTAATACCAAATGAACGTCTCTTGGTCAGCTCGGCGGAATGAAGTGCCTTTAGCAGAAGTCTTGTTGACCGTCACTATGCTTACCACAAGTGCGGAAGATGAATATGCGTCACCGTGTTGGGAAAACAGCGCACCCGCCAACACGATGGATGGAGTTTTTCATAAATTCCGTTCTTCAGTCTGGAGAACACCTGAACTGTCACGACACGAGCATTAAACTTTGATAAAAATACAAAAAAAAAACATTGGTTAACTTTTTTTTCATTTTAGAAACAAACATTATCTAGACAATCAAATTCGTTGCATCTATCCTTTTACAGACCGTATTACGCCAAAGAATCAACATGATATGTAGGAAGCTGCGCCAAAACATCGAAACCACCAGTGCCAACCTTTCCAAGTCGGCCCATCACCAACCGACCACTAGGGGTGGATAGATCATCCCAGTCACCATCCAACACAGCATCCTTGAGGAAGCCCAATGTCGTCTCGAAACTCATCTTGGTGAACGGGCTCACATTGCCCTTGAGACCCATTCGGTTGAATGGCGTGAAACCACCATTCCTTGTCATGTGGTCACCAATCAGGTTCAAGTGACGGTTGTCGACCGCGATACCGTGACCCTTGAAGACACCAGCCAGCTCCCGCACAATGTTCTGGCGAGCTGCCTCAACACCATAAATCTCCAACACGGCAGCGATGTCGTTGGTCTGGATGCGGTTGGGGTTGATGAAATCGCTGTATCGCTGCATAGCCTGCAAGTTGGCACCTGCGGTGTGAATGACCTTCACGGGGTTCCCGTTCCCATCTTTCTCCTCAACGAGAGTACAGTCTCCGACACCCGAGATCTCTTGAATCACAGTCTTCTTCACAGCATCTTGGACAAGGTTAAGCATGAGGACCTTGGGAATGGCCGAATCGAACTCGAGCGTGAAACTGCAGTCGATACCATGCTTCTCATCAAAGGAGAAATCCGTGACTTCGGCATATTGCTCGAGAACACGGTTGGTTCGTACCTTGGCACCCCAGTTGACACCATCTCCGTCCTCCTCATCCTCTTCGTCACCGGCCTGTCGTGGGCTGGCACCAATGCCCTCATCATCATCTGCATCGGCAGCATCTCGTGCCATCTCCTCCTGTACGGCATCGTCCTCATCATCATTGGGGCCATATGACACTGCCTCGGTCCTGTTGGCTCGCTGCTTAGCACTTGTAGCGTCACCATCGCCTTCTTCGTCGTCTTCGTCTTCGTCGAATGCGGCAGCAGTCTCGGCGTTGGGAGCAGCGGTTTCCACGACACCAGCCTTCACACCAACCTCAGGAGTGGCCATTGTAGAGTGGGTTTGTCGCTTCTTAATATCCCGCTTCACAAGGGCTAATAATCGATGAAGTAGCTTCTTCTCCACTGTATCAACAACGTCGGAGATCTTGATGGCATAAGTCTTGGTGTACTCATTCGAGTCAAAGAACTTGATATCAACTGAGTAGATTTTGGCTGAGCCATAAAGCTTGCCTTGACCGACCTTCTCCTCGACACTGATGCTATCGATGATGTACCCGAGAGGCAATTTTGAGATCGACTTGGCAAATATCTCCGCGTCTTCTTGGGACATCTCCTCAATGGGGTAGATGGACATGGCTGGGGTGGAAATTTTGTTGCTAGCAGTCATAAGGATTTCTCGAAGTCGAGGAATACCGAGTGTGACGTTCTTGGCAGAGACACCAGCCAAATGGAAAGTGTTCAATGTCATCTGTGTCGAAGGCTCACCAACAGACTGTCCTGCCACAATACCGATGGCTTCCCCAGGCTCGACGAGAGAGCGCAAGTATTTCATTGCGAAGAGCATCTCCGCGTTCTTCTTGTTCAAGCTCACACGTGAGAGTGCATGTTTGTTCTTGTCGGATTTGTCACGGATAAGGCCGTCTTCGTTGTCCTTGAGATACTTGGTCATCTTTCTGAAGAACTCCTCAGAAGTAGCAAATGCGGTAGTGGCGGGGTTGAAGTGACTCGAGACCGGGTCTTGGGCCTTGGGATCATGGAGGTCGGTGTGCTTGAGAGCCTTCTTCATGTACTTGGTGATAGCGTCGCGATGCATTCCCAAGCGTTCTCCGACACTGGGATCGTATCGGAGCTGTGCAGCCTCCGAAGTGACGTTCTTCAAGATGAAGCTGAATTTGTCCAAGTACATCTGTTTAGAAATATCAAGGCCATCCTCGCCATACAGAAACTGGATCATGGAACCATCTGCATCTCGCACGGTGGTATCGTACGCAACAGTCAGACCCTCCATACCCTTGATGATACATCGTTGCAGATAACCGGAGCGAGAGGTCTTGACGGCGGTATCAATCAGACCTTCTCGACCACCCATGTGATGGAAATAGTACTCCTGGGGGCGGATGCCTGTAAGGAAACGCTGCACGACGTAACCACCAGCTCGAGCATGAGTCTCGAATGGGTTGAAACATGGCAGTGTCTTGC
Source organism: Fusarium cf. aywerte (assembly GCA_011034095.1). Classification (NCBI taxonomy): domain Eukaryota; kingdom Fungi; phylum Ascomycota; class Sordariomycetes; order Hypocreales; family Nectriaceae; genus Fusarium; species Fusarium cf. aywerte. Next base: position 829,190 of record WETZ01000012.1, read on the forward strand.
CACTGACCATGACCGGAACACGGCGACCTTCCAGAACCTGCTGACCAAGGTTGGTGGAAATTAGGTTGGCGTTGACTTTAGATCCTTTCGCACCAGATGTTGTCATTGCTTGCATTTGATTGTGGGGGAATGGCTTCTCTAGGCCGTGAGGCATAGTGTCTTGTTCAATTTTCTCCGTGATTTTACTCAGGCGATCCTTCATCAGCATATCGAGACCTTCCTGTTTGTTGTCGTCACGGAGAACCTCTTCGAGACGCTCCAGAAGCAAAGGATCTCTGGGACTGGAATTCTGCTCAAGTGAAACGTAGGAAGACGCAACATCCAGTCCGACCGAGTCAACATGGGCAAGTGCTTTTCGTCGGGCTTGCTCGCCTTCAGGTGTGAGCCTTAAGTCCTCCATACCACATGAGAAAGCCCTCATGTTAAGGTATCTTGTGAGTAATCTACCGAGACTGCTTAATAGCTTACCCGCGACAGCAGGGCCATAAATTTCATGAACGGCATGGATGATACCGCCAGAACTGGGACCGATTTGTGACTTGTCCAGAATTCCAGTAATGAACTCGCCATCTTGGAATAGGACATTGCCTTCTTCAGAGTTTTTACCCCACTGACTGGCTTTGAGTTGGGTCTTAGCCTCCATGCATAGCCCGCCACAGTTGAGAGGCTGCATGTTCTTCAGAATGGTAGTGATGACCTGCTTTCCAGTCCATCGGGCGACAGGTCGAATCACTGCTGGGGCAACGAGCTCGATCCTCTCGCCGACAATGTGACCACTTTCGGGACGCAATGCATTGTATACCAATTGTTGGTAGTCGCCCTTGGTTAAAAATGTATCGCGATTACAGAGAGCAACGGAAACTGAAATATGATCCTGAATGAGACCTCGAAGAGGCTTTCCAGCTGTAGCAGAGATGTATTGATGGTCGGTGTCGGCAATCTGGAGAGCCTCTGCTCGGGCAACTTCGTTCTGGGGGAAATGCATGTTCATTTCATCTCCGTCGAAATCGGCGTTGTAGGTGTTGCAGTTGGCGTAGTGCATTCGAATCGTCTTTTCACCAGGCAGGACTCGAACTCTGTGACCCATGATAGACGGCTTGTGAAGGGTTGGTTGACGGTTCATCAAGACAACATCACCATTGGTAAGGTGTCGATAGACCTTCTTGTTCCTGGTTCGAGCAGCGTTACTGCTTGTGGGAGCGAGAAGCTGATTAGCCAGAGACACACGGTCATCAACCGACTTGTTGCGAAGGTTGACAATTTGGCCATTTTCATTCTCGATTGCGAAAGCACCAGGCCACTTGTCGACACCGTTAATAACTGCTTGCTGCATGTCTCGGAAGTTGTGGCTTGTGACAGGCTCAGGATATGTCAATTTCTTCGCAAAGACGGGTGGCACACCAATCTCGTTGGTTTCGATATTGGGATCGGGGGAGATAACACTTCGGGCGGCGTAGTTGACACGCTTACCCATCATGTTCTTTCGGAAGAGACCTTCCTTCTTCTCGAGCTTCTGCTTTATGCCATCCTCATTACGCTTCCCCGCGGCACCTTGAACAGGGTTCTTGTCCTTATCGATGAGTGAGTTAATAGCCTCCTGTAATTCCGTCCATGCTTGATGCAGCTGATTGATGTCGGCTTCGTCTTCCTTCAGCTGTTTATGTAGTCGGGCGATCGTTCCACAGCCTCGAAGGATATTTTTGTAAAGAGAGTTTTGCTGGGCTTCGGAAATCTCAGACTCGCCCGTTCGTGCTTCGGGACGGTAACGGTTGGGAGGAACTAGGATGTCCGTCAAGAAGAACAAGTCGGGAGTCGTCTTCGTTGAGCTTCTGGTTGGGGGTTTTGCGTTATACAGAAGGGAGACCAATTCTTGCTCCTTGGTGAAAAGTTCGCTCAGGCGGGCTTTGACCTCCATGGCGCTAATGTATCGCTGTGATGAAGAAGAGGTAGGGATCTCATCGGCATCCATCATCTCTGTATCCTGGTCGGCATCGTCTCCGGCAAGTTGTGACTTTTCAAGAGTTGGAGAAACAACATCTGCTACACCCTCATCGGATGAGTACCCGTCGGGCTTTTGTTTTGTGATTTGTTGAACTCTGGACATAGCATCGGCTTGCTTGAAGTTCTTTTGGGCCATCTTGGCCTTTTCCTTGTCGGATAACGATCTCTCGAAGACCTTGACAAATCGATCTTTGCGGTAAGAGGGCGAAATGCCACCACAGTTGGAGCAAAGTCTTCGCTTAGTGATTTCGGAGAGGAACTCCTTGATGATCTCACGGCGCATCTCGATCGAGCCTTCGTGCTTTCCTCTCTTCGTTTCGCCACGCTTGACTTTGATACCGCGAAGACATTTATCAACATATTTGTCTCTTGCGCGAGTCACATTGTCGATGGAACTACTGGCGCCTTCCTCCTCTGCCTCGCTTTCCAATTCAGAAAAGTTTCCGAGTTCGATAGCTAGTTCGTTTTCACCGATGACGCCCACCATGTGAGCTTCTTGAATCAAGCCATGCTGAAGAAGCTTCAACTTGCACACGTATTTGTGGAGTTCCTTCTGAGGAAGTCGGAAGCCTTTGCAGTAAACGCAAGTGGCTTTTAGGAGTCGATAAGCTTGGTCCATAAAGACGGGGTGGTATACTGGGACAGGGAGCTGGATGTGGCCAGGATGACCAGGGCAAGTAGCCTGGTTCAGGTTACATGTCGTACACCTACAGTTCTGTTAGCATCAATCTTCGTTAACACTCGGCTGACAGCCGCAGAAACTTACGGCGCATCACCCCAGGAGCCAAGTGCAGGATCGTAGAGACCACCAGGTACGGGGTTGAGAAGATTGTCGAAGGTACTGTCGTTTTCAATTCTCTTTACAGAGATTGCTCGAATCTCTTTTGGCGACAAGAAGGTAAACTCGACACTCTCGACCCCGGACGAGATCGGCTGCGCGATATTCATGGCGGCGTTGTTGTCGCCCTCTCGAGCGAAAAAATTGGCGGTTGAGCGACGTTTTTGGGTTAATTGATGAAGTCCATTCCTCGGCGCAGTATGCGAAGTGAAAGCAAATCCAGGCAGTGGGGAGCTTCGCGAAAGAACAATTTTTTGGCGGTGCGGAACGGCAGAAAATTAGACCGGCCCATTGCGCAGCTACTGCGCGCGACTCGCCTGCGCGCGGGTCCAGTTGTCCATGCGTAAGGTTACCATCAATACATTTGCATCATCTTCTGAGAACCCGTTCTACGCGCATTATCGAAGCAGCGTACTGTTACTTGCGAGTACGACTTACGACAACTGAGCACCATAAAAATCATTGATACGAACCCAAGGACGAATCTGGGTAGTCTTTTTGAGGACACTGAACAGCTGGAGATCTGTACGATCATCCGACCAAACTGCAAATGGATCGCAAGAGCCAGTCCCCTGGCCTCGCTCCTCGCCATGATGCTTCCTCAAGAGTGCAGAAACCCGAGTCTGCTGCAGACAGGATGGCTGCGCTAAAAGCCCGTGTTGCTGCAGCTATTGGAACTAGCAAAGCAAAGGGCGGCTTGAACGTTGGACTTCATCCTGCCTTGGAAGACTTGGGATCATATAAGCCGTCAAACAAATCGAAAGAGCCGACACCAGCACCATCAGGCTCACGGTCAGATAAGCCTCGATCGCCTTCTATAAACAGGGAAAACGGAGAGAACCCGTACTTCGATCCAAGTTCCTCAGCACAACCAGGTGGAGGAAAACCGCGCCAGTCCCGATCGCTCGTCTTCAACCAGAAAGGCAAATACATCGCCCAAGCCAATGCTTTACGTCGACAGGCCGCCCTTGAGGCGATGAAGAAACGAATTGCAGAGCAAACCCGGAAGGCTGGCATTGACGACGATCTGGACGTGGAAAGAAACTTTGTAGTGGAGGCACCCCCAGAAATTGAGTGGTGGGACGAAGGACTTGTCGAAGGCGGGAGTTATGATGTGTTGGGCGATCCCTCCAAGCTCAAACTCACGACACCAGACAGCATCATCACCGAATACATACAGCACCCTGTTGCTCTTGAGCCACCTCAAGATGGACATGTCCCAGCTGCGAAACCCATGTTCTTGGTAAAGAAGGAACAAAAGAAGTTACGACGACAACGTCGAATGGCTGAGTTAAAGGAGATGCAAGCCAAAATTCGTTTGGGACTGGTGCCCGCGCCTCCTCCTAAGGTCAAGAAGGGCAACCTAATGCGAGTCCTCGGTGACGGTACGTCTACCATTCATTACTATTCGTTTATACACATTCTAATTTTTCTATAGTTGCTGTCAAGGATCCTACCGCCGTCGAAGCACGTGTGAATCGCGAAATCGCAGAACGTCACCAAAAGCACGTCGAAGCAAATGAGGAAAGAAAGCTCACCAAGGACCAAAAACATGAAAAACTGGCAACGAACCAACAAAAAGACGCCGAAAAGGGAATTCACATGCTCGTTTTCAAAATCGGAAGCCTTGCGAACGGACAACATCGATACAAGATCGGCGTCAACGCTGAGCAATTGGCACTCACCGGAACATGCATCATGCACCCTAAATTCAACCTGGTTATCGTTGAGGGAGGCGAATGGGCCATCAAGAAGTTCAAAAAGCTTATGCTTAACCGAATCGACTGGACCGAGAATTCGCCGTCAAGAGACCGAGATGGAAAGCAAGGCGCTACACGCGACTGGCTTCTCGCCGAAAAGGACAACGGAGAGCTTAAGGACATGTCATTGAATGAATGTAAACTCGTCTTCGAAGGTGAAGAGAAGGCTCGAGCATTCAGAAAGTGGGGCAGTAAGGTCTGCGAGACAGACTCGGAAGCGAGAGATGCTCTAGCTCGAACTAAGATGGACAACTTCTGGCAACTCGCTAAAGGCTTCGCTTAAAGCAAATCATACTGTATAATCAAGATGGGGGGGAGGGGGAATGGCGAACCCATGTGGCTGCGCTTAACACACTGGGCAGCAAACATCTGATACCCATCGAGCCGAGGACCGTTGCAGAACAAGCCTTGGCGTCGTTGTTTTCGCTGGTGCTCTAACTATCGACGATAAGTATCATGATAATTTCTTCTATGCTGGGCGCTTCTTGGCGGAATCGGAAGCTCCTGCCGGTTTAAGGAACCGACTAACCTGTCCACCTGGAATTGAGGCAAGGCCACAACCGTGGGACGATATTATTCAGAGAAACGGCACTCCGACCAGGCCTCACTTAGTCTAATAGAAAGAGGCAGTACAAAGCCTAGACTGATAGACAGATCAATAATTACATCACAGACAATAATCTTGCGTATTATTATTCCATGTCAGTTCCCGCGAGACCTAATATTTTCAAGCCAAGCTAAGCCTCAAGGTTCAAGATATTGGGCTCTGTCTGTATGCGTGTGTCCACCAACACGATTAACAACTTAGTTAGTAGGCACACAGACGGTGGTGCCTAATAATAGAATCAGGGACTAGATGTGCACGATAAATTCAGTCTCTGGGAACTTTGCACGGGGGCATTATCGAGTGCGGCCGCCTCAACAGGGACTATATATATTCTCGTTCTGGAGCTTCGTATGTACCGGTCTTGTCCAAACATCACCACTAGCTGCCTACAAGGATGTGGTAAAGTTTAACTAACAGTACTGCAGTAACAAACCGAAACGGAAGGCAAAAACCGGGCAATGTTCCGTTCCGAGTGACATGGCTCTACGTATTTTGTGTGACCTTCCATTACCAGGCCGGATGAGACTAGCCGCGAGATCTCCAAGATCCTAAAGATCACCATGGTTCATATGCATGGTCTGGAAGGCGCCAACTGGAAGGGATCTCCGCGGACCCCTGATCGAGAAGAAGTGGAAAAAGGCACACATCGGGGACTGACGCGAACAGGCCCATGGCAGGGCTGGGTAAGTCGGGTTGTCAAAGAAATTCTCATCCTGGATGTGTCAAGGGTGAGCCAAGCTCGGAAGGCCAAGTATTATGTTTCTGTTTGCACGTTGAACTTGAAAAGGTCATGGCAAGGCCAGACGACTCTCTAAATTTGAATGATGTAGTTGTTTTCAACAGAAGTGAGTATGAAAACCTACAAGGCTATATGTTATTGCTCCAATACCAGCACAGTACAGCCAGGATTTTCATCACATCAAAGATGCAGTCGATAAACGGTACGCTTTGGTAGCCGACCAACATGGTGTGCATTGCAATCCTGGCAGCATCCCAGGATCCAGAGTTGATGGTCTCCCTAAAGTGCAGCATTAACAAGAATGGAAGTCCACCACTTTCACTACGGCCCATGGCATTCCTAATGCAGAATTATCTGCAGGTGATAGAGCCAGGGAATCGAGAAATCAGACAAGTTTTGGCACACTTTTTCTGGCCGACCCTGGTTCTTGGACCAAGCCTCGACCTCAGAGCCAGTAAGCTCGTCAATCAGCCAATCGGTGATTGCAGTTTTGGGATTTTCTTGAGCCATGATCTCCAAGTAGGACTGGGGTTGCACGAAAGACGACGTCGAAGCATTTTTGACGGCCAAGATCTCAGCTGATGAGGTGACTTTGCATCTCTACCTGCTATGCTGCAAACTCTCTGCGAGGCGAAAGCAGCGGTTGACCTTGACAGGAAACGAAGTGATGGTCCAACATCGCTTTAGCATGGGACGTTACGCTTCTCAATGTTGCAGAGTTTTTGAACCGGTCCCTATTACAAGGTTGCACCTGGGCGTGGATGCTAGGCACTATTCTGTAAGGAGGGAGGTAGGTTACATGGACTCATGTCTGCTCAGCCAGGTAAGCTACTAGAGGTAGGTACCTTTGTATCTATCCGAGGCACACGTCGTTAAAGCTCTAAACAATAAACCAATGCGCACGCCTGACAGGGCTGGATTTAAGCTTATGTATCTCCTGGACAATTATCAAGAAAGAGCTATTTCAGCATACACCTACTATAAGTTCTTTCACTTACCTACACAGATGATGTATATAGAATTCGGTGTGATAAACCCAAGCTAAACTGCCTGTACAGTACTCTATAAAATCTGACAATATCAAGGATCATTCAGCTTAATTGCAAACTGATCGTCGACTTAGAGCTAATAAGCAGGCACGTATAACATAACCAACACCAAAGAACCACGAACAAAGTTCATTATGTACTGGAAACAACTTTTCGGTCTCTTTCTCTTGCGCCTAGGTTAAGTTAGGTTAGTTTAGCCTGGGGCTTGCAGGACCTGATGGGATGGATGGCGTCTCGGCGGCAAAAGGAAAAAAGAAAAATCTGATGCGCCTGTCGAGCCTGTCCTGGCGTCTGTCAATTCCATTAGGTTATCCAGGCTAAGACCAGGGGCCCTAGAACTCTCGGTCATCCGTCTTGGCTTCGCCCACTTGGGCAAACTCATCGCGACTTTACCTTATATAGTAGTAGAGTACCGTACCGTTCCGTACAGGACTACAAGGTCACTAGGATAACGGAGGACGAAGTTGGAGATGAATGACTTGGTAGAGACAGAAAACGCTGGACCAAATATTTGGGAATAAGAGACTGTAGCATCCATTGTGATGTTGTGCTAAGCTGAATGATTTACTTGGCTTATGATGGGTATTATTATTCTTGCACACTAGATAGGTACTAAGGTAGCATTGACAGCAGCATCGCGCCCGTATAATAACTACCAAGGCCGTCATCATTTAGCGCAGTGGTGTTTCCGTATATACGGGCTGGCTGTCTCTCCTGCTGCATACTACCTAGGCACATAATGTCCTTTTGTCTGTGGTGCTGAAATGGATTGTGATGTATTGTGCTGTTATGAGAATATGAATACGATGGCTTTGATCAAGGCAGATATTCGTGATCGAGCAATCCTCTACGGCAAGTATATGACCTCCATACCTCATCCACTGTAGCTAAGCTGTCTGTCAACTATCCGAGATGGAGTGAAAGTAATGTAAGAACGGAGCGTTAGAAGGACCAGGCCGCCGTCTTAGAGGTTTTACTTGAAGACGACAGAGTAGAGTAGGGCAGAATAGATTGCGACTCCTTTCGAGTCGATTCGGTTCGGCTGCTTCTAATTGTTGAGGCTATTTGCAACCGACTAATTATTTCTTGTACGTTATGGTGTGCATCCAATATGGAAATTTTCAAATGTCACTGGAAATGCGCATTCATCCATCCATCCATCCATGTCAATCAACACAGCACAGGCTGAAGATGGGCTCGAGCTGGCTACTTACTGGCCGTAGTGCAGGTAGGTGTTTTGCGGGGCACTAGCCGGCCGTTGAGAGTTAAGAGGGTTGGAGCCAGGAACATGCCGAGATATCTGCTTCCACTTTGGGTAAGGCGGCAAACACTGTAGACAGCCGCACCATTTGGCTCAGAGAATGGCTGTGAGTGACAGTTCGATTTCGAATTCAACACTGTATTTCGGTTACATCGCTCCAACACAAGGACTCCACAAAGTTCCTGACCGTGTCCACTCAATTATTATTCCGTTTGGACGACATGACACGACACGAGGATAAATTGGAGATTGACCAAGACAAGACAAGATGAGCGAGCGAACGAACAAACGGACGAATGCAAGTGCAGCCAAGTGCATTCGTTCGTTCGTTCGTTCGTTCGTTCACTCACATCCATCCATGATCCATGCCATGACCCCTGCCTCATCCATGGTCCATCTCCAGGCCGGAGACTCGGCCCTGTCCCAAACGAAGAGTACTTGACCGGTATGACAAGGGTTTTTTTCCCTATTATCCATCATCTTCTGGGGTTTCTTCGGCCTCGAACCGTCACCTTCCTCGTACATTGCCGTATCGGCTGTTCGGATCTAATCCGGCTCCTGTCTTGGCTACCATTCCCCTGGCTTGCTCTGAGCCGGACTCGCACGAGTCGCACCACCTGATCCGTCTTTTCACTACCTACACAGGATGGGAAAAAAGCCGCTCAATTTACCTTGATGGAAGGACCTCTGCTCTGTTCCCCTCTACCTTAATGAGTTTTGAGTCTCTGTCATGGAGCACCCATGGAGTAAACCCTGGTCGACAAACTGTCAGCTATCCTCAATGAACCAAAGATGCATACAAAAGACACCAGCAGAGCAAAGCAGGGCGGCCGAAACAGCTACATATAGCGACAATGACGTTGTAACGGTGCAGCGATCGCTTTTCTTGTTCTTATTCGGCGGGATATATCATGGTGCTGTAACCTAGAACAAATGGGCAGGCATAGAGAGGAGTTGAGGCCAATCGCAGCTTTACTCACTCACTCGCTCACTTACAAACCACCACCCAAGCACAGAATACCTTACAGTCCAGTCAGTACGTAGAGAGCAGGTGAACGTAAACTGCATGGGCCAGCCTGCCAAATCGGGGCTGTGCGCATGCTTCAGTACAACATGTCTTCCGAGGTTGTTGGTTCTTGATTCACAGAGGTGGAGAATATTCAAATATCCTCCAGCAGCTAGGTACGCGATGGGACGATGGGTTTCCAAACTGGGACATGTCCTCTTGCTTTGCGCCTTGTTCGTCGTTGTCGTTGCACCAAAGCCAGACCATCCCATCTGGTTTCGTCCAACAACGCCCAGCTACATACATACATACTGTCCCGTCCCGTCCCGTGCTGAGATGTAATGTAATGTAATGTATGTATGGCTGTTCTAGGGAGCTAAACCCTGGTCTCAGCGGAATGCGGCCCTTTATACCTTAGCTCGCGTTGGTCGACTGTAGGCTCTAATTTGGGCGAGCATTGAGCATTGACCTCGGGTAGGTTCACGCTGGTTGATCCTACCAACACCGTTATCTGTCTGCCTCTTGCTATCCGCGAGATCTATCAAGGGCCGAGATGGCCCAGCCGTCTGGTTGGCGAACGACATCCTGGCCTATACCTCATTTCGCTCTCTTCCCGGCCCCGTCACCCGCTGCTCGACACCTTCCCAGTGGCTCTTTACCTACCTTACCGTCTCCCCACCCTGGAACCCATGCCATGCAGGCGGAGTCTGATCCTTCAACAATCCTCGTCAGGTCAGTCAGGTCTGGTCAGGTCTGGTCTTGTCTGTACTGGTCTGGCCTGGGTCTAGGTAATTCATCAACTGTGGCTTCGTCGAAGGGCATCTAAGTAATGGTTGTTCCCTGTACATCGCCCAGGGCAGGACGGGACTTGCTATGTTTGATACTCGCCTTTGTTGCCACCATCTGTCTGGTTGTCTCTATTACTCTTGACCTTGACTTCGTCCCGTCCGTGTTGGTTGAGCCCTCGTTTGTATTTATCCAACTCGTACCCCGTCATGGGGCTTGCCAACTTGGTCAATGAATCTTTGCTCACTGCAGTATCTAATCTAACCTACCTATCTACCTACCTACCGGAAGTGCATGGCTCATGAGACCCTAGCCTCTAGCTCCCCACGCATTCTAACCAGACCCTCACATCCTTTCTTTAACGACCTCAAATATGTACCTTACACCTCCCTCAACCTCGAACTCTCCAGTATCGCAGTATTCGCAGTTCTTCGAAACGAGTTCATCCAGTCCTGATCCTTCTTGTCCCCCGAATCGCTTGTCATCTTGCTACGATTCTCCGTTGCAACAAGCCGTTTCCACTGGCGTTTCCCGATCAGACTTGGAATCAGATTCGTACTCTCATCACGCTCGCTGGTACACAGTACCTCAGACCGAGCTTCTATCACCGCCTCCCATGGACCACAGCAGCACTGCTTGGGTAACCACGGATGGATTAGTCGCGGGGACGAGTACAGCGTCGTCGAGTTCCGTGGAGCCTGACGCCTTACATGCTGACTTTAATGCATTTGCGGGATACGACTCATGCTTGCCTGCTCCGTACCAATCCCATGATGCTTATATGCCAGCGGGTCGCAACCCATCAGTTCACGAACCATCGCTACCTTCTAGTAGCCAATCTGCGCGAGCGCCAACACTAGGAGCGAGGCCGTCTTATGGATATCTGCAAGATCCAGCCAGCTCAAGGTATAGAGTAGAAGGCTCTGTCAGCACTTACGGCCAGGGATATGAATCGCAGCCTTATTCAGCTGCTGGCCCGTCAGCTACTTCATACCAAACCGATGGAGCTGCCTTTACTTCGAATCTGCCCCCAAGTCTGGGCCCAGGTAGTTCAGCAGCGTGGCCCAAGCAGGAATATGAAGTGACGCAATTCTATCCTACCCCGCAAACCCAACTCCCAGACCTTGGCCAGGAGAGGAGATTGTTGAAAACGGCCAAGGTCAAGAGACCTACCAGGAAACATACGTCGAAGGAGGAGGCCAACTTTCAGTGTGAAGTAAAGGGATGCGGCAAGTTCTTCAGTCGCAGCTACAACTACAAATCCCATCTGGAAACCCACGACGAGAAGCGCGAGTATCCTTTCCCGTGTACTGTGGATGGGTGTACCAAGAAATTTGTACGGAAAACCGACCTCCAACGCCATCATCAGAGTGTGCATATGAAGGAGCGCAATCACAAATGCGACTACTGTGGGCGTCTCTTTGCCCGCAAGGACACTTTGCGGAGGTATGCACATTGACTCTGCCCCAAGCTTGCAAGCCGTGATGCTGACTGACTACTTAGGCACATGGAAGACGGCTGCTCAAAGCGATTTGATATCGGAACACTGAATTTACAAGGGCCAGCGTTCGGAGGGTTGGGTATCGTCAGCCCAAATAGACCATCCAGCTTGGATCCTCGCCGTCCTGGATAGATTTTCCCCCAGCAATCCACTTATATAGTGCTTGATTGCACCTCGACTATATGTCTATTCGCATAATGTATCAAAGACAGGACGCTCCAGGGCGCCGTGACGGTATTTTGGGTCTGCTTTGAAATAGCGACCGGCTCCTTGCGATTACGAGGTGGTGCCCAAATCCTGATTCGAAAGTACTCGAGGTAAGTAGAATCACTTCAGCTATTAGTATCACTAACTAACCGAGCTGCTTCAGAAGCGTCCCTACCTCAACGAGGAAAATGACAAGACAGAGGCTTTACACATTAAACAAAGATCCTGTTGGTGATGGACTACGACCCACCTGTGGAGTTTGGCTCTCTCAGCACCTAGGATCCTGCACGCAGCCATTAGCAATTTACTCTACACAGGATACTAGAGAGTTTCAGGCTTCGAATTATTATTACGAGAGAGACGAGAAAACTCTTTGGTCGATATTTCACATGCGAACGAATTACGCCGTGTATTTTGCCGATAATCAAAGGCCTCACCATATCAGGATTTCGAAACGAGCCACCTCGGCATATGCAAACCTTGAAATTGATCACTTGATTGGGAAGCTCGTTGCCAGAGGTACTTTTTGTTCAGAGTCCCACCCAACAAGAAAAAAGCTTGTAGGGGTTTGCTGTCTGGGTGCAGCCTATAGCTTTCTTTGTAACGAGACTGGTTGCGGTTGTACTCTGCATTAGGAGGTAAGGTAGTTAGGGAGCGTTGGATTCCTTGCTTTTAAGCGGCGTTCTGCGGTTTGTGATCATCGTGGTTGTGACACAGGATTATTCATAACCAGAAGAGCTATCGCCAAACATTATAGGGGATAGTTAGTCCACTATGAATTAAACACCTGTTTGTTTACTTTGGCCGAATTGGGTCAAATACCTAGGGACTCAAAGCTATAAGGTACCTACTATGTACCTGTCTGTCGGATTTTTCGCTTGCTGAACCGTGTTTTGGTTAGTTATTCTGATTGGTTTACGAGGAACGCCTTGCTGCCTTGGTGCCGACATAAAAAAACGGTAAGGAAGCAGTTCTGGAAATTAGGTATGCTATCAGGGACTAAATACTATTGAAAACGTTACGCACAACAAGGCATAGTTACCCAGATATTGATTGATCAATAACTCATCAAGTAATCGAGTGAAATGCCAACAGCCTCTCCCTGGCCTAAATAGTGGTTACCAGCTATTAGGTTCCATTGTTATCGACAGTGATACTGTAACCCACTGGTCTACGTGGCAGGGGCGCGACTAATGCATGTGATATGGATCGTCTCGCGTTGCGACAGGATCTTCTAGAAAACCGTTCAGATGTAAGTCCTCCTAGATCCTTCCAAAGTACCCAGCAGTGCCAGCTCGAACTGAATACTCTGGAATAGTACGCTTTTATCAAGATAAGGTACTTGAGTACTGACAGCCAAGGCCCACATTTTAAAGGCAGATGCTCTGTCCAACAAATCCCCACGTCATCGCGCCCTGCGATCGCAGCCCATAATTACCCAGGTACATCCCATCAATCCATATCAGGGTAAAGCCTCCAAACCGGGGCTCAAGCTTCTGCCTGTCGTCTTGTCGCCAATACGGTACTCACTAGGTATCTAACTGCCTACCGACCTACCTAGATAACCGTGCCAGGAACCTGCTGCAATTCCCATGGTCCTCTGAGCGACTTGCCCTTGCTCTATGGCACGTCCAACTCTTACGCCGTATCCACCCGCCTCGAGAGGCTTGTTCGTTCAAGTCGCACGATATCGATTTCTACGGAGCCGCGTGTGGAGATAACAACCATCGTCATGACGGACGATCACCACACTTACGGTGCCAAGTGCCGCTTGGCACCTGTTGCTCGAATTGAGCGCGAAGATGGTGTCCCTCCAGTCCAGGCTCAGTTCTTTTACTCGTCCGTCATCCCTATCGATGATCCTCTATCGACATCCTCAACTGTCGGTGCCGATACCAAGACGAACAAGGGCCAAGTCCGTCCCTTTGCACGAGGTGATAACAATGCGTTGGAGAAGGCCTGGTTGGGCCTTATGTCTGAGTCTGCCCGCCGCGCCCATCAGAATGCACTGGAGAGTCAAGGTCGTGCTACCGAATTTGACTCAGATAGATTGACCTCGATTATACAAGCCGTCACCACAAAACATTGGGAGAGGCATCGTAAAGGCTATCAGCCACAAGATCTAGCAGCACCCACTGGTGATATTTTGCCTACAACACCTGTACCCGCTTGTTGCTCCGCGCTGGTTATTGATGTCTCTGAGGAATTAGAACAATCCTTCTGTGCACTCGTCAGGAGACGTAACGCAGCTTTGACGGTTGACGAAGTTGTGCAGCAAGTCGTTCTTGCTCTTGAAAGATTGAAAAAGCAAGCCAACGACGACATAGAGACTCAGCCATTATCGGGAAGCCCACCTACCAGCCGCCCAGGAACGGCTTCTACCACTAATACCAATCACCCGATAGCTCGTATGCCCAAGTCGACAACGGATTCGAACAGTTCTAAACGTCGATCGACTATAAGCGAAACGAGAAACAGGACGAACAGTCTCTCAAAGTCTCAACCCACTGCGCAAACCCCTCGATCACAAACACCTTTTGGTAGCCTGGGGCTTGCGCGGCCGCCGCATCTTGATGATGGAATATCTGGCAGACCTTTCGTGCGCGTAGGGAGCCCTGAGACACAATCGGAACCCGGGTCCCTCCCTTTACCCAGCATCGGCGGCCCGGTTCGCGATGCCGCTCGGATAGAAGACCAACCTCAGGCAACTGCTAGTCACCAGCCTGTTGCACATACCACAGACCGAAAAGAAACGAAGCCAGTTGAGGTGGCTCGGTCTGATGTCGCTGAGGTTGCAGTGGGAATATCAAGATTACACATGGTTTCCCTTCCAAAGCTTCAGATGAAACCAATATATTGGTCCCCTATCAATGACGTCGCAGTTGTATCTCGAGCAACATGGTTCTATAGGTACTTCTAGCACTCGTGACCCGGAGAAACGATCACTAACATAAGCATAGAGATACAATGCTCCCAATACCACCAACTGTGGCGAATCAACTCGAGACCGGTTATCATGATCTCCGGCCCTGGACCGAAACTTGGAGTGATGAACTACGATGTGCTATTGACGTCGGACCACTGGGCGAGGAGAAGGTCTCGTATAGACTTTGGCCCAAGGATTCAGAGGTCGGCTCCGGCGACGATTTCCCAGAGCCAGCCATACCGACTGATCCGTTTTGCGCAGCTCGTTGCTTCCGCGGAGAAGCAGCCGCCGAAGGGATCATTGAGACGATACCGGCTACTAAAGCCACTTTAGAAGAGCAACATCATCAGACACGGTCATATTCCAACTACGACGTATTATATAAGAACGCCAGAGAAGCGTTCCTGCTGAAGCCGAGCCTGAAGCCATCGGCATACTACGGTCGAAGGCCAGTAATGAAAGTTATGAAGGGTGTCACAGTTGGGATTCCTGTGGTCCGCGGGTTTGATCGGGCGGCATGGGAACGCCTTCATCACAAAAAGCAGACACCTAACAAGGCAGGAGCATCTGCTGCTGACGAGTCACACGAAAGCACCGGGCAAGATGTGTGTACAGCTTGCAAAGCAGATAAAGAAAAACGACAGGTTACAGACCTGGTCTTGGTCGCTCACGGTATCGGTCAAAAGTTTGCCGAGAGAGTGGAGAGCTTTCACTTTACGCACGCCATCAATGGCTTCCGACGAGCTGTCAACATGGAGCTTCAAAGCCCTTTGGTGAAGCAAGTCCTACGCGAAGATCAAAATGGGCTAATGATACTTCCTCTGAATTGGAGAATGGGCCTTTCATTCGAAGACGGAGGTCCCATGAGAGAAGAAGACAAAGATGAATATACACCAGAAGGCTTTGGGCTGAAGGACATCGAGCCAGATACAATTCCCGCTGTTCGCAGCATGATATCAGATATCATGTTCGATATTCCGTTTTACATGTCTCATCATAAAGGCAAGATGATCAAGGCGCTTGTATCAGAAGCAAATCGTGTCTATCGACTGTGGTGTCGTAACAATCCGGGCTTTGCTGAACACGGGCGGGTTCACATGATTGGGCATTCGCTTGGTAGCGCTATGGCTCTTGAGGTTCTCTCAAACCAGCCGACTGAAGTTCCTAAACTGGACTTGACACGGAAAGAACCAGAAACAAAATTCTTTGAGTTCGATACGACGAATCTTTTCCTGGCAGGCAGTCCCGCTGGATTCTTCCTACTACTTGAGCGTGGAGTGCTTATGCCTCGCCATGGTCGTATGAAGCCTGGAGCTGACTCGAGCGACATCGTATCGAAAGATGTAGTGGCAGAGGCTGGCACTTTTGGTTGTTTGGCTGTCGATAACATCTACAATATTCTTGCTAAAGAAGACCCCATCGCATACCTCCTCAATGGCGCCGTTGATCCCATCTACGCGGCCAGTCTAAAAAGGGCGTATGTTCCAACGATTTCTGGTTCTCTCTGGAAATCTGTCGGTGCCGCAATGCGTGGAGTGGTGCCAGGTATGGCACCAGCACCAAACCCGCTCGTACCGGAACCGGAGCGTCCGGCTACGGTACGACTACCTTCCCAATTAGAGCTTGAGGTGCACGACTTCACCCGCGAAGAAACTGCCGAAAGAAAGGCGTTCCTACTGAACGACAACGGACAAATTGATTGGTATCTTCGCTCAGGTGGAGGGCCATTAGAGATTCAGTATCTGAATATGCTCAGTGCGCACTCCAGCTATTGGACTAATCATGATTTCATCCGAATGCTTTGTATCGAGATTGGAAGGAAGCCTGGCCGATCTCATACAATTCCCGCGCTGCGAGCAGTGAAGGCGGCGAAGCGACTATTGGTAGACTAAGACTGCTTTTCTTTTAGTTAGAGTGTTGATCATATGGGCATGTTTGTTTTGTTTCGATAAGAGCAGGGCGTACGGGGTGAAACAGGAACAATTACCATTTTGGTGTTTATAGATTCTGCACAGGCCAAGATTTTCTTAGATCCCCTTTTAATAGGTTTGCATTACATATCTGTAGATGGTTCTTGGAGTCTTCAAATTATACTAAAACTATGATACAGCTCGATGTGCTTTTCGTACGTGCGGTCTATCATTTCCCCTGGTTATCGGGCGCAACTAGCTGATTCTTAAGAAATCTAGAAGCCGTCCATCTCCATCATGTCCTGGTCTAACTCGTCATCATCATATTCAAAGTTGTTTTCTTGCGCAGCTGGCTGTGGCCGCTGCGCTTCCTCTTCGAGCTCCTTGATCCTCTCCAAGTCCATCTTCTCCTTGTGTTCCATCAAGTCCTTGTAGCCCCATGTGCTGATACCTTCTTGGTCCTTGGCCCGGAATGGTTGTGCCATGGTTCGAAGGAATCGTCTTGCGCTGCTGACCGCCATATCAGTGCTGAGGTTGACGTCCGATTCTTGCAGACCTTGGTTAATCCACTTGGGCAGTTGTGTGCGCTTCTTCTGGAAACGGCGGTCAGCGAGAACCATGATTCCGTAGTCGTCCTTTCCACGCAGAACTCGTCCAAGACACTGGGCAGCGTGCCGCATCGCATCGAAAGATAGGAAGTCATTTTCTTTGATTCGATATGTTTCTCTCAGGAACTGGAGTCTCGCTTTGAGAATACGTGACTCTGTGTACTGGAATGGTACACCGATACACAACACAGTACGACCGTATTGATGGTCGAAATCGATTCCTTCGGAGACCTTTCCTCGAGCGACACAAAGCAATACTGCACCTCTACCGTTGCAGCACGCTGTACGGTATGTTTCCAAGGCAAGGGAAGTTTCTTGGGCGTCAGGTGTTTCCACCAGGATGAGCTTGTACTTCCAGACCTCGTCAAGCACGCCCATTCCTTGCCACATGCTGATGATCGATTCCATGTAGAGATATGAAGGGAAGAAGACGACCATACCGTCAGGTGTGATCTTGGCGAATTCAGTAAGCAGGTTACCGTAGTTTCGAACCACACTTGGTTCGTTTCGGACTTGAAAACTGGTTGATATGGAAGCCTGGTCGCTCCCCCTTGTGACGATCATGGGCATAAACGACCGTCGGGCCAAGGTCATGGCGTAAGACTCCTGGATTACTGTTGAGAAATCCAACATCTTTGGGTAAATTTCAAGCGGGGAAATAGTACCAGATGTAATAATGACCGAGTAGAATCTGTCGAACACAGGCTTGATAGCAATGGCAGCATCAAGACAGGTGAAATGAAGCACTGGGTTGGGGACTTCAGCAGTATCTGATTCGAAAGGCTCGAGGATGAGAAGGAAGCCCTTCTCATAGGTAGCTACCAAAGTTGCGAAAGTGGCAACCTCTTGTAGGGGTTGGTAGTCTTCAATGTTGGTAAGTTCAAGGGTCCGCACCAGTGATGTCAACCGCTCCGCGCAAAATCTCAGTGGCTTTTTCTCGATGAAAGTGTGTTCTCTGAGGTGAGCAAGGAATGAAGGCGGTGTTTCGGAGATGACTTGGCGGACTTTCATTCTTGTTTTGAGATATTCGATAAATCTCTTTAGGAAAGCAATGAAATGCTCTGCTCTCCTAATATTTCCTGGTACAGCTTCTTTGAGCAAGTCTTCGGGAAGAGCTGCGATGTGGTCAGTACTCTGTTATCCAGTGGGCTACTTTCGAGGACATACCAGGGTTTGCCATGAAGGCATCTTCTTGGCGTGCTTCATCAGCATCACGCAGCCCCTGCACCAGTTTCTGGTATTCGTTCTGAAGCTGTTCCTGATCTGTGTCGCGCATCTGTGATATCTTGTTCTCTAGATTCTGAGCTCCTCGAGTGGCTTTACGTAGCGAGTCTTCTGTGATGTCTGTACTGAGAGACTCGATACATACGTTGTCGATGTTGTGGGCTTCGTCAAAGACAACGATGCAGTCTTTAGAGAAGTCTTTTGAAACCCTTTCGGCAATTTTGGGATCAAGAAGATAGTGATAGGAGAAGATGACGACATTGCAGTATTGCATCTTAAGCCAGGATTAGCGACCTGGACGAACCGTCACCAACCCATGTGTACATACCATTCGCCGTGCAGTAAAGTATGGGCACTGCTTATGATCTTCGCCATATCGGATGATGTCGTCAAATGACCAAACACCGTTGGGAATGAGGTTGTGAGGCTCCAGAAGATCCAGGTTCTGCATTCTTACTTAGTAACACTCATATCAAAGGATATGGCTGTTTCGTAAGACTCACATCATGGTACACGCAGACATCAACGTTTTCGCCACGTTCCTTCTTCTCCTTGACAAAGCCAGCCGTAAGGCTTCTGCAGCGAGCATCGACAATGGCGCCACTCTTTTCCCGCTTCACAGAAGGATGAAGACACAGATTCTTTCGACTCGTCAGACCAAGGCCACGGAATTCTTCCTCATACCCAAGCTCCTCAGCGCGGTACTTCATGAGAGACTTCAACTCAACTAATGCCTTCTCGATTTCGGACATGGTACCTTAGAAAAGATATTGTCAGCAAGTAAAGTAATCCGCTTTGGAGAAGCGACATACGGGAGCAATAGATCAGCTTTCGCTTCTCAGGCATGTATTGCTGGTACGCGACAATGAGAGACAATAGAGACACCGTCTTGCCTGTACCCGAAGGCATCTCGAGAACACAGTGACCGCCTGCATCCAGGGTTTCTAGTTGAGGTTTCACGGTCAGCAATAGAACCAGATTAAAGACATAGACACATACTTTTGAGATCGCACATGTAGCTTAATGAAGCTTAAAGTCAGCTTTCCGGTGAATCGCAACGAAAGAAATTCTGTGAACTCACGCATATTGTTCTAAGAAAGGTTAGTCACATCTGGAAATAGATCGTCCATCCCAAGGGGAGAGGGAAAAAAAGCACGGTAATCGAATGGGCGATCTACGTCGACTCTCATGTTTTCTCCCCCGGAGGCCATCATGGTAGAGGCTTACCTGGATATATCCTAGGGTAAGGGAAAAGCACTGGTAGGTCGCTAAATCGTGTGAGTAAAGAAGACGCTGGTACGGAGGAGGCCATACTCAATGTTGAACTTCATGATGGGCTGGCTGTTTTGTACCGGGGCAAGCCCTCGGTAAGTCACCTATTGTAAATTTGGCAGTTGGCAGAAAGCGTGAGGCGTGTCGTGAGTTCCCTATGAACAAAGCGAGCGTCACGAGATCACGTGCCTGAGCACTGATGTCACCGAGATTCTCGGTGAGGATGGACGGCCCCTGTTCAGCACACCGAGAGATGCTCCACTGCGACTTACCCCGTAGCGATTTGAGATAAATCAGAAGACAGAGCCTCACTCAACTTCCAACCTGGGGGAAATAGTGCGATTGTTGTAGATTCGGAGAAAGATCGATTAGACAGCTTGGAGTTTGTTGTATCAGGTAAACAAGGTTGGGAATATACTAAGTTTAGCCTTGACGGCAAATCATCACACTGAGAGTAAAGAAAGACACCACTCTGATCAATGCTTATCCAGGCATGGGTCATGGTAAAAAAACACAGAAAAGGGCATGTGTAATTGCAAGGCAAAGATTATGTGCAGACTTGCCTCTCTAGCCTGCGAGAGGTTGAGAGCTTGTGCAACACTGTCTATGTTTTTGTATGGACTGTTATTAACGACCCCCCTCTGTGCATTGCTCGACCTGACAATGCAGTAACTCGGCAGGTCCCCCTTATCTTGACATCTGTTTAAGATATCGCGATAGGCATAATAGAGTCAAGTACTACAATACCCGTGTAGACAATGCCTAATGCCGGTAGTTCAAGATGACAGTATTAAGATGTTAAGCTATTCATGTGAGAAAATGGATACTCTGGAGTCCAGATACATTGACAGAGTCTGGGGTCGTGCGAAAGGGGTGGAGTCTGGCAAGGGAGAGAGCCCGGGAGCGCTTGTTGGATGTGTGATAGTATCAGGACCCGTTTGAGTTGCTGATCTCGTGATACGTCAAGTAAGTTGCGTTTTGTTACTAACCGAAGACAGAGAACATTCATACTTGGTTGGACCTGGCGATAATACACGGCAGACAACTACCTTAGTACTTATGTTGAGTACGTAGTATGCCTTATCTTCCACTCTTAGCGTATCACCCAGCTAGAACGCTGCATTATCGTTGATGGATGAAGCACATCTGTATGTAGATAACTAGTCTAAGGTTTAGGGTTGGTGGGGAGAAGACCAGGGAGGGAGCTTGGGCTGTTCTGTTCGCATCGCAGGGCGCTAATGCACCGGCTTTGTCTTGCTTTGACCCGTGATGGTCATGTCACCTCACCTCACCTCACTTTACATCTAGTCTGACTTTGCCTCTGGAGTGGGACGAGATTAACTTACAACTACACTAAAATGTTGGAATATGATCGTCCCCTCAATTCAAGATTATCTAGTTCCAACATAGTATCTCCCTTGTGATGAATATTTGACAGGGCCCAGATGGACTGGGTTGCCAATTGTTTGTGATTGTCCGCTGATTGTGAGCCTGCAGTCAGTTACAGTAGCGTCCTACTTCCCCGCTCCTGCATGCAGCTCCCCACCAATTACAGCGGCAACGCAGCGCCAGCTCCCCGCCCCAAACTACCCTTCTAGTGGAGACTTCCATGGATGCCCATGCTAAAGGTACCTTAACCACTATCATATGGAAACCTCAAACACCCTCTGGATTAGACCTGCGTATTGACGGGTCCATGAGGGGCAGGAAACATGTTTTCTAGATTGAAGAGCATCAAACTGTCAAGAATATATGATCTATGTGATCCATAAAAGATTGATTAAAACCATCTAGATTGGTATGCACGTAAGCGTATAAAGAGCGCTGGCATCCATGGAGTGGTAGGCAAATAATCTACAGTACGGGCACGCACAGCCTGTTTGCTCACCAACAAACCTACCCCGGGACCGGACCACCCTTATCAGGATTCGCCATCCGCCAACCCAACCCAACCGCCAACCGCCAACCGCATATCATTTCTTAACCATCCAACCAAGAATCGGTTTACTCCAACTGCTGGACGAACGAACCAAAAGCATAACCGTGCCGAAACCAAATCACCACCACTACTACAGAACCTTACAGGACCTACTTACCTTACCTACCTATTACCTACAGTACAGTCCCTTGGGTCCCGCCGCTGTTGACGACCCTCCCATTCCTTCCATTGTCAATAACTGCTATGTACAGTATCTGACCTAGGACGTACCTACTATCTATCCGACTGCCGGCCGTAATCGTTTCCCCTCTTCTCTTTTTACTCTTTCATCTTCTTGGCTACACCTATTCATATTGTCTTCAGTTTATTCATCGAACTTGTCCTTCTGATCTTGGTTTTGCTTGTCGTCATTTCAATCCCTTCGCATGCGCCTACCGGCCGAATAAATATCTTTAGCAAGCAGTGACGATCCTAAAGACCCGCCCGTCCAGGTCATCTTCATCGCCTTCACACAACAAGACAAACAGCATCTCGAACCCGCATCGTTTTATCTTGTTGGATCCCAATTCGACAATTTGAAATAGTAAATCTGAGACAAACCCTCGCGTCGCCAGTTTTGCAAATATAGTCCCCTTTGTCCTTCTTTTCTGGGGTTGTTTTCTCGGAAAGTCATCTCCCCACCCATCATCCCTTCATTCCACCTTACGACCCTGTGGCTGGCTTCATGGTGCCTTGTCTCTGATTCTGAGCTCGGGCATGCGCGATAGTAGTCCAGTTGCAGAAGAAACAAAGTCGCGTGCTTCTCAAATTGGTATTCTTGCATCGCTATTCAAGACTCTGAGCCCTGTTCTTCCAGCGCCCCCAGGCGAAGGGCAACAACATATCGCATTTCTTGCGTGGCATCGGGTTTGAATTGCTGTCTGATTGTCCGACCAATTTCCAAGACACCTGTCTCACTTGGGCTTGAGTCAGATTCTTGTACAACATATCGCATATAAACCCGTCCATATCTTTCTTCCAGTCTGTCGTTCGGCAGCACCACGGACTTCTTGCAAGCTTTCCAGAATAAGCTGCATACAAGTCCATTCCAGTTCAATCCAGTCCAACACAGTTCAATCGAATTGTTCTCCCGCTGCTATGACTACCGTCGCGCTCGCACGACCAATCCCGCCTCATCGTCCCTCATCTACCATCACTCCGCCGCTGTCTCTCGAATCTAGCTCTAGCTCTAGTACTTCGCCATGTTCTGTTCCAATTCCTAATAAACACCTCCCCATATGTCCCACTGGACCCGCCTGTCCCGATGAATTCGACACGCCGCCATCATCACCATCGTCTCAGGATCAGCCGCAGCAGACCTCGGCTTTGTATCCCCTTGATGGTTTCAAGCGACTAGTTTCGGGTGAACTCTCTATCTACGAGCTTGATGCGCCCAAAGTTGCAGATGCCGTTGACTTTGCTTCACGCCAGCCATTGCCCGACCCTGCGCTTGTCTTCCCATGGTTTCATGGTCTCCATCCCCAAAATCATGTTCAACAATCTTTTTTTGCTGCCCGGCGACGTGCTGCCAGGCCGACACCCTCTTGTATCAGGTCACTCACTGTTGTTAAAGCTGACGGCGATCTGAACTGCGCACGACTTAAGGGTGCGGTTGCCCCCAACGAAATCATTCAAGCCAACAGTCCCGCTAGGTTTATTGAGGCAGATCCACGCGAGGGCTTTTCTGTCAGGAACTTTCAAATCCAGACAGTGAAAACAGCCGTACTATCGGACATAATTGTTTATGGGCGGGACCTGAACAAAACTCGCAAAGTGGCGTGGGACATTGCAAGTGCACAGAAACTATGGCGTGAGAAACACGAGGATCAAGGCGAATGGATACCAGAATACCACACCTTTATCTGCACAAGCCAGTTTTCGAAATTCGAAGAAAACCACCCTGAGATTGTGGCTGTCGATGGATCTGGTCACTTGACAGGCAACGTCCTCGACTTCTTTAGCCAGGAAAGGCGAGAGATGTGGGCGATGACTGAAGCATCTGAATTCTCCAAGAATGTTTTCATGGGTCCTACCCCAGAACAGGGAAGCCTCGAAGAAAAGAAGTATGACATCCTGATTGAATGTAGCGATCTTGGAAGATTGAATCCATTGGCCCTACAACTTATCGCCGAAAGTCCTGACGATGACCGCAAGCAGCGGTTCCTCGACTTTCCATCATCTGGCAGTATCCTTCCACCAACTTGGTCACACTCAGAAGCAGACGGTATCTTAGAAACCTGTAAATGGATCTATCACCTGGCGCATGGTCTGTATCCGGAGCCTGAGCCAAGCCCGAACACAGGTAGTGTGGACGGAGAGGGAGATTCGCCCATGCCATCCGATCACGAGTCGACTTTTGAGGTTAGACCTCATAAAATATTACTTCATTGCGCTGACGGCTACACCGAGTCGACTATGCTGAGCATTGCGTACTTTAGTTACAGTACTGGGCGACCTGTTCCTGAGGCGTGGCTGCGACTGCACACAGACAAAAAGCGAAACTTCTTTGCGTACCCAACAGATGTTGCGCTGTTGACATCCATTACCCCGCGATTACTTCGGGAATCTCCTGTTTGTAAAGGACTTAGTTTGACCGATATAACTCATCTGACAAGAGACGAACCAAGCTGGTTCGCTGCCCTCGACGGATCTTTCCCGAGTCGGGTTTTGGATTACATGTATTTGGGTAACTTGGGACATGCCAATAACCCTGACCTTCTTCGAGCACTGGGCATCACCCAGATTCTTAGCGTTGGCGAAATTGCCATGTGGCGAGAGGGAGATCTCGAGGATTGGGGCAAGGAGAACGTATGCGTGGTACAGGGGGTTCAAGACAACGGTATTGATCCGTTGACTGAAGAATTCGCTCGATGCCTCGAATTTATCGGTAAGTAAAACCTGGTAGGGCATGGAAATCGAATTCGCAAAGGCTTACTCTAGTGTACAGATCGCGGTAGACGAAATGGCACTGCGACACTGGTGCACTGTCGCGTGGGAGTATCTCGCAGCGCAACTATCTGCATCGCTGAGGTTATGCGATCGAAACGGATGTCATTCCCACACGCATACTGTTTCGTCAGAGCGCGCCGCCTGAACGTTATCATCCAACCTCATCTCCGATTTGCCTACGAGTTATTGAAGTACGAGGAGGCGCTTCAGCAGGATGGCGATCCTGACGCCCCGATTCAGAGAACATTGGAGTGGGCTGAAATCGCACGTGAAATTGCACTTATGAATAGGCCATATTCCCGTTAAGCCGTTGTGCAGCACTTCGACACCCTTTTCAGTAGACCTTTGGGTCAAGCGGCTCACAGAGCCACGAGAACTGAATCGGCCAGATTTCATTTGTGTTTTTTTTTATTATGCCTATGCAACCGGATTGCTCTTGACAATATTCTCATTCTAAGCACGTTATTTAAACGAATTGGCGACTGGAATTTCGGAGAGAAACGCGGGGACCGGATTTGCAGTTGGATAGGCGCATTGTTGGCATATGAAACTTATGAATATCTTTAAGGGGCTTGCGCACTCGGCGTTTCCGGCAGACAAGGCTACTTGTTTTATTGTTCTGTGTTTATTTTGGCATGTTTTGGCTTTTGTATTTGGGCAATTTGGAAAGTGCGAAATTGGCTGTATAGGGCGATGGATGATGACTGCCACAATGGGGTTGGACCGGCATATACTTCTTTGGTAAACGTACATAGTGCATTACTAGCACAGCTATCAATGGTATTCTTTTGAGACTTAACATAATACCGCTTCGTTGCAAAGCCGCGTTGTCCATCATGCGGTCATCTTGCTTACTTCTGGCAGGTAGCAAAAACTCTAGCTGTGGTGGGAAGCAGGGAATCAAAAGGGAGTACAAAAGGCAAAATTCTGTCAGAAATATAAATTCAATGCTAAAAGAGACCCAACCCCGACAAACGCCCATAGCAATGCTTCCGCTATATTGACATCCTCCTACATATCATAGTAATCTAGCACACTCACATGTTGTGATAGATGACCTCTCACTCGAGGGTGTTGTCCTAGCTCCCGTACCCTGAAGCGTCACTTTTGTCATCGCCTTCCAAGACACTATAGTATTCGCCGTTAGTACGTTTTTGGTATATGTGTGTAGAACCTGTGTACTTACGAAAACTGCTTCACAAGATAACCTTCTCCGCCGTGCTCCATATCGATATTGTAAACGTAAAAGCCTCCGTCACTTGTCACGACCATGACCTGTGGGCTGCTACTGCTCATGGCTACAACACTGCGTAGAGGACCACCAGGCGCATCTCGCAAAGTTCGTGACGTCCCCGAGGGAACGGCAGATTTGGGAATCTTGATGTAGGCGAAATCTCGCAAAGGCTCCCACATTTCTGTTACAGACTGTGGGAGGTATGATCCCATGACTCCTGCAACGCCACGACCCATAATCTGAGAAGAGCGACGGAGCATACTACTGAACGAGCCACTCTGCCTTGAATGACCTTGATTGTTGCTACCTGCTCCGCTACCCGGCCCATTCAGATCTGCTGGTTCATTCCTTGGCGAGTCTGCTGCACTGGTACCAGGGGACTCGGGATCGTCAAAGCTTCTTGCTCGAGACCAGCGATCCTGTCGCTGCGAAGCGGGCGACTCAATAGGGGCACCGGCTGGTGTGGTGTTTCCAGGTGGTGCCCCAAGCCGAAAGATATGTATTGTGTCCGACGTTGAAGAAACACACAACAAGGTTGAACTGAGGTTAAAAGACATACTGTATATAGTGGAGGGGTATGTGCCGCGTCGGAACTGGTACAACTTTTGGCCCTTCGGCACTGAGAAGACGCGAATGATGGTGCCTGTTTCGCTAGCTGTAGCCAGCAGTGATCCTTCATTGTTAAGACAAATGCAGCATAATGGCGATCGATGCGCCTCAATAACATTGACGGCTTTGAGCGTAAGAGTGTCAAATATCAAGACTTCGCCTGATGTGGGCGCAACGAAAGTGGATTGAGGAGGGGCATGCGCTGGTCGATTCGCATCGGGATCTTCTCGAGGTTTCGGCAAGGGGTAGGCGATAAAGCAGTTTTCGGAGGATGGCGAGAGTGCACATATAGCGGAGGGGTTCGGCGAAGTCGCAATCGTATGTAGCAGGCTCATGTTACTAATGTCGTATAAATATATCTCCTCCTCGAGCACAACGGCAAGGCGCTTTCGGTTAAGTCTGACGGCCAGCACAGCCGAAGGAAAGGTGAGCTCGCAGATGACGGATGCTCTCTATTTGGCGTGTAAGCAATGTTATCTATTCTTGAAGATTGAGCTCTGGTACCTTGGTATTTTGAATGATGAGGTGTCGCGGGGATAGAATAAGAGCGACCAGAGAAGTTGAAAACAACATTTCGATGATGGCAATGTTGCCATCATCGCTGCTAAAGATTCGAGAAAACGGGTCTGTGTGGTATATACGAAAGCCTTTGGAAGTGCCTACAAAACAGAACGGTAATTAGTCTCATGAGACACAAAGAAAGATGCAATCCAGGCGGCCCTACCGACAGCAAGACAGCTGTGGTCTTGATTGAAGGTGATAAAATTAAGCGCTGGGTTGGCCATAATGAAGTCAATGTCCTGGGACTGAGATATGATCGATTTTGGTCAAGCTAGGATGCGATGAGATATGGGTTGTATCGTATGTGTTCTCGTTTGGCCAGAGTCTCGAGCTCGGCGCTCGAGATGCTTGAGATGCTTTCGGAAATCGACGGCGCAGGCGCGAATATGTTACTGGAAGCGATGCGATAGAGGAGGAATACCAGAATCGGTACTGCTTTACAGCATATATTACTGTAAGATTCTCAACAGCATTCGGCCGGGTGGTTCAAGGTTGGATTAACGTAGAACTTTGGCGGTGGTTGAGAGGTTGGGAGGTGGAATGAATGGAAGGCTTTCGTGGAGCGCGCCTAGGTTGGAAGCTTAAAGGTACCTACCACACCTTACCTAGTAGGTTAGTTTACCTTGTAGGTCCACCAGGCCGCGCTAAGTACCTTCCAAGACAGTAGGTTATTTCTAGTATTTGGCATTCTCGGAGCACCAGCAAATTTGACTCACGAAATTAGAAGTGAAGACATTAGCAAATCATTCTGCTTTTAGATCACTTGATTTTTGCACCTTGAAGTTTAGATGAAGGTCAAGCTTCCATCCTGGTCTAAGTCCGTTGAGCACGCGCCGAGTATACCAGTCTCCGCAGCTCATGACCTACCTTAGTCTAGAAAGGTACCTCCTACTGTAGGC
Source organism: Fusarium cf. aywerte (assembly GCA_011034095.1). Classification (NCBI taxonomy): domain Eukaryota; kingdom Fungi; phylum Ascomycota; class Sordariomycetes; order Hypocreales; family Nectriaceae; genus Fusarium; species Fusarium cf. aywerte. The sequence goes on from WETZ01000012.1 coordinate 857,115, forward strand.
AGGAGCTTCCATGGTGGGGAGGAGGGGAAATCCGCCCCCAGTATCGTATCAGTATAGCGGGAGCCAGCAGCGATACCCTCACTACTAGAGTGTCGCGATAGGATATGGATGAAATTTAACTCCGTCTCCTTACGATAAGCTCTTCATTTTGAGGATATATTGTCCCCAGTGAGTCATAGCAACCTGAAATACTTGCGTCACTAGTAGATGCTGCCTTCCCTACACTAATTGTCGGGTCAGATGAGATGGCTGTCAGGCAGGTCGCTCCCTCCACCTTTCTTGTATGCACCAGGCATCGGAGAAAGCTACTGCTGTAGTCAAAGCGACTAAGTCATGAAATAATTTTTATGAAACCATTTCAGACCAGCTTCTAGGTAGGTTACCTTAGTATGTAACTCTTTTCACCTCAATGTAGTGGTCAAGGGTTCTGACATCTAACTTAGTCTATCCCAGGTGACGTCGGTGTCAGGCTGTTTCCGTATCTTATCAAGATAACAAACAGTATTCATGATGGACCCTACTTACCTCACGCGCTAAACCTCAAATGGTGTTAAGACGGGCACAATTCATTCACTAACAATTCTTTCCATTCAAACGGCTTCACAAAGTCGATGTTTGGTGCTGCTTTGTCAAATCAATCATCTTGCAGATCCTCACTAGATATCTCAGTAGCGAATACACCGCCAGTCATGGCTAAGGAGAAGCCTCCGTCCTCCCGGATGGCCAAGACACAGGCTCTCGACGACCTGATCATGGGGGTAAGTCTTTGTTCTATTTTCACACTTACAATGAAACTTCCATGTCCAGACATTCACGTGTTATTCACCAAACAGCTAACAGCACTTTCCAGACCAACAGCAGCAGCATTGTATCCAAGAGGAGCGTTGAACGGCTTTATTACCCCAATGAGCTGCACTTCTTTCGATACTTTGTCAACAAGTTTCAACGAAGAGCCCCTCTCATAAATCGCGGATACTGGCTTAGGCTCAGGGCCATTGACGTGATAGTTCGGCAGTTCATCACTGCACCACAGCCCGACCGAAGAAAGGTAGTCATTAACCTCGGGGCAGGAAGGTGAGCAATCGACCATTATAACTTTAAATATTAAATACTCATCATTCCTGAAGTGACGTTCTTCCTTGGCAGTCGTACCATCGATATGGCGATTCTTGTGACGACACCATGTTCATAGACGTTGATTACCCCGATCTTATGCGAAAGAAGCGGGCAATTGTCTTAGGCACGCAGCAACTCAACGAGTTGTTGGGCAATGACCCTTATATCAGCGAAAAAGACACGGACCCCCTTCTTCTCCGCAGTGATAAATACTGCCAGGTGGGATGCGATCTCAGAGAATTGGAAACCCTACGGAAATGTCTGGAGTCGTTTTTGCCCTTATCCGAATGTTCAGTGTTGTTTGTTGCCGAAGTCTCAATCACTTATATGGACACGGTATCGGCAGATGCTCTTATCCAGTGGGCAAACTCTATCGGTCAAGGTACTTCGATCCCAACGTTTGCGCCGATTGAAGTTGTTGCAAGGCTAATCGTCTCCAGCTGAATTCTGCCTTTTGGAGCAAATCTTACCTCATGGGCCAGAACATCCCTTTGCCAGCACGATGTTGAAACACTTCAACAAACTCAACACATCCCTTAAATCCGTAGATCAATACCCAACTGTTGATAGCCAGCGCAGTCGGTTCGAGAAGCGCGGCTGGAACAGTGTTGATGTTTGGGACCTGTGGGAGGCTTGGAACAGCGAGGTATTTCTCAACTCGGCTGAGAGGGCTGCTCTGGACGACGTAGAGCCGTTTGACGAGTGGGAAGAGTTCATTCTCTTCGCGAGGCACTATATCGTTCTGCATGCCACATCGTATAGGAGAAGTGACAAGGCCGAGGGGCAGCACATGCGAGCCTCTCCCCCTACTACGCACGTTAAAGCACAGATGGCCACGGCAAAGTCTTTAGATGCACCCAAACGACGGTTCGGTGCACCCTTCATAACCTCCAGCCCGGAAGGAGGCCAATACCTAGTCCACACCTTGGGTATGGGTGTCAAATCGAGACTTGATTCGTGCGATATCTATTCCATTCAAGAGAGCAGTCTGCATTTGGAAATGTCACCCACAGGGCCTTCTGCAAGGCTCTGCCATACGACTACAGATCTAGGTCAGTGTGGCCTTTTGCTTGTTGGAGGTCGTGCCTCTCCTTCAAAGGCTTTCAATGATTGCTGGGCCTTGAAGAAAGACTCAAACAGCTGGGAGAGGACGTTTGACCTACCTGTTCCTCTGTTTCGACATTCCACTGTTCATTTGCCGGGTTCGTCACTCGCTCTGGTGTTGGGTGGCAAGACAGGGCCTTCCAGCATATCGTCGAATTATTTTGTTTTTCATCCCGTCAAAGGATGGCTCAAATGTGCAGTCTCTGGCGTGACACCCAACGCTACCTTTGGGGCATTTGCCGTAGCTTCAGCAAGTCCCTCGATCAAGCGTGGGCACTTTGAGGGCTTATGGGCAGGTGGAATAGGCGGTGGTGGAAAGATCAACAACCAGGCTTACTTTTGGACTGTTGACGTTACAGCCGATGAGGTACGTTCACCTTTCACTCTGTAGGGAGTCGACGAACGGTTACTTGCAACTGTATCAGGCTTGGTTATACTGACAGCAATACAGCCACGTATTCACTTTGAACCTGTCCCAAATTACGACCAATATTCTTGGGCCTTATCAGTCTTTGGTGCTCAAACTGCTGATATTGAATCCTTGAGTTTTGTGTGTGGTGGCGTTGGTCAGGATCCTTCTGCGCAAGGCCAATCCATGGCTTGCCTTGCCATGAAAGACAAGTCTTTGGAGGCTCGCCTCGTTGATCTAGGAGAGAATGTTGGACAGTTGCCTTTCATGATAGGATCTGCTACCGTTTCTTTCGGTTCGCAACTGATCGTTGTGGGTGGAGGAGCTACCTGTTTCTCTATGGGAACATTTTGGGATAATGGCGCTTATAAAATTGATCTTGCAAATACTGTCTCTGGGATTATTCCTAATCTACTAAGGCATGATGGACCAGTTACCATCAAGTACCAGGATTCGCCCAAGCTTACACAACCGACAGTAGGCGGTGACCAGCCCGGGCCTCAATCCAATGTCAGTATCACTGAAATCCAAAGGGTGAAGCTGCAGTCGAAGTCGGACTTCGAGAAGCTGGTCCAGAATCGAAAGCCGGTTATCATCGAAGGTTTGAACTTGGGTAGCTGCGTGGAAAAATGGAACACAGAGTACATGGTTCAAAGTGTGGGCAAAGCTAAAGAGGTTGGTCAGGTCGGACTGCTCGAGCCCAGATGCATTCGCTAATTTTGGATCATTAGGTTGTTGTCCACGAATGCCAGAGTCCGACAGGCAAAATGGACTTCAACTCCAAAAACTTCCGCTATATTACTGAGTCATTCTCGGCGTTCATGGCCAAGGTCGCCAAAGGAGAAGCGTTATACTTGCGTGCTCTTTCCGAAGGAAAGCCTACAGAGGCACCGGCAAACCTCGCAGATGACTTCCCAGCCCTGGCCGACGACTTTCGGCTACCAGAAGAACTCAGCTTGGTCAAGGATCATATATTTAGTTCCGTCCTGAGAATATCTGGCCGAGCAAACATGTGGTTACATTACGATGTAAGTCGGCGTTGAAACTATGAACTTCCCTGTTCGGCTAACCAACGGATCACCCCAGGTCATGGCCAACGTTTACACACAAATCCAAGGCTCAAAACGCATGATTCTTTTCCCGCCAACTAACGTTAATCATCTGGCATTTGCGCCAGGTGCCTCAAGTTCAAGCATTGATGTCTTTTCGGCCTTAGGTACACATCAACTGGCATCGACCAACCCTTATGAAGCCTTCCTAAACCCTGGCGATCTCCTGTTCATCCCAGCTATGTGGTTCCATACGGCCAACCCGATTACGGATCTTAGCGTTGCGGTCAACGTCTTCTTCCGAGATCTCGAGACTGGTTACTCAACAGGTAGAGATGTGTATGGAAACCGGGATCTGGCAGCGTACGAGAAGGGACGACAGGATATCAGTCGTATCATGAAGAGTTTCGACCATTTGCCTCTTGAGATTCGTCAATTCTATCTTAGAAGGCTTGCAGACGAGCTGCTACATGAACAACATTGACGAAGTAAAATAGCGAACAGATTCGAAAAGATTGAGATGGAGGGTGATAGACTTTGTGACCATCCGCACAGACTTGTTTTTATGGCTCGACGCTACGTTTCACTCAACCGAACGCCAGCGGCATGTGTGAAATGAATACGAAGGACTCTGCCCAGGCTTCCTTTAGACTTGCTGAGAACTCCACGGCGAACTGAACGCTTGTGATTGACATGAATCCAATAGGACGGTCGCTTTGTGGCTAAAGTCAATGGGTTGGCGGGGCTGCGATTGAATTTTCATGTTGAATATACCGCACCCACCAACCTTTATATGCAAATTAAGTGATAAAGCACTCACTGGCATCGAGGTCAGAGCGTCACTAAACATCATGATTACGCTTGTGCTTACATATGCCACGGACATATCTCTCAGAAAGGAGGGTTGCTCCCTGTCTGTCTGCTCTGCCCCTTGCAGAAGCGTCGGCTATTACTTGACTATACGAGCTGAAGCGAGTGATTAATTCCCAGATCCACACTTGATGTTCCCTTCGATCGTGCGATTAGCCTACGGATCTTTGATAAGCTATCATCCCAGCCACGACGGGTAACGAAATTGGCTGGATGATAGATTCAAATGCTTTCCCCTCGAACAATGCCATGGTCGTAAATTTGAACGTATGGGGTACGGCGCGATGCGGAGAACGATGCGAGATATCTGGAACACCACGAGGTCCAGACTGAGAAGTATTAAAGGATTAGACTGCGCTCCACACGACTTGGCGTGCAGAAGGTACAGTACTGTACGCATGGCAGATTCACGACCAAATTTTCTTCAGTACGGCGAAAAAGCAAAATAGGATAATACAGCGGGCCATGTCGTGTTTATGTTACGTACATGCAAGCCATGCAACGCAACACCAACACTTGAGATTCTGAATCAACAGTAGCAAGCAGTCGAGTCCCCTAGGAACGGCAAGGGGAGAAATAGGATAGCCGAAAGTTGAAGTCATTGGCCATGAAATGACCGCCAGCGATTTCTTTCAGGCTTCAATGTCAAGGCATGACGGAATGGTGCCTTTCAGTCAACTACAAGGGAGAGAAGAGTAAGAAGGGAGGGAGGGAGGGAGGGAGGCGAAGTTTTCCCTTTTCGAGACAAGCCCATCATTTTTGCTGACTCTTTCTCATACTACATTCCAGTTTGAGATCTAGGCTCAGACATTACCTGAAGTAGGAACCGACTACTGAAGACTCTTCTGTCTTAATGGGACGCATGTCTTGTCCAGCACCCGTCCTTGCCGGCGTCTACGGTCAGAGAGCGAGACCGTGGCTTGGTGCTGTGACGACGGGGCAGGAAACCCGAAACTCAAAAGGTTAACATGAATTTGCGTCTACTTTTATGCTGTGGCTATTCCGATAAACTCGATGACCGAGTCAGAAGCAAAAACTGTTAAAGCGTGGCCGACATCGAGACCATGACAGGTATAAAGATATCAAGGCGAAGGGAGCCAAACTCAACCCCAGTGCAGACTCTGTTCTGTGAAGGGTGTCAATTGATTTGTGAGTTGAGCAGCTTTCACATCTTCTCCGGCGGGGGGCGGACATCAACCCCGCCCTTGCAACAGGGGTTTTCAACCTTTATACCAGACAAACTCCCTTGGATTACAGTACCACGTTGGTGTGTCAGCCTACATTGTGACTGTTATCGTCAGCTAGTCTCTTGTACCAGGGTTTCACAGACTCACAGGCATCTTGACTTCATTGCGCAAGCCACTGGCTTGTAGATCATGGCTTAAATTGCTTCTTCAGCCTGACATACCTGGTAATAAAAGAGGGGGCATAACCAAGTAGCAGATCAGATCAGATCGCAAGGGTTGCAGCCGTATCCCGGAAATCAGAATCCTGGATCGGCGAATTAACAGGTTAGACCCCGGAGCTTACGCCCGTTATCTATCTAGGTTTACAGCAATTTCCCGACTACATGGCAAAGACGGGTTTGGTTTCTCTAGGCCGTCTGTCACCAACACGGTTCCACAAATAGCTCACACTGCATCTCTTGTCTCTGTACGAGACAACATGTACAGTATCTGTTTCACTATCCAATGACTTGGCGATTTATATAAGGCTATATCGTGGTAAGACAAGCGAAAAAGTAAAGACTCGATCGAGGTCGTTTAATTATATCATATATTACTTTATTGTATCGCATGATCTTTCCTTGCTTTTCGTCTTTGTTTGTCAGTTGGCTTTCGACGTTAATCAGTGACGTGTATTTTCTGCATCGACATCCATGCTAGCTGAAAGTGAAAACCGCAAGCTGCATGTGCTAATGTACTTTTGCCTTTTTCTTACTAACTTTGCTGGGCCTGCAGCTTTTAAGTCCCGATGACTCCGAGCTCAGACGAATGGCAGGACCGTGTTGCTGGAGGGTCACTCAGAGGTCAGACATTTTCATGGCTACTGCACTCTACTGTAGGTATTGTACCGTGTTTTACACGGCCTGCAGTGTTTCCAGCCCCGCCTCCTTGCAGCTCTGTTCCAGGTCATCCTGGCAGGATACCCCGAGCTCAGCTCTATGATTGTCGGCTTCTTTTTCCATGATAGGAAGGCGGAATTAAAACAAGTGAAGAAGTATTACTCGGCTGTCGACTCCTGGTCCCAACGACCTGGTTTATGTCTGAAGATCGTCGTCGATATAATGCTTGTAGGTGTATCATAACTTATTGTGAATGGCCAAGACTTACATACTCTCATCTCTTGTTCAACCTCTCGTCATCACCGAGGGAGCAACTCGATCACGCTAGTGTTTTTGGCGAGATAAGTTGACAGCCCTCCGGCACTAATCCCCAGTATTCTATGCCCGTTGTACCAAGTTGAGAGCCATAGCTTCTTTAGCGCCCTCACTCTAATAGGGAGATAGAGGCTCTCAAGCCACAACTGGTCGGCTACCATTCTCAATTGGTTCAAGTGTCGGCCTCGAAGAGAGATCGCACTTGCGGGCTAGCCTGGTCCAATGCCAAGCAGCTCCTTGACCTCCTCTATTGTCCCTCCGTCCCGTTCCCTAGTGGCAAGCAGACAGTAGGTTCTCGGCTTACTCTATGCACTTGCTTCTCCCTTGTGGTAAATGTAGGCGTTCTGACTGTTGAGTGGACGTTGACCTCACGTCAGGTTGCGTCTGTAGTAGCCATGCCGACAGGGTAAACTCCACTAGCAAACAACCTGCAGGTGTTGGGTCCCCAAGTTACCATATTGGTGTCAGTTAAGAACCTCTGATGTCCCGGATGTCTTTGGCATCTCGTTCAGGACCCTTGCTATCACCATATACGGCGGAAGCAACTCTTTGTTGCCTCTCCTTACATCCGCCGACATGTCGACCGAAGCATTGCTGAAGCAGTATCAGGGCCATATTGTGCCACAGAGCTACAATGCTGGTTTTGTCGCCTTGAGCTATGTCGTTAGTCTTGTTGGTGCTGGTTCGACTCTCGAACTCATTAACCGCAGAACCGGTTTCAGAGGTCTTTTCAACCAGTATGTCTCTATCAAGTAGTCGTGACTCCATCCGAGAAGAGTACTAAGTGAAACAGTCTGCTACTTTTGGGCTCAGCAATTACCATGGGTGGAGTGTCTATCTGGTGTATGGTAAGTTCTTCAGTTTTATACCTCCTTCGACACTTAACGCATACTCATCATCATCTTATATGAATAGCACTTCATAGGTAACAGAGCCATCGATCTCGCCAATGGACAACCTGAGTTGCAAGTCGCCTATTCTAGCGGCTTCACCGCGATATCCTTTTTCGTCCCGATCCTAGTACTCCTCGCTGCCTTCATCGCTGTTGGCACTAACAACGTCGTCTCGTGGTGGAGGCTCGTTGCCGGCGGTGTCCTCTGTGGAACTGCTGTGTGTGGAATGCACTATCTCGGCAATGCCTCTATCAACAACTATACGTGCGTATATCAACCTGCATACGTTATAGGATCTGCCATCATTGCTATAGTGGCAAGCAACGTTGCCTTGGCTATGTTCTTTGTATTTCGAGCCATGTGGGCGAATGCCTGGTGGAAGCGAGGCATCTCCGCTGTTGTGCTTGCCGGAGCTGTTTCTGGAATGCATTGGTGTGCGTCCGTTGGAACTCGTTATCGACTGAAAGGTATTAAGCCCAATGGCAATGAGCCCTCTAGGACAGGTACGGTTGTCGTCGTTATTTGCCTGGTGAGTACAGAAGTCATGACCCTGCGAGGATAGTGAAGAGGTGAGGTTGCTAACATGGGCCAGTCTCTGGGGGCGTGCTTCGTCATTGCCGTTTCAGCGATTCTTCGAGCAAGAAATATGAGAAGAATGGCCCTGCGTGCTCAACAAATTACGCTCGCCGCAGCTATCTTTGATAAGGGCGGGAGGATTCTGGTTGACCCTGATGGATACATCCCAAACACCGTAGTGACTGACTCTTTTCTGGAAAAGGTGAGATCTCCCGAACCGAGCTACAGGATTAATACTAAGCAAAGTAGGACGCAAAGGAAGGCTTCAACACTGGCCATCCTCTGTTCCATTGGATGTACCAAGCATCAAGAAACTGGAACATGATTTGGAGTCTTATAGGAGGTATGAGACAGCATTTGTCGCAATTGCCACACTCCCGCACACGCAAGGATGGGCGTCGAGCAATTCAGCTCGTGAGCGAGCATGGTGAGACCATTGACAGTTACGACATGATCTTTCGAGAGCTTTTCTGTCTTGCTGCCGCTGCTCTCGCTGATCGGTTCCGAGAAGATCTCACGTCAATCGGAGTGCTATGGGATCAAATTCTGCCAACAGGTGCTAGTGGTCGAAGGCCACGGATTCAGCCACGCAAGCAGTCTGTGACCGGGGCCGGCTCGGAAGCTGGCGATGCCACAGAAGAGTTCCATCACAGCCTGGATATGTCCGAGAAGGGCCTTCACAGGTTGGATCATGGCTACGGGCGTGGCTCGCTTATGTTCCTCGTCCGCCGCTCCGAGTCGGATCGTGAGACTGAACGTTTGATCTCGGCTGGCTATCGCTTTGCTGAGCTGTATCAAGTCAGCGATCTCATCAAATCGAATATGCAGATCCAAACACCCAACTTCGAAAGCAAGCTTAGAGAGATGGCGAGCTACACGAGCGAGCACAATCACATCCGCCAAGGGACCCATCTGGGCTTCTTTGCCGTCAGAGCCCGAGTCAGCTCTAGTTTTGAGGTCCTAGTGAGGAAAGGTGCACGTCATTTACTTCCAACTATGCCATTCCCATTTGAGAACCTGGAGGACTGGCACTTGCACTACCTCAGAAAATTTGAGAACATGCCGGTGTCCAAAATCGTGGAGAAATGTGGCGAGGATTCCCAACGCAACGATCGAGAGGCCGAGTTCGCTGGGCAAATTGCAGATACCATCAAGGGCTTGCGCGAATGGACACAAGAGCCCTTACTCGAGGATGCACTCCTTACATCAACAACATTTCGCATCCCCTGTCGTGGAGATGAGGAGCGGTCAGAAGCAACAATGATTGCATTGCGGCTTGTTATCCCTATCCACTCGGTATTGTCGAGCCCCAACTGTGAGTTTGTGCCCCTGAGCTTCTTCAGGATGCGCCAAGTATCAACACAATCCTATCAGGAGTTCACACGCGGATTGCATCAAGAGTTCGGCCATATCGCGAAAACGGCAGACCGCCATGAAGGATCTGAGGTTGGTGTGACTTCAGCATCCGGTCGATGGCCGTTTGCGCGGTCGGACATAGCCCGAAATAGTCAGGCGCAAGGAAAATCTATATCAAATATTGCCGGACGTCCGACTTCGTTGGCCGACTCAACACGATCTAGCTCAACCATCAATCTTTGCTCTCCAGGGAATAACACCCGAACCCTATCAATCGATTCAACAGACGGACCAGGACCATACATGCCACGACAGGAGCCTCTTCAGACCGCACCATCATATGGTGGCATCATGGTGTTCCAAGAGATCACCGTGGATGTGCAAGAAGGAAATGAAACATCTTCAAGGAAGCCAAGTAACGGTTCTGACTCGGATACACTAGTGATCGAGAAAACGATCTCCAGGCATCTGCCGCCTGTAGGCATCGAGCTGCAGCCTATGGGTCATTTTGGAACCAACGATGTTGGCACGCAGTTGTCTAATGATATCGGGGCGGGCAACGGGGGACACAGTTACGTGACGTGCTTTGTCGATGTTTTGTTCGCAAAGACGGTAGAAAGCCGTTAATGGGTGCTTCTTCATTTCTTTTATTGACTTATCGGATTAGTTCAACTGAGTTTCTGCATGGCGTTGGCTTGCCCACTTAAGGGGTGGATGGATGAAAAAGATACCAGGTGCCTCCATGCACAGCTACAGTATGATAGCAACTAGACAACATAAAGAATAGGGAGTATAATCAGACAACGTATCATATTGATAACAAACTGCTTTGACATTGGACTGTGATGAACGATGGATTATTAAGTGGGCGGGTGTTGCAAGGGGAGAAGGGAAGGGAAGGGAAGGCAAGCAGAAGTCTTGACAGGATGGCAGCTCCTTCCTCAAAACTACTCTTTGCACCGGCGGATTCACCACAGAGATTTGAATGATGTTTACCAGCCATGTACCTCAAGTGAAATAGACAAGCATGACAATGTGACTTCGACACCATTTTTATATCTAACTAGTATCGTCTAAGGAATAATTTGATCTCAAAGGAATCCCCGCGTTGAAAGTCTAGGCATGGTACATACAGCTTGTTGCGGTCGGCCTTTGGTGACAATAATGCATTAAATATTAGAATCACGGTCGAGTCTCTCAGGTTTAATCAACACTCTGGTGTACCAAATATCCCTTCGCTTCTAGTAATTTCGTATTGGGTGAGTATATTAGATCAGAGCTGGAAAAGCTTCATTCTGTTCGAATAAATCGGCTCCGGTACTTCCACTATCCATTCCCATTCTCTTTTTAACTTGATCATGGTCAAGACATTCCAGACCCTTTCGAATGGGTGTTTTGCTCCGGCAGGGTGAGCTTGCCAGACACGATAGTTTTCGTACATTCTTGTTCGCCAGTGGCGTTAAGTCAGCCTTGGGATAGAATTCCTCACCCCACGCTGGTGCATCAGGCGATTGTCACGGAACTCAAGAACAGATAGATATTGTTAATGTAAAATGAATTTTGTTAGACATTACGTCTAGATTCCCTCCCATCAACGATGGAAGGGGGGTATCATGGCTAACTAGACACGAGAGTCCGTCTCTTTCTTTTCTTTGTATCATCCATATTAAACCAAAAGTAGAAAAGGCCGTTATCGTCATCATCAGACCGGCCACCAAAGGCTTCTTTTGCCGCCCTCCCAGTCATTTATCACCTCATGAAAATGCAATCTCAGCATCCAAGAATACTTGGATGAGCGGCCTGATGCGTACATCAGAGCCAAACCATCTCGCAAATGAATAGCAAACCCTCCCAGACCCCTTTGATGTAGTTTAATCGAGAAATCAAATCATGTCGCCATAAACGCCTTGCCTGCCCCGTATGACCATTTTCATCAGTGATGGTCTATGATAATCCATGTATGCAAATCGTCACGCCCAGCTTAAAAAAACAAAATTCGAACAAGTGGAAACAGTATTGATCCGGAGCTGATCATCCGCATTTTAGATAGTCGTCTCCAGCTTAGCCATAGAAGACGACGACCCCACTCGGAACACACGCTGCAGCAGGCTGTGTTTGCTACCATTCGCTCGCCTGTAATTGAGAGCGATGGTATCGCAACCTTCAGTTGAACTCATTGACGTTCGGCTCGGTGATCGGCGGCGGTCGAGCTCTGCATCCCATCCGTACATGTCTTCCACAGGAGACGCGTAACGGAAAGCTTGATGATCCAAGGTGGTTGAATGAGAGCCCATATCCTCACTGCTAGTAGCGGGTGTAGGTAGATAATTGGATACATCAGCCATTGGAGTTGGCGTGACTGTAACACTACCCCCAGAGCATACGGGTGATATCGATAAGAGTGGTAGACCAGGGCGATAGGAACATGCCGAGGGGCATTGAAAGTGAGCAGCATGCTTGTTCGCCAAAGGCTGCACATTAGTAACGAGCTCCGAAGGCTTGTTTAATCGTCTTCTCATACGTATGTTCTTTTGCACAAGAGACGTCTTCACACCGTTGCGAGCGGTGTCAAAATTTGCGGCCGTGCCATTCCCAGAACCGCCATCTTGCTGGAGGTCAGGATTGTGGTACCAACCATCGTCTGCTGCATGCAAAGTGCCATGCAGATGAGGACCAAGACAAACGCCTTCTGTCTCATGCACTTCTTCAGAAATGTCATGGGAACAGTCGGCTTCGTTGGACGATTCAGGTAATGACGCGACCTGTGACCCTCATAAGGAGTCATGGTGCATATGGAACCCTTCGGTGGGGTGAGATGAAGTAGGAGCAGAGCGAGTTCTGGAGCTCTTACGATTAAATCCAAGCTTGGCGCCCATCTTCTTCCAGCCCTTGTTATGAGCTGCCACAGCACGTTGAAGACCACCGGGAGAAGTGGTGAAAGCCCATTCCGAGGTGGGCGGTGTTGTCGGCGGGGTCATGGGTTCCATACCCGGAGTTGAGTTACAATCGCTATCGTCTGTCAGGGACTCGGGCTCAGTGTGGTGCATTGAATTCATTGACCGAACAGGAGCACCCATGCGAGCATTACTGTTCGAAGAGCGGCGAGATCCGCGGCCATGCTCCTCTGCGGACCCATCGGCGTGCATAGGGGCGACGGACTGGAGAAATGGGACAAGTAAAGAATCGTTCATAAGCTCATAGAGGATTCGACCAGCCTCGTCCAGTTGTGCGGGGTGGGGAGGGGAAGGGCCGCAAGGAAGACCGAGCAGCTGATCGCGAATGCGGGCCGGAAGATTGACCTCTCGAGGAGCACAAGGGATGATGTAAACTTGCATAAGCTTTTCCCATAGCACACAAACGCGATCGTTGTCTTCCTGGGTGCGGTTCGGGTTGTTGGTGATGATCTCATTGTAAAAGGCGGCGTATCGTTGTGAGTCGAGTGTGAATTCAAGACTCTCCATGCAGTGATTCTGAGAGAGGTAGGCCATGAAAGCACTGAGAGTCCAAGGTGGCGAGGCGACATCGAGCAGGATTTCGGTAAGAGAGGGTGGACGAGAATTTGTGGTGCCATTTGGCGTAGAAGACCCCGACACGAAGGCTTCGCTAACGGGTCTTGACATAGGCGAATCGACGTCGAAGATGTCCTCAAAGGCGGAAGATGGTTGAGGAGACGGCGGAGGTATGCTGCATCCATGGCAGTCAAGAGACTGCCTCCGTGAACGCGACACACCCATCATTCTAGAGTCAGGAGCGCTTCCGAGCGTCCTAGGCAAGTGATGGATAGTAAATAAATCAAATAGGGAAACAGATCCTAGACTTGAAGCGTTTCGAAGGGAGGGGACAAGGTCAAGTAATAAGAGCGAGACCAAGTGGAGTCGGGTAAACCGAAGCGGGTAGTGGAAATCTGATGCAGAAACTAACGCAGATGCTCATATAGTGGAGGCAGAAGAGGCGTCGAGTCTAGATGTAAGGCTACCGCAGGAACAATAAGGCCATCAAGGTCAAAGTATACTTTGATCTTGCTGAAGAGGATCAGAGGGAATACTGAAGAAACGGCCGCAATGGTGACAGAAGATATGCAGAGGTCGGTGGCTTGTTAAGGGCCCAAAATACACCACGGGAGAGTAGATGCTGAAAACCAGAAGGCGAAATTGAGTTCGGGGATTGCCAAGATGGCAAGATTAAAGCCTGAGATCGTGTGGTGCTATGGACGCAGAGCCAAATTAACGAATGTCGTAGTGGACAAGACGGGTAGCGTAATTGATGATCGGACGTGATAACAAACAAGTCCGCCCGAATACTGGTCGATGTGACGTTTTGAGGACGATCAGTCCTAAAGCGGAGATGGCGCAGAGAGGGTCGAGGCCGTCCGGTTAGGAGTGTAGAGGTTGCTGGATAGTCCCCAAGGGATTGGAATGCGAGGGTCGTAGGAGCCGCGAGCCGGCGAATGTCGTCGTGGACGGATTGCGGATGGTGCCTTTGCCTGAGAGCTTGGCGAAGGCCGGGGAGAGAGGAACAGAAGTTTGAGGCGGAAGAAGACGACTAGAGTTCGACGGCGTGCAGCCGACCGTGAGTTTATCGACAAGATGATAGAGCGAAAGGGTGATTTGATTTGGTTTGGGCGAGAGACAAGTTGAATCGCAGGAATGCGGACCTGGGGGGATTCAAAGTGTAATAAGAAGTCCAGACCCCAGTTGCAGGGCAGGTAGGCTGTGGAGGTGAAAGGGCGAGAGAGCGTGGGTGCGGCGGGCGTATGAGCGGCGTTGGAGAGCAGCGCTAAAGTTAAGTCGAGGCGGCAGATCTGCTAGTTGGTTGGCTACTTGGGTCTGGTGGTATTAGGTACTGGGGGCATCTTTGTCAGGAAAGGAGGGGGAAGGAGTTTACAGTTGAAACAGGACAGGGCCTGGTATGCTAACGTAGTGTTTATAGGAGTATTGTGTCCGAGAATCGATTTGGAGGAATGGCGACGAAAAAAGAGCGTGCCTTTTTTGTTTTTGTGTGCGTCTCGGTGAGTACGGAATACTCAAGATGATTGCAGACCGATTGAAGGAGTAGTGAGCGACGGTTTAACTGATCGATATAGAACTTAGTGTGTGCATGTGTGTCGTCACCTGTAATATGCGGAAACAACACCAAAAGAAGGAAAGCGACCAGATGGGTGAATGGGGCTGGGCTGAGCTTGTTTTTAAAGAGAAACCTCCCTGATGAGATTTTGATGGTGTCCCCCTTGGCTTCCTCGTTTTTTCGGTCACTCTTTTTTTTCTTCCCCTTCTCTCACAACCTGGATTACTAGTGCGCTGTAGAGGAGCCCAGACGGAGACACAAAACAACACAGAGTGGGGAGGTTGATGTGGAGATGGAGAGGACAAGAAAGAAAGAAGCCGGGATGGAAGGAATAGTGGGTTTATAGTGGGGGTGGATCTAGCAAAAACGACGTCAATAACATAACACCGGATCTGTTACAAACGGAGGAAGCGAAACCAAACCAAACCAAACCAAACCAAACAATCGGGAGCCCAGGCACCTAACAAAACTATGTACGAGAGGTCGGGTGTTCGGTTAGAACCGTGATCCCTTGTAGGTAATTGACAGAGGATGACATCCATGGCTCCATGCTACCAATTGAAATTGGAGCATAAACAAAAGAAAATCTCCATAGCTTCCATGCGTCGTGTCAGTTGGTCCCTGTTTCGCCTCAGAGAACATCCATGGCTACTACACTACAGTACAGTATATACACCCACTACAAAGCCAGTACAGTCACTGTCCAGTCATGGTACGAAAATGCCCCGAGCCTGACATCTCATCTATGGTATGGCTGGGAACGTCTTCAGCCAAAGAGAAGACAGAGCCAATAAGAAGCGGGGCCGCGAGGAGGCGACGAGGACACCAAAGGTGGCGGCGTCAACAACAACGATGGTCTACGTTGTGATAGTACGGCACCGTCCAAAGGTATCTAAGCGAAGCCCTGAAAGAATCCAATAGCATTCCTTGATTCGAGGGTCCTCGCCTCCACCAAGATCAATCCGTAAATGGATCTTCACTCATGTGCCCTTGTTTATCGGCAGAGGCTGTCTACCGCACCCAGACTGAATGCTTGGCTAAACAAGGGGTCACACACAGATGTTCGGATATTCACCAGGGTAAGGTGTTTTCAGCCTGGCGTTGAGGCAAAGAAGCCTTTTAGAAGTTCCCTTATTTTCAGTACAAGCAGGGGTTCATTCACATCACGCCCTTCGTTGGCATCGTGCCTAATATTAAGGTATCTTCCGTCGATACCTTTACTCGGCATCTACCTATACATCACTGCACAGCCTTGCAATGTCTTATGACCTCGTTGTAAAGACCACTTGTAGAGAGATGGCTAAACTCTACCGATACGGGTACAAACAGTTATGGAGCATCGAAAGTTTGTCCTCATTGACTTCCCGAAGCATTACAACAGCTGGCTGATGCCAACCCTTATTGCTCCACTTGCTACCAGTAAACGCTAGAGGAAGCCCCTAAAACAACCTGACACGCAAAGGGAGTGAAAAAAAAGGTCACACTGATTCAAGGCAACTAATTATTCGAAAGAGAATAAAAAATTATAAAACAAGGCACGAAAAAAATCCGACTCTGCTAAACTCAGGCACGGACAACGCCGAAGACTACCTGAGCTGAGATCAGAATTATCTAAGGTACTAACCAGGTAGGGTGAGAAATGGAGCAAGGCTTGAGCACTGGCGCGCGGGATAACTGAGCGTGGCAAATTAACTACCTCCAAAGGCGGTAGTCGGCAGAGGGTGACGCAGTGGTACCGGTAATAATAGTTGTATACGATATAATATCCGAAGCGTGATGTAGATACGCAGAGTACGTGTACAGTAACTATATTAGTAGCAGGACTGTATTGTTAAGAAGATGGATGAGTGTAGACTGACTGAGGTGATAGGTTAGCTAAGGTTCTACTGCACTGCGCTGGTGGATAGAAGCACAAGTGCATAGTTCCCTGGATGGCAGAGCTGTTCTGAACTAGGTATTTCGTCGATACGATTATTAAACTACGCGTATGCTGTACTGAGTACAGACTATAGTAGTGTAGAGGTAAGCCGTAGAAGAAGCACACTAGAAGGCTGCAGTTGTGGCTAAGGTAATATTAGAGGCTCATGGAGTCTAGTCTCAAGCCAAGTTTTACTTATGCTCTTCGAACACCCTATGGCTTGTCTATTTTTGACCACGTAGGTACTCTCTGCCATCTCGATCGCGGTGGCCTCTTTATCGTAAATGCGCCGTTGAAACGTACAGCTTAATAAACGATTCCAATGCAATGCAATGTAATACTGTAATGCGATGCGATGCAATGATGTGCGCGGGGATGATATGTCGAACCAATCGTGGCTTGGTTCCCCGCACGGCTCTCACTCCAATTGCCTTTTGAAGTTTGTGATGACAAGAGGACTGACATCATGACAGCCCGCGAACAACATACCGAAACATTGTGGCCAGGTGTAGTTTCGTACTTGTTTGATCCCGTCCAAAGCACGATTACGACCCTAGACATGCAATCCAAACTCTTCTGAGACTTGAAGGCAAGACCCTGGTAATCTTCACGCGATAACGGAAGATTTTCACCCCACGATTAACATCAGCATGATCTACAGTAACTTATTTTTAAGAGCCGGAATTTAACTATTGCACAAGGGCAAGTGGGCTGACTGGATCGTCGTCGACGGATAGGTTTGGTCCTGGTTTCCTATGTACTCCGGCCAGTTTCTCTGCGTCATACCTATCACCTGGTGAATTGTTCCTGTCCGGACCGTAATAATCAATGATTCCCTACCAGGTAAGTATCTACAGCTGTTTACTACCTACCTAACCTTAAGGCTCAAGTTCCGTTCAGTTTGGTGACGTCTTGCTGGAGGTGCAGGTACCACAGGTGCTATGACAGGACTACGTTCTGCATTCTTTAATGCCAAAAAGAATTCCAAGAATATAGGTATTAGTGATGCTCGAATCCCGCACCGCAAACAGATGCTCCCAAGTATTGCTAGAAGGGTATTTTTTCTAGGGACTGTAGGTGTGATCCTGTAAGCATATACAAACGCCAAGCCTTCTTATCACCCGGATCGCTTCTTTCTCAGACATCAACCGTTTGGCGACTCACGGTACTGTCGCCCTCGGCTCTTCTCGTCCCAATGCACAGCCAAATGCCGTCGTCAACTCTCACGAGCCCCCTCACGAACCGAAAAGGGCCTGTCAATGGAACAGTCCACTTTCCAGTATCCCTGCTAAAAAAGAAGACGGCGTGGCTGACAAGGCCCTATGACTGGACCCTCGATCCTCAAATCCAGCTTGGTTTTGCCGCTAAAGAGGGATAGCTCGGTAGATCGCGATGTGCATCTCCAACGATTTCCATTGGTCCTTACTCTACGGTACCGCCCCGTGTGTAGTGCCCAAGAGGTAATCCGAAGTCTCACTCCAAGCGCCAAGGACACTTGCTTTTCGGACACAAGGGGACAATTTCGACTGTGCGGCGGCAGTTACCGACAGCAATTACATCTGTCGATCATGCTGTGTAGTTCAACGGGATGACAGAGCCCGCGAGAGTCATTAGACCCCGTGATTCGACGGCCCCTGGAGCAATGGTCCAAAGTTAGGTACACAGTTGAATGCTATGGCGTGACACTTGAATCCTTACTCGCATCGTGATTGTGCTGGAGATACGCGCCAACGCCTCGGCAAGAGCCTCAACCAGACTACACGTAAATCTCTCTTTGGTTCACGACTCTGCAAAGCATCTTGTTTTCTTTGTCCTTCATTTGTCCGGTTTGAACCTCGAATTTACACAAATTGAGGAAATCATACAAAATTTGCCTCCACACTTATGGCGTTGCTGCTGTTAATATCTGCGGATCAGAGAAAGTCGAAATATTATAGTCGCATCTCATTCCCCTGTGAGATATCCCGGCATGCGTCGTTTTGCTTGTCTAACGATATTGTACAGAAACACGAACCACTGAGGTACAATAGCGCTCTGACTTGACGGCTTCCAAACCTTCACAGTTTGTGCTTTGATCCTGGGCTGGTGTCTTTATTCGCGAAGTGTCACCTCGTCCAACACAAGCATACGAACCAATTGTGGCGCCATATAAGTTAGGTAATAGCATGCAAGCCAAGGGTGTTACCATTTTGTCATGCAATATCCCTGTGAGTTATGGATTTACACTGCTGTGGTCAATTGCTGATTATACAAACTGATGCGAGAAAGGATCAACTGCCACGGATAATTATGATGACTACGATCCGCGCCCACATACCGGCGTCTGTGATGTATAGCATGCCTTGCTTGTCAATCTTATCATCTGATATGAAATGCCTCGAAGGGGTAGAACTATGGACCCATGCATCTGTTGGAATGCGGATGCCGTCATTTACCTCTATCACGAAACGGTCTTTGACACCCCCATTCTCTAGTTTGTTGATGTGGGACTGGAGCAGACACGGGGCTACAGCCCAAATTGCAAACGGAGAGGATTTACCAACATGATGCTATGTACCTGTTTGTATGCACGATCCGCAACTGGCCCATCTCGACCCAGCCATCACACCTTCGGGCGATATCTTGCAGGCCAACCAAGATAACCACTGGAGCATAGACGCCCTTCTAGCTGCCAAACAAAGAATCATTCCTTTCTCTTGGGTACCTGAGCTTGGCCTGTAGTGCACATTTGGACAGGTGGCTTATGATATCGTTCGAGTGGGTTGGGCAGGCCTGCGTTACTATGAACGAATGATGGCGACCACTAACACCGGTAATAAGCATGCCCTACCACAGCTAGTTTCAGCGGCGTGTAGCTGTAGGGTGAGGTTGTCTCTGCCAGGTAAGCAGCCACTATATGGATTGGTCATCTTCATGTCAATGTTGGGTTATGGTGGCGGAAGGTAAGCTGAGATGTCAGTGCACGGCGATAATGCCCGGCGCACGAGCTTGCAAAGATCGGAACTCATGTTGCGACCCAATACAGCTACTCAAGCAAGACTTCGGGTGATGCAGGGAGTTCCAGTCACAGCACTTCTTGCGACGAGCTGTCAATAACCGGAGGGTAGTTAGGCTAGGCCAACTCAACGTCACAAAATGGAGCACAGGCCACGTCAACAATAATAATCGATGGATCTGAGGACTAGGAAGGCTGAGAACGCTACGAGATGTCAAAATGGTTGGTTTCCTTGGCCATTCTGAGGTCTGCTGGTGGCTTATTCTGGAAGTCTGATGGAAAACTAACACAAGACATAGGTAACAAAGCGTCGCGAAAGAATCTTTCTAGAAACAAGCATGCGGAAACTAACGCCGGCGACTGTTCTGGAAGCCTTCCATATCGAGTAGCAACACGTCTGAGTGGCCTTTTAACGGAACCACACCACCCTTGCCTAGTCCCTACTGGATAAGGTGAGGTGACACCACTCAACACCAACCGGCCTCGCCGTGTCTCCATCTCTCACCCCCGACAAGGGAGGGGAAAAACCTGCCACAATCATCATCCTCACAAACACGACATTTGTTGCCGCCCCGGCAATTCTTTCGGTCGGGCACCCTGCCATACCCGTCACCCGTTATCCGTACCTGACAGTCCTTCTCCGCGGGGCCTCCCTTCTCGGCGTGTTCTAGAAGAGTTTTTCGAAGCCACGGGGACCGTTTTCTTTAATTGGAACTATCGATTTTCGTTCCCTCAGGATACCCATACTGGCGGTATCTAAATGTCTCCAGTTTTGCAGCAACACCATCCACGTCAGGAAGCTTCTGCCGCTGCAACGGCCCGGGACTTGACACAGACACCTAGCATATAGCAGGCAACATGAGTCGAGCCCCCAGACGGGCTTCAGAAGAGGATACCGCTTGTATGGCGTCTTGCGAAAGTTCATCTAGAATTGCTGGCATGGGGACTAGGTAGCTGAATGGGATACTGTCTACCGACCGACGGCGCCGAATTTGCGACATTTAATACAGCACCCGTATTACCGGCCCTGTGGAATCCTTCCACGATCGGTGTTCATCGGTGGAAGCACCTCTGCAATCGACGATGATCGTACGGACGAACTCCGTTTCATACACATAGTCGCTAGCGATCTGATATTTCGACAAAGGTTGAGGCCCCTAAGCCTTGCTATCTTCAAACATACATTCACACATGCAAGAGGCGGTAAGGTCAGCTAGGGTCACCTTGTTTCGGACGCCCCCATCGGGTCCATCCTTTGGGTATCTTGATTATTTATGGCAATGCTTCGCTTGTCTACGCATTAAGCACCTACCACAAGCCGAACATATGCACGGGATAAACAAACAGAGACGTACACAAAGAAGGCTATGTTACGGGTGTAATTGGGGTGTGTGCTTTTGTTCACGGATTTCATCGGGTTCCTTGCACAATTCGGTTCGTTGTGGCAAAATCGCTTCCCTATATCGAATAGTGGCCTACGGCTGAAGACCCTGGATCACCATAAACGTCTAGTGTCGGTGAAGTCGAACGGTGGCTACGGATATCTTCACATCAACCTGGCTAGGCCTCCCAAGCAAGCTGGCAGTTGGTTGAATTCAGCTCAACAAACAAGCCTACAAATATTGACAAAGCCTCGGCATAGATGTTGAAGATTAGAGTTTGGGCCTGCTTAGAATGTGGAAGCCAACAGTTTCCGTTCCAAGCCTCGACCCCAAGCTTTTTATCGGAATCTGTTTGCCAACCAGTGGCTGCCCCCCCACTTCAGCCCTCTCTTAGTTTTGTATGAGCGCGTTAACGCTCGTAGAAGCTTTCGAAAGCCGAGCGCGAACGAACCACCAATAAGCATGAGATCTTGTTTGGGCTTCGTAACTTGAACCAACGATCGGCCATTGGACGAATGACATCCTACCTACAAAGAAGCTTTTCAGGTGGAACCCATAAACTAACTTACTAGCGGCTCGGACTGTAAAAATCGTGCTCTCTTTCGAAATTGTAGCTTGCTGTGTATTGGAGGAAATAGTATTGCTCCTAATCATGATCTCGACCAACAGGACAACTGATCAGACAAACAAGTTCGCTTTCCTTTGTCTTCCGAACCGACTAACACGCGTACCCAACAACGTGGCACCGGTTCCAGCCCTGTCGGTATCTCGTGTAAGCATGAGACTGGTAGATAGATGGCCTAACGTATCGTTCTAGCTCAAGGGTTTCACACCAACATACATAGTCATTTACTCGAGCCTTGATCCAAGGCTTTCAGGTGATAATACTGCCAATTTATCACTAGAATCCTTTAGAGATCATTGAACGAGACGCTAAGTAACGTTGTTCTTGGCGAGCTTTCACAACACACCACTGACTCAGAAATAAATATGACATCGGACAGCTTGACTCACGATCGCGTAAGAGCTGAAATCTATGAGTCAGTTTACGCCATTTTAGACCAGATCTTGTAGGATTTATTCTTTACATCCTGACCTAAGCTTAAAGATCAAGTTTTGATAATATCCAAGCAAGGCCAACGTTGACCAATGATACGCGTCACTACCGCCCCACATCTGCTGTCAGTCACACGCGCAGTGACATGTTACCTGTAACAGCAATTTGACTTCTTTCCTATTCACCGTAGACAAGCGACTTCAAACAGCGACATCAGTTCCAAGTAGTTTACGCGCTCACGATGGCCTCACTGGAGGAGAGATCGAGATAAAAACTACGAAAGAGGCTCTGATTGTAGCAACGCGCGACTATCATTGGCCTACGCGTCTCAGTTTCATGCTTCGTGGTTATCTGATAGAATACCTCACCCTCTTTCCTCCATCACCAACAACTGTTGCCTCTACTCAAATTCACCAGATCTATTCTCAGCTTATTCAGCTTCTTGTAAAAACGATTTTTATCAATTGCCAAATTCCAGTCTTGAAGTGCTACTCTGAGCCTACGATTCACCGCTCCCACAGTCGGCACCTGCTTTGACACGAAATCACTCCACGTGACGAACGCTCACGTGATATATCCAAGCGTCGCGCCCAACCCAGAATACGGAGATTGAGCTTGTCAAAGAAAGGCATCACAAATACCACAAACCCTGTTGTTTCTATTCGTTAAAGAGCGGCAGTTCTTAACGAAGACGCTGGCCAAAAGGCCCATGTGCGCCAAATCCATTACCGGGATGATAGCAAGCATTTACACCGCCGTCACTGGCCTTGGTGAGGCACTCCGCTCATATCTGAGTGGAAGTCAAGTCAGCGGCAACGAGCATGTCAAAGGCAGCTCTAGGCACAATGGCATTGGCTCTTTCAGCGATGATGGCCTACGATGGGTTGATCGAGATGGTCTCATCTCCTTGATGGAAGACTATAAAGGCTTTTCAAAATCTTTCACAAAAGTATGGGAGTGCCTTGAGCGAGGAAGTCGAGAAGAGGCGAACAAAGATCTAGCACCCTTAAGTACCGACATACTTGACAGCAAGGATCGCAACGCTTTAAACATTGGCCAGGCTCGCGACTTAACTGATATCTTTGCAATGCAACTCAAACGAGCATTCCAGTTCTTGGACAGAGTATACGAGATTCGCACAATCGTCAGAATTCGCGACAACAACCAATTCGTCCCCTCTGCTCTTGACTATGGAATTTCACCGGACTTCGCCGGTAATCTGGAATCAATCATGCACTTTTTATCGAGCCCAGCGCTCCCTGTTGTTTGTAAGAGTATCTTGCAAAAACACAGGGAATACGACTGCGAGGTTTCGCAATCGTTCCTCGATCACATTGCGCTTGACATACAGGCTATCCTCCGCAATCTCCCAGCGCCAAGCTATGTCGACTCTCAAGAGTATCGCCGCAAGTTACAGACTGCGTTCCCCTCATCGCGACCGTCTAACCTGGACACGCATCTTTCACTCCCAGGGTCATTTCCTGAGTTTGATGAGCCTAAGGAACTCGCCGAACAACAGCCTGTTCTGAAGAAAGCCATTCAACTGTTTGTGGATGAAGCTCTGGAAAACACCGAGCCATCATCGACACGTCCTATCGTCACTCGACCTAGCTTTTTCAAAACAGACTCTCTCCGTGCTGACCTGACTCAAAACAACATCAATCGGACAACATCCAAGGACTACCGCCATACATTCCACGAGGAGCCTGGCGTGCATCATGTCATCAAATCTAAGTACATCAACAACTTCGCACCCAAAGCTCCCCTTACCACAGATCAAATAGGATCTGTCAGATCTATCCTCAGGAGCCGTCGCAAACACCCCTTCAGAACCACACCTAAGCGCCTCGGAATGTCACGCCGGCCCAAAGCTGTGCGGTTCACCGATGATACTGTCAGCCCAAGACCACGAACTCACATGGGTCTCGAGGTACCCAAGAAAGCCAACTACAGCGGAATCGGGCAATCTCTAGCCCCCACTGAGAACTTCCAAGAACAACGACCGAGCTGGGCCCGCCAACTATTCAAGGTCTCAACTATCCCGGTGGAAGAGCGCCCTAGAGACAGCATTTTTGCTTCCTCCCATTACAATAGTAGCCTCCGTCATCGACGGGAGGAAAGGGATAGCCTTGATCCCAGTGGTCGCATAAAAGAATCATTGGACCTTCCTTCGTTGCAGCTCCCGATAAGCGATTATTCGAGAGTTAGAATAGAGCTACAAATCGAGGAAGCTGAACGAATCGCTGCCGAAAAAGCCCGCCTGATTGCAGAGGCCGCGAAGCGTGAGGCCGAGGAGAAGGCCCGAAAAGAGCTTGAAGAACGTCTGGCTCGATCCGGTGGACTCCGCGCGCCTAATCAAATACTCGTTGCGCCTGTTTCATCAGAATGGCACCAAAAGGCCATGTCTACACTTCGTGCCGCACCTGCTGCATCCCTTGCAAAGTCAGCTGAGGGTATTGACTTGCGAAGGCACGACTTTGCAAAGGTAGTCTCCGCGAGTGAGTGGCTCAATGATGAGATTGTCAACGCATCTCTTCTTTGGCTTGATCGAGCCATCAACTCAGCCGCCGGTATCAAGGATGTCAAGCAGAACACCCGCAAATGCTTTACTCTCGGCTCTTTCTTCTTCAAGCGTCTTCAAGACCAAGGAGTCCGCTCAACGCAGCGAACCCTCCGACGTCATGGTGTTGAGAAGAGGAACTTTCTTGACGTCGATACCATCCTCTTGCCGATCTGCGAGCACTCCCATTGGACTTTAATCGTTATCCGCCCCTCTAAACGGACGATTGCTCATATGGACTCGATCAATGCAGGCGGCAACTCTGCCTATATCAACCGTGCCATGGCGTGGATCAAGGATGTCCTAGAGGAGAAGTTCATTCAGGACGAATGGAAGGTTGTTCTCCATGAAGCTCCATTGCAAAATAACGGGCACGACTGCGGCGTCCATACCATCACCAATGCTATGTGCATTTCTCTAGGCCTCAGTCCCATCGACTCATACACCGCAACCGACATGCCGGCACAGCGAATCCGCATCGCTTGTATGCTTCTCAACGGTGGATTTACCGGGGATTTCGATTTACGCGTATATTAGTCACAATAATGTAGCACTCGTTAAAGTTCTATCAACGACACATGAAATTTTGTACAAGGGCGTTTAGGTCAGAGTTGGCATACCTTTGAAAAATGGTTCAAAAGGTATTCCTGGGCAGGCAAAAAAGATACCACAAGAAAGCAGTTGCATTTCCGAACATTTGTATTACAAGGAGTTCACATTTCATTTTCTGGATGTTAAGAAGTCCGGCCAATTACGTCTAGGGTGTAAGAAATTCCAAAATGCCATAAACTGACGAGCATTCGTCTTAAGTTCTCACCTTACAAATCTTTCTCCCGGGCCATCTGGTAGACCTGAGGAATAGCCCATGCGTTGACTAGGTGATACAACAGTCCCTAGTGGCTCTCATGATGGAAGCCATGCTTTTGTACGGTATAAGCAGAGGACCAGCTAGAGCATAGCACACGTTCTAAGATACAACGCCTTTAATTGTTAAGAAGTTCTAATTATCTGTATTTAAATCCGCTAAAATGACCATTGACATCGAACTAATATACCCACGAGCCTATCCGGCGTCGCCGCCTTAGAGTTGTGCCATAGTAGTTCCAAGCTTCTTTGTGCAGAAAGTTGAGAAATACTCATTCAGTGCGTCCACTGTTCCGCTGCCTTCAACAAGACTGACCACGATGCCTACATATCCATCAGGTCGGACTACAACCACTCCGCCAAGCTCCTCATCCAGGCCCATCTTGGCATGAGCTACAGCCTTTGCCTGTGAAAATCGGGCATCGGAGCGATCATCGGCATACACGTGGTCCCTGTATCGAGCGAGAACCCCTGGTACATCGCGGGAAATCTCGATGTCAGGTCGTTTCGCGGCAAAGATTGTTGATAGAGTGAAGAAGCGGCTATGAGGGAGGTGCTTTTCATGGTACGAGACCTTATCCAAATCAGGTCGCTGGTATGCGGCGTAGAAGGACCGTTGGCTACCGAGATGATTGGCAAAGTCTTTCAGGGCCTGGCGAGTTTTCGATGGGTTGCCGGCGAAGACAAATAGCCGGAAGGCGCCGTTCAGTGGAACCTCTTGCTCGAGATGCACAACATTGGCATCTACCACTCGTGTCACGTCTGAGTTGATGAAAATGCGACCCGTTCGTAGCTTCGTTCCTTGGGGATGGATCAGAGGCGACTGTGCAGCATGCTCGGGTGACCAGTTGAAAACGTTAGGTTTGTAGTAAACACCATATCCACTGGTGAACTCGCACGACTCTTTGAAAGTGTTGATGAATTCGTTTTCTTGAACCTCGCCGTTCTTGTCATGGTCCTCTGATGCTGCCTGTACCTCAGCTGCTGCAGGCGGTCGTTGAGAGAACAGCTTAGCATATCGGTTGTCAAAGTCCAGAAGAGATTCAGCGACGTGCTTGCGTTCTGTCTCGTACGTCTTGAGGATTTCCCTATCCGCAAAGCCAGATTCGACAGCGTGGATCTTCCAAGCAAGGTTCTGGGCATCAAGGAACGCTGTGTTCATTCCTTGTCCAGCTTTGGGCTGTGGTCATGTCAGTACATGGCATTTGTGCAGGTTGGGAAGACTTACACTGTGGGTATGGCAAGCATCACCGCCAAGGAAGACTCGCTGATCCAATGTATACTTCTCAGAAATGCCTTGGCCGATAGGATAGACGGAGTACCATTCGACGCGCTCCCACTCAATAGAGTACGGCTGAAGAATCTTCTTGGCAGACTCTTGGACTTGCTCCTCGGTAGCTGTCCGTCTGGGGTTCCAATCTGGGTCTGTCGAAGATGCGATTTGAATGTAGAGACGAACCATATTGTCCTCTCGCGGGATGACCATGATGGAACCATGCTCACTGTGAATAGTACACTTCATCTAATAGGGGTCAGTAAACAGGAGCGCAGTGACCAACAAGGGCGAACAACTCACCTTGATATCTGGGAAGTCGGTTCTCACTACACCGTCCATAACGCCCCAAACATGAGCAATGGGGTCCTTGTGATGAACAGCAATACCGAGCTGGTTGCGAATGAATGACCTTGCGCCCTCGCCGCCAAAGAGGTACTTAGTGTGCAGAGTTTCGTGGGCTGTACCATCAACATGCTCCAGCTCCACAGTAACAGGATATTCGGGGTTAGACTTCTCGTCGGAGGTGAAGCTCTTGATGGACCATGGTCGCTGGACCTTGGCTCCGTTCTTTTCGAGATCCGAGATGAAGACACGTTCGATCAGACCCTGGTGTAGCAAGGTTGTGAAAGGATAACGGGCATCAATAAAATCGGGACAACTGGCCCAGGTTCCAGTTCGGGCAATACCCTTTCCTGTTGAAGCCGGGTCCCAAAAAGCAACCTCATAAACGCGAGCTGGCTTGTGTGCCATGATGGCAGACTTGAGGCCCATGTTACGAAGAAGATCTAGAGAGCGCGGCTGGATGCCATCAGCTCGACCAGTAGCAGTTGGCTCAGCTCTGTTGTCAATGTGCTTGATCTTGTAGCCCCAGCGAGCAAGACAGGTCGAGAGCATGAGACCGACTGGCCCAGCACCAACAATGACTAGTGAATCTCAAGTTAGACCTCAATGTTGTTATCACAGATACAAACGGACTTACCAATGTCATAGTATGGTGAGCGATCATGTTGTGGTTGAGACATGGTGTTGGACAGTAAAAGAGACGACTTAGGTATCTGTTGATGTGGACAACCAAGTGTAGTCAATCTGGAGAATTCAAGTCAAGTTGAAGGGGGGGTCGCATCTTATATGCGAAGGCGACATGATGACCAGAGGTGCCGGTTGGTTCGGCCGGGGATTCAGTCAGTGTGCGGCTCAGATTAGAGCCAGTGAGTGACCCGAGGAAAATTGACGGCATCAGGTTCGGTACGGGTTGTGGAGAGCGTCTTGGCTCTTTGATACGGTGCTACAGGTGCTTCAGAGGCGTAACGGTCTAGGTCTAGCCAGGCCACCGCCAAAAAAAGATCCGCTTCACAACTCTTAGTGAGACAAGCAACCGCTTGTCGTCATGGGGTTCAAATGTCTTGAATGTGGGGTTCTGGGGCAAAGAGGAGGCAGGTAAGTCTAGACTGCCTGTTTGGGAAGTCGGGAGTTGATTTCGGGAAGCCGCGACCGGGTCCGGCTTCTGTCTCGGTTGCAGGGGCGCTACATCAAGATAGCGCCAGATAGCATCTCATGACATTTTGCCATAAGATCTTAACATATCTTAACTGCATACATAACCTGCGCCGTATTGTCAACCACGGAGGTGGAAACAAAGTGGGCCTTGCGAATGCCGGGCAGCAGGCCGAAGATCTCATCTCATTTCTCAAGATCCCTTATCCAACCAATACTGTGCCTTGTAAGGCCTGACATGACCCCAGGGTCATAAAAAGCTCGACTCCTCCAGCATAAGAGACGAAATAACGTAGTCACTTTATCGAGAATTCATTTAGCCTCTTAGGCTATTTGTTTCTGACGCCCTAAAATTTGGTCTCAAGTTTTTCTGCCACCCATAGCATGAATGACCTAACTTTAATGATTCACAGTCAGCCAATACTACATCGATTAAAAGTAATTATACGGCGAAAAGCGCGCATCGTAGGATCTTGCGTATCTACTCAATTAGTACACATTAAGAAGCCATAACTGCATCCGTAAATGTTCAGGGTCCCTAGGTTGTCGGGCAGTGATTCATATCAAATGCACGTACTACCCTGGAGAAACATACATTTCTTTAGGGATGGAAGACATACCTACCTAACCAAGCCTTGTAATGGTATTTCTGGAGGCAATAGAAATAGAAGCTACCTCGTGGCAGGTAGCACAGCAGAGATGAGGTAGGAGCCTGTTCAGACAGCACGTGCATTGCGGATGCCCCTTTCTATATCAACGCCAACTGCTCTTTCCTTAGCATGCCTCAGAGTAATCATCATCGTGTTGGAGCTGGTCTAACAAGCGAGATTTTTGGAGCTTCATCTTCTGAATTCTAAGTACGCCGTATGGTATAAAACTGGTACTCGCAAACTGCGTCAGGTGCATTCAGTTTCTGTTCTTTGTATTCTGAGAATCAACCATCCACAGCCCGGTCGTACGGGAATGGACTATGTGTCGTTTTGTTCTACGTACCTCGCCACAGATCAATCTACCGATATCATAGAGATTTTCGACGAAGATAGTAAGTGCAAGAAAAGATGGCCTAAGGACTCTGCCTAACAACTGGGCAGAATGTCGTAACGTCCTCGTGCGATACTGCGCCCACATTCCTCGCAACTACCAGTATCGCGACGGTATTCGTCTTGTCAGATGGCCTACATATTCGCAAAAGCTACTGTCTAACAATACTTAGGTATTTCTGGTGTTGCGAGATCACCTTGGAGACGAATTCCTTGGACTTGCAGGGGGCGTGCTCTACGAGATGATCGAAGTTGATTGCCACTATTCAGATGACCCAGGTGCAGCATTTCAACGTTGGAGGCACGACCATCTAAACAGACACGTGAGAAAAGCTGCAATGAAAACAATGAAACTGTATTTGACACAGGCTATAGGCAGACCTCGAACTCCCTCACATTCCGCACCTGACTACCGTTACATCCAGCATCATACCGACCACTGCATTGGTACAGTGGAGAGAGAGCCATCCTAAAAGATATCGCACGCGACTTTCCGATTATTCGCCCATTGCCGCAAGGTCATCTTTGTATCCAAGTGGTATTGGAACAAGGAAGACTTGGATGATAGAACACACTATGTACGTCTCATCACGTAACGGAGGTACGCGGCCGTTTCGACAACTCAAAGCCAGAGAGTTTCATGAAATGCAATGGAATGAGAACATGGGACATAAAGGCAGACTCGTAGGTGAAAAGTCAATTGATCTAGGGGAGTTACCGAAGCGGAAAACCACAGAAATGCTATCGGAACAGAACGATCGAGCTGCGCATCACAGGCGCTCGCTAAGCTTGAGGCTCTTGGGACATGAGAAGATAACTGAAATAATACACAAATTTCGACTGGCAGAGAAGGACAGCAGCACGAACGCGATACCTCGAGCCACATTGGAACAAGACGATCATTCAACTTTGGCGGCCCATGACATGTTCGAGCAACGACTGGACACTCATGTTAGAGATTGCGAAATACCTAACGCAAACTTTGCGAGAAAATTTGGCCTCTTTGCAGATAATAGGCCCTTGCCACTCTTCATAAGAGAGCTGCCAGTTGCCGAAGACATTGCAATGGAAATGGCCACGGGCTACCAACCGAAAGAATTGGTATACGCAAGAAAGGTTCAGGGTCCCTTTACACCGCAGCTCTGGTTCGATGGCGGCATTGATTACCGGTGGAAGCATAGCTCGTGATAAATCTGCATGACGTTGGCTGTGTAGTGATGGATGTATGCTATACTGAACTCAAAGATGATATGAACAATTCAAATGCACTCGATCCACATTCAATTGATACTAAGAGCGAGAAAAGGGGTGTTAAGTCCTTGCTTCCAATTGTTACGTAGCTGCACGGCTGAAGTGCCGTGCAGTGCAGGCCAGCCGGCAGCCACATAAAGATCTTTTACACGCTGTTCTTCTCACCCAGGGCAACCTAATATTATCTAACTTGTAGTCTAACTTTTGTTTTTATTTATCTGTTTAGGTTGTTCATGATTCATGATTGTGCTCTTGAAGAGTATCAAGCAGTGATCGAACATTCAGGCCCAATGCAACAAGACGGGTCTTCACCTAAACGCCTTGTCAGACAGCCACTTCATATTCGTATGAACTTGACCGAGAGTCAAGTCGACAAGATCACAGACGCGTATGTTATTGCTTTGAATGCCTTTCACTTCTAACTTCTCTGCAGTTTCAGTCAGAACGTGAACAACAGCCCCAAATCAGCGAAATCGAAGAAAAAGCCTGCAATGGTAACACCCAGATCAACACCACGAAAGAAGGAAAAGAGCCCAAAAGGTCGGGATTCGTACAGATGGACTATTGGTGAGAGCCTGGACTCTCCAACCTTTTCTGAGCTGATGCCCGGTCGTCACTCTGTCTCGTCCAGAGACATGTTCTCGAGCATAGCAGAGCGTCGGCAACGAAGCCCTCCTTCCCCTCTGCATATCCCCGATGCAGTCTCCCCACTTGGCGAGGGGCGGGATGATGATGCTTCGTCTGTCTACTCTCATCAACCTACGCCAGCTCGCCCCTCGCCCCTCCATCTCAGTCGCGCGCGGTCACATTCAGTCAACAGACCGCGACGCTCCAAGAGTTCAGGCGATGGATTGAGAAAGGCCCATGCAATGGAGTTGCACTCACCGACAGCCCCTCAGATCGTGACTGTAAGCGCGAGCAACAGCCGCAGCAGTCCCAACAATCAGCAGGTTACCCAGAACACTCCTTTTCCGGCCACTCCTTTTTCGCCCCTGCAGTTCTATTTCAGAGGAACAGACTATCCCAGTACAAAGAAAGGCGAGAAAACAATGATTGGATACAACGGATGGCTGGAGCGTACCGATCGAGCCGTTGTTGATCATGTTGCGAAGACGCCTCAGAAGAAAACGGGGATACTGGGCAGTATCAAGAAGATGGCCAAGGAAGTGGTAAGTCGACAAGAACTAAGGGTCGTGTCCTAGCTAACGCAGAATCAGGCAGAAATCCACAGTTCTCGCCGAGCTCAACCCATCGTTCGACCTGGTCTAGCAGCATCTCAAATGACCATTTCGTTGAACGCAAGAGAGCAAAGCCTTCTCTACTGCGAACTCGAATACAACATCAGCACAGCTTTGAATGATTACATCGCGGTTCAGCTGGAAAAGGGCCGCCTTGTTCCAGACAAGCTCAAGAAGGTGGCAGACATGTGGCAGAGCAAGGGTCGCCCCAAGGTTATTGGCTTCCGGTACGATTTGGAGACGCAGCTCGAGCTGATCAATCTTCACATTGACGACTTCCGCTTCTACGGCCGCCGACAGGCTGATCCTGCCGAGATTGGCGGACTTCTGCATGCTATGAAAGTCAATGCCAGAGCCATGGGTGTTCGCACTTTCTGTCAACCCGACTCTGTGATTGCGAAGCAGTTGGTTGATGCGCAGTCAACTTTCAAGATGCTCGGTGTGCCTGATGAACAGCAGGTCGCTCTTGCCGAGATTGCGCAGTTTTTCAAGGTTATTGTTGAGAGGGAGCTGGATACTAAGTAGGCAGTCGTTCTCTAAGCTTTAGGCTACATGAATAAATAATCCAAGGCTATACCCTGAAATCGCATAATAATTTTGTCTCAATTTCGTCTCCGGTGCTTCCATCGGCCGAGTCTCTTAACACCTTGAGGACTCCTGAGGTATTGTGTTGATTGTATACGAGACTTCAAGGACGAACCGTAACTCCTTGTCATTGCGTCCTGTGTTTCATGGGTTGATTTCAGCATACATGATTTGAGGCCCACGGCATTGTTAATACCAGTTGCGAATCGATAGCAGCCTCGATGTGACATAAAGTGACCAGGTACGATATAATATAGAAACAATTAATCATGACCTGTGATCCATGTACTCGGGTTCAGCACCTGGAAGCTTAGGCCAATCATATGCAAGACGATTTCATCACTTCGTGCAAAACCGGCGACAATCCATCACGTGACTAACCTGTGCACCAATCCTAGCCCGAGGTAGCAAGGACCCATCGTATGATTGCTCTTGTCTTGCTAATTCTGACATTCCCCGAATAAACTCATCTCGTCCGTCTTCCTCTACGAACTCGCACTCCGCGCTCACGAACGCACCAATTGAGCTCCTCCTCCCCCGCTCATCCGACGACCAAGTTAGATTATATACGCCCACGATGCTGCGCACACCGGCCACCAACCTGCTGCGCAAGAGCCTGGTGCGCAGCACTCCCGCCCTGGCCTCGCGAGCTGCCTCGACTCACGCCATCTCCAACCCAACCCTCGCCAACATCGAGAAGCGATGGGAGGGCATGCCTCTCCAGGAGCAGGCCGAGCTCTGGATGGCTCTGCGTGATCGCATGCAGTCCAACTGGACCGAGCTGACCCTCCAGGAGAAGAAAGCTGGTGCGTTCTAAACTCTCCTCCACTGCGAAAATACCTCCGTCCCGCCCGCGTAGCCGAGATTCTGCGTTCACAACTGCCACAACACAACGCTTCAGCCTTATCAGTCATTGAATTTCACACCCAGCACGTCAATTATACAGCTTCAGCCTTGCGTCGAAGCCTTAATGAGCCTCAATTGCATCATGTAGACCCAACCCACCAATTCGGCTTCCTGATTGGTGGATGGGGCCATTTGAGCAATAGCTTCCCCGTTATATCATCGGCTTATTCCCTGCCTCACATACATTCACCTGTGTCACCACCAGAAAACTAACTCAAATTCTCTCAATAGCTTACTGGATTGCTTTCGGTCCTCACGGTCCCCGCGCCGTCGACCCCCCTGGAACCAACGCCCGCATCGCCTGGGGTATCTTCCTTGGTATCGCTGCCAGTGTTGGTCTCTTCGGCATGGTCCGCCTTGTCGCTAAGCCTGCTCCTTACACCATGACCCAGGAGTACCAGGAGGAGACCAACGAGTTCCTCAAGGTACGTTCCGTCTCGCTCACGACACCCCCGAGCAGTCAGCTAACAAGGATCTTCAGAACCAAAAAGCCGATCCCTTCACTGGTATCACCTCTCCTGGCTATGCCGGCAAGGGTATGGTCCAGTCTCCTCCCAAGGGCAACTAAATTCAATACACAACGTCGTTTCTTTTGTGCTAGAAGTTTGGGTGACTCTACGGAGACGTATTGGTGTGTAAAATGGCCTCTGGTGTGCGTGGGCATGACTGGGGGTTTCGAGGTCGCTCCAGAGATATCAAGTCCTCTTGGTGTAAATACTGTACTACAACAACGGAACCCGAGTCGCGTCATTTCTTTGATTGAATCTGTTTGCATGTCTGTCCTTGTGGAAGTTTACCTAAAAACGTGCCCAACCAGCTTTGCGACATCAATCCGAGTCTCTCAATCCAGTAATTTCTCCAATACGCCTTTGTTTTCAGTGCAATGCAGTATCATACAAATCAGTGTTTAGCCGCCACTCTGGCCGGCCTCTCGGTACCTTTCAAAGGTATTGTCTGGCTCTGCTTTTGCGGGGTGCATCTCCTCCGCCTGCATTCTCCTGTCTAGCTCAAAACGGCCGTCCTTGCCCCAATACCCTGCCTTGTCTGTGCCCTTTACGCATGCTTCTGTGATGAGTACGTAGGGCATCGGTGCGTCAAACATAGGCTCTGCTAGCACTCGTTCCATTTCCATCTTCAAGCCTCTTGCTCCTGTCTCTGAAGTTGCAGCTCGCTCAGCAATAGCATACAGTGCTTTCTCAGTAAAAAATAGCCGCGAAGGATATGTTTCGAAGAGTGCTGTATACTGAGCAACAAGGCTGTTTCGAGGTTCGGTCAGGATACGGAAGAGATCTTCCTTGGATAACGGACTAAGAGCACAGATGTTGTGCAGCCGTCCAATCAACTCAGGAATAAATCCGAAACTCTGTAGATCAGCTGGCGTGGTAAGATCCAACGGTGTGAACGTGGAAGCTGATTGAGGGCTATGGTGAGGTAAATGTGTATATGTTTCCGCTGGTAGGGTCTGCTTGTTTCCGGACATAGATGACCGACCCCGAAGCTCTCCGCCAAAGCCCATAGTTGGCCTAGCTACTCTCTTGAGTACAGCCTTGTCCAGTCCTACAAATGCACCGCAGAACACAAATAGGATATTTGTGGTGTCAATGGTATACTGGTCAACTTTACCACCCGGGGGAGTTGCCTGTGGCGTCGAAGAAGAAGACCCAGACGCATTGTAGTTCGTAGTGATAGGCGGCGTGGACCGTGATGAGCGGTTGTCCTTGACATTGATGGTGACCTTTGTTCCCTCAACGAGCTTTAGTAAAGCCTGTTGAACACCTTCACCGCCGACATCCCGGCCAGTTGTCGTCTCGCGCCTTGCGATCTTGTCAAACTCGTCTAGTACAACGATACCGTGCTCAGTCGCTTTGATATCATAGTTTGCTTCGATGAGAAGTCGTTCAATACATGTCTCGACATCTTGACCTATGTATCCAGCCTGTGTAAAGGAGTTGCAGTCGCAAATAGAGAAGGGTACGTTAATCTTCTTGCTTAGTGTTCTGGAAGTTGTCAGTTCTCAATAGTTCTAACACCGGTTAAGGGGTGCGTACTCTAGGATATAAGTCTTGCCGACACCAGTCGGTCCAATTAGAAGAAGATTGCTTTTGTCGATCTTGACGTGCTCGGGAACTGTGATATCTTCGGCGACATAGAGATGATCCATGGGATCGTCATCGAATTCGTGATTGTCATGAAGCCAACGGACCGAGTCGTTGTGTCCTGGGAACTCATCTTCAATAATATCAGCGGCGTAGCGCTGGGGGACAGAACCGTGTGCGCGCTGACCTTCAACGGGGTGCATATCGCGACGCTTCTGATGCAGCTCCCTATCTCTCGCAAACCTCTGGCGCATTACCTTATCACGCCTATTCCGGTCCTCGTGATCATGTTGATGTCTTCGACGCAGGTTCTGGTAATGATTGAATATTGTCGCACATATTGTCTTCTTGGCTCTGTCTTGGCCAACAACGTAGTCGTCTACTCGTTTCTTGAGGTCGCGTGGATAGAACTGCGGCACACCAAAGTTGGACTTGTTAAACATGGGGCCACGGCCCGAATCGGTTGATGGGTCATAGCTACTACTAAAGCCAGAATTGAAGTCGTCGTTTCGTCTCAAAAAGGGTTGAGATGAGTGTATATATCGAAGCTGTCGTGGTGACGGAGGATCATAAGAAGATGTTCGTGGATTTAAGAGAGATACTGGTCGAGTGATACGGCGTGAGGCGTGGCGAAGACTGCCGCGAGCTATAGGGAATGCCCTGATAAAGGGCGCCATTATGATATATATTCAACTTGCATAATAAGCAAGGACGATCAGGACGTAGCGTCAGGCGACCGTCGACCGAGATGGCCTTTGCCTGGGCCGACGATGACGGGATGCGGGGGATTCAGTTAACGCAGCTTAATGCTGTCGCGTTTTGGAATACCGAGAATAGGAGTGTATGGAATGGCACAGAAACGAGCACGAATAAGATGATAGAGAGCTAATAATGAAGGTAAAGTGATAGATACAGTATGATTGCATGCAGCAGTCGCATAGGTCGGTAGTTCTAAGATTGAAGATTATGTGATACACGAACTTGATAGATCTCCGGGACCCTTCCGCCGCCGCCCAAAGCTCCCCGGTCCGCTATCGGCACGGAAGCTTAGAGGTTGAGGATCTCTAGCCTCAGTACCCAGCTGATGCTGTAGCGGCTGCAAGGTAGCCACTTAGAGGCCTGGGTCGCCCCCCCGTCCCACTAAAGAAGCTGGCATGGGGCCCCGGCCTCTCCAAGCACGAACCATTTACTGTGCTCCATCAATCGAGGGGATCCGTCAAGGTCCATGCTGCACTATGATTCTCGCGCAACATCATTGTGGTCTTTTATAGGAAGTGGCAATATGGTAAGACTCTTGTTTTCTTGTGTTGGGCCCGCTCCTACT
Organism: Fusarium cf. aywerte; assembly: GCA_011034095.1. NCBI lineage: Eukaryota > Fungi > Ascomycota > Sordariomycetes > Hypocreales > Nectriaceae > Fusarium > Fusarium cf. aywerte. The sequence goes on from WETZ01000012.1 coordinate 893,918, forward strand.
CTCACCTCAGCCACATACCAAAACTTTGCAGGCACACGAAAGGGTGATGCCTTCCACTTAAGGGACAGCGTGCAGATACGTACCGCAGCCGTTGACAGAAATCCACTCATTTGCGACGTCATCCGAACTTATCGATAAAGCTCTGCGCGGGCAATCCGAAAGATGCAGGTTAGGCGAGTGAGCTAGATAGGAGGTTGCAAGGTCTCAGATATCGCAATTCTACTTTGGTTGCCACAATTTCTAGCTTTTCATCTTATTTTTCATTCCTTGTTTCACGTTGAACTTGATTTAATATCTCTTGTGCTGCTCTGTCAAGTGCATACCACTCTCAACTGTGTCTCACTATAAGCTCAACAATTGTCTGGAGCTTTGAAACAACAACATCTACTACCTACCCCGCCCACCTCACCTTCTACATCTCCCTTCTGCAAACGCGTCGTATTCCTCCTTAATTTGAAGAAATGGCTTCAATCGTCGAGAACTCGTCCAATTCTTTAGACCCCAATCAGTCAAATGGTGCTGCGGGCGACATTCCTAATGATGGTACAGGTAGGTGCATCCAATGCATTGCATGACCTGACATGTGATGATCTGATGGTCAAGGACGCCACGCTCATGAATTTTAGGTGTTGTCAAGCTCGATCCTTGGCTGGAGCCCTTCAGCGAAGCCCTGAGAAGGCGTTACTCGAAAACTCAAGATTGGATCAAGACCATCAATGATACTGAAGGTGGTCTTGAGAAGTTCAGCAGAGTAAGCTCCCAACCTCCACTCACCTAGTCGCGTTGCTCATATGTATGCTACAGGGTGCTGAGAAGTTTGGATTCAATGTCGACGCCGACAACAACATCGTGTACCGCGAATGGGCACCCAATGCTACTGCGGCGTACCTGATCGGCGACTTTAGTAGGTTTCCAAACTCAATTGCCTCTACACGCGCTTACACTACTACCAGACAGCTGGGATCGTGGCGCCCATCCTATGAAGAAGAATGATTTTGGTGTCTTCGAGATTACCATTCCTGCCCAAAATGGTCAAACCGCCATTCCTCACCATTCTAAAGTCAAGGTTCGTCGTGGTATATACGCAGTATTAATCTACTATATCTAACTCAAATACCAGATTTCTCTTGACTTGCCCAGCGGCGAGCATGTTGATCGACTTCCTGCTTGGATCAAATACGTGACACAAGACCTGTCCGTATCTCCCGCATACGATGCTCGTTTCTGGAACCCTCCAGCCTCCGAGACCTACAAGTTCAAGAACTCTCGGCCTAAGAAACCCGCCAGCGCTCGTGTATACGAAGCGCACGTTGGCATCTCTAGTCCCGACCAGCGAGTTGCTACCTACAAAGAGTTTACCAAGAACATGCTTCCTCGTATCAAGAGCCTTGGGTATAACGTTATTCAATTGATGGCCGTAATGGAGCATGCGTACTATGCCAGTTTCGGATACCAAATCAACAACTTCTTCGCAGCCAGCAGTCGCTATGGAACTCCAGAGGAGCTCAAGGAGCTCATTGACACTGCCCACGGCATGGGAATCACCATGCTGCTGGACGTTGTCCACAGCCACGCTTCTAAGAACGTCCTTGATGGTCTCAACGAGTTCGACGGTACCGACCACCAGTACTTTCATGGTGGCGGTAAAGGCCGACACGACCAGTGGGACAGCCGGCTGTTCAATTATGGACACCACGAGGTCATGAGGTTCTTGTTGAGCAACTTGCGTTTCTGGATGGACGAGTACCAGTTTGACGGATTTCGATTCGATGGCGTGACTAGTATGCTCTATGTCCACCACGGCATGGGCACGTAAGTGATACGATCTTGCACTTGAAAGCACCTTTACTGACTTCGATAGGGGCTTCTCTGGCGGCTACCATGAGTATTTTGGTGCAGATGTCGACGAGGAGGCTGTCGTTTACATGATGCTGGCGAATGAAATGCTGCATCAACTTTACCCCGAGGTCATAACCATTGCTGAAGACGTATCCGGAATGCCTGCGCTTTGCCTGCCATTGTCGCTTGGTGGTGTCGGTTTCGACTACCGCCTTGCCATGGCGATTCCTGATATGTGGATCAAGATCCTGAAAGAGGTCAAGGATGATGAGTGGGATATCGGCAACATTTGCCATACTCTTACCAACCGCCGTCACGGCGAGAAGACCATCGCTTATGCTGAGAGCCACGACCAGGCGTAAGTTTCTATGAACCCAACTGTTAAAGTACTAGCAACTAAACGCACTGTAGCCTTGTTGGAGACAAAACGCTTATGATGCATCTCTGTGATGCTGAGATGTATACCAACATGTCAACCCTCTCGCCCTTGACTCCTGTCATTGATCGCGGTATGGCCCTCCACAAGATGATCCGTCTGGTGACCCACGGACTTGGAGGAGAAGGATACCTTAACTTTGAGGGTAACGAGTTCGGTCACCCTGAGTGGCTCGACTTCCCTCGAGAGGGCAACAACAACTCGTTCTGGTACGCCCGACGCCAACTTAACCTCACAGATGATCCTCTGCTCCGATACAAGTTCCTCGACCACTTCGACCGCCTGATGAACCAAACCGAGGCCAAGTATGGCTGGTTGGCTGCGCCTCAGGCGTACATCTCACTGAAGCATGAGGGCGATAAGGTTATCGTATTCGAGCGAGCTGGTTTGGTGTTCATTTTCAACTTCCACCCAACCAATAGCTTCAGCGACTACCGTATTGGAGTCGATGTTCCAGGAACATACCGAGTTGTCCTTAACACCGATCACGGAGATGTCGGAGGTCACAACCGCGTCGATGAGAACACTCGGTTCTTCACTACACCTATGGAATGGAACAACAGAAAGAATTGGACGCACGTCTATATCCCCGCCCGTACTGCCCTGGTTCTGGCTCTCGAGTCTACAGTGTCCCAAAATTCCTAAGTGTGAGGATGGCAAGGGATAGAACAGCGAGAAGCGACGAGGCGGCCAGAGATATTGAGTGAGGGTTGTACATCCTTGATCTGGAGAAGGTGACTGCAGGTGGCATTATTACTAGCGGAGTATTAAGCCGCCGTGTTTGTTTCGAAGAATTTATGAGATTTCGAGTAATAAAAGCAATAGTGATAAATCCAATTACGACTTATTGTATGATGGTGCGGTTACTTTGACGTTCAGAACAAGGCTGAGAATCAGTCATACACGCTTCCGTAGCCTTATCGTGAATGAGTGGGTTGTAGACACTCGGATCTTCGGCTCGGGCATTCGGTTATGGGCTTGAGCCAACGACCTGGAACTGCATTTTCGACACAGGTTGTTTGGAAAGAAATAGTACCAAGATACATAAATATAAAGTTTCATGATGATTGAAATAATTCATGATAATCTTTGAGCCGGTATTTAGGAATATTAACGTAACTGCGGAGGTAACTGCCAATCTAAGCTTGCGGCTACCAAAGCTAATACTGAC